>JANRMT010062789.1:23797833-23809457 GCA_026402145.1 Polypterus bichir lapradei
TTATTATTATTATTATTATTATTATTATTATTATTATTATTATTATTAAAACAAACCAGCTTAATTTAAATCAGGGTGATGAGAGGCTGATGCCTATCCCAGCAGCACTTTGTGCAACACAGGATCCAACCCTGGAATTGATGTCAGTGCCACCGTACCATTCTTTGCTATTACTGTGTTTTCTGTTCTTCTCCTTACTATAACAACAACAGCTACCCTCTTATGTAGTGCCTTTTCCAATGGTGCCAATTAACCTAAGGTGATTGCAAATGGCAGCATACATCCACATTTTCATAGTAAGGATGACTCTTTCCAGGTGAAGGGTGTCATTCGGATTGGGGCCTAAACTTGCATTCTTGAGCTTTGTCTCCCAAGCCACTAGGGGGCCACAGTGCCTATCAGGAGTTCCACCTTCAGTTTGTTATGGAGAGGTCCAGGGCACAGAAGGTAGAATTATTTTCTCACAGAGCTTAGAATCAAATTTAGTCTCCCATTGCCATACTTTCTCACTGTTGACCCCGTGTCCATATGGACCTGCTCTGGGGTCTTTGTTTATCCCATATAATTCAGACATGAACCCAAGATTCTGATCTGATGTATGACTTTAAATTGGCCAGGTGCTGGAGAATGCATATGTTTTCTATGTGATGGACTGGCACAGCAAAAACTGGCATAGAACTACTGTAGTGCCTGATGTGATAGGAATAAGCTCTGACTATTATTATTATTATTATTATTATTATTATTATTATTATTATTATTATTATTAATTACAAATTCAGCGGACACTCACAGGTGTCAAATCGAACCAGTGACCAGCTGGGGTCTGCCACCCTCCTCTGCTCCCCACCCAATCAAGCCCAGTCCCATAGGGCGCCCGGTCCTCTTCAGCTGCGTTGCCTTTCTGTTTCTATATCCGCCAGTCTCCGCTGACCTCTATTTCTCCCTTTCCTGTCTCCCTCCACACATTCATTATGAAACGCGCCTGCCTAAAAGAATGAAAAGCGAAGAAAAGAGGCTGTTCTCCTCCGACGTCTCCTCGCCCGTCTCTCCGTCTCTTCCTCGCTCTCTCTAGTTATCTTCAAATTGGTTAATAGTGAGGTGCTCAAGCAGAGATGTATTAATTATCTTTACTGTGAGGATGAAAATTAAATTGCTCATAACAACGGCACCCGCCAAACGTGGCATCTTTAGAGGGCTTACCACTGTGATGAGCCAGTGAATCAGGACCTCCCCCAGTGCTGCCTTGGACCACAGTGCCAGCCAGCTCATCGCACACGCCACCCCCTCCCAGCGCTGTCATATTGTGAAGACCCTTAAAAAGGGAGACATACCAAACACTACAGTATGATTCGTACCAAATACTTGAAAGGATTGTGGGTGTGGGACCACTGAGCTGGGGAGAGGTGGGTGACATGCTTGGTGGCTCACCTAGCAGCCATGAGTAAGAGCTCTGCATACACACAGATGACGATGACCATGTTGACCGAGAGCAGAGCAAAGATGTGAAGAAGCAGGGAGCCAATGACAAAACGGGACATGGATGGTCACCATTAGTGGAGTCTGATGAGACTGGCTGGGGTGACAGAGAGGAAAGGAAGTTGACAGACGGGAAAATAGGCTCAAATGGTGTGGGTGCAATTCTGACCCACTCGGATTTGCCAGGTGCACAGAAAGAGGAAAAGGGCCAGATATGAATATGATCTTTTTTACTCAAAGAATTGTGGGAATCGGGAACTAACTACCGAGCCATGTAGCTGAAGCTGAAACCTCAATAACCTTTAGGAAGTATCTGGATGAGATATTGGGATGGCTCAGCTATCACGCATTCATCATTGTCACGTCCGCACAACAGAGGTCCGTAGCAGCAATTGTGTACGACAACGGTTGATGGCAGCGTTCCAATATCGAAAATAAGCTGGATGCTGTCCCATCGTCAATTCTCTGTATCCATGGAGGTGACACAGAGGTCATTTTCAACCTAGGGGTTGGGCACATTTCAATTCTCCCACTGACAGCAACTGTAGCGGCACAACGCTGCCGGAATGGCAAAGTGCAAAGTGGCCAAAAAGCGAGAGCCGAAGACGGGCGATGATATCCTTAGTGTAGGAAACGACAAATTAACTACGAGCTAAACAAACAGGCTTGAATGGATAGAGGGGTCTCTCAGTTGCCAGATTTCTTAAATTCTTGTTAATATTCTGGAAAGTGGGGGTACATATGGGTTGTAAGGAGATGGATGGAGTGTGGGGATCTAGGAATAAGTGCAAAACTGAGGGAGAGTATGGGCAGTGTGAAATATGGGGGCTAATGTCACAGACACAGGGACCCTTTTATAGGTTGGTATCATCTATTTTAAGATCTTGATTCTCTTTTTTTTATAAATGGACTTTTTCAAGAATAAAAGTTCTTGACGAATGAGATTAAATTAGATATGCAAGGAGAAATCGAGTGCATACCACAGTGAAAACTTAGAATACACTGACAACACCTCGAATTACAATATAAGGTAAAAAAATGCAATAAATATTATGCTAAAATAACTGCAGTATATTGGGCCTGTGCTGTCTTCCTATGGCGTCCAGTTGGAGTGAAGGATGGGATGTCGGGAGGAAGCGTTGAAGTGTGTAATGGAGGCAGGTAGAAAAGCTCCCCGGAGGTGCTTCTTATGACAACATGGGGGAATGAGACCATGGCTGAAAGTACTCTGAGAAAGCCCCCTCGGAGGAGTTCAAGATGGTTTCCTCTTTTCCATAACAGTCTTCACAGTGTCCAGGGTCAGGCCTGAGATGGAGCTGGTAGGTTTGCTCGGATGTATTACATCGCCTGAACTCAAGTTGCTTCCTCAGGAGACCACTGTGCCAAACACCATGCTGGCTACAATGGACTGGTATGACATTTCCAGCAGTTTGGAACACACAACCAAAGACCTGAGTCTCCTCACAAAAAAACAGTCTGCTCAGGTCCAAATTATATAGCAACATGGTGTTGTCAGACCAGTCCAGTTTGCTGTTCATTCAGACCCCCGGGTACTTGTAGCTCTGCACCAATTTCCTCCCCCCGGTTAATCACTGCTTTCAGGGGATCACATTGGAAGTCCACCACCAACTCATGGCTAGTGTTAAGTTGCAGGTGGTCCTTCCAGCACCACAAGAGAAAGTTCTCCACCAGCCTCTTGTACTCCATTACCAATGCAACCTATGAAGGAGGAGGGAAGGGTGCATGGGAGACTGGAGAAAAACCGCAGAATGGGGTGGCTAAAGTGTGAGGGTTGTCAGAATGGGGAGTGAGGGTGGGAGAAAATGGTGAGGGATATCAGAACGGTGAGTGCCGGGTGTAAGGGGCAGTGTTTGAGAAGAGGGGGTGAGGGCTTTTAGGGATCAAGATTATGATATGCAGAATGCATGGGACAAGGGATGAGGGGACCAAGCATGACTGTTAAGAAAGAAAGGATTGGGTCTGAAATGTGCATGGAGGACCTTTAATAAAGGGGGGGCATAAGTTAAGAGGTGCTAGAAAGAAGGACATGGGGGACAAATTGGGGAGCAAAACCCACCAAAAATGGGGCTAAATAAGAGCGTTCTGGTGCGTCAGAGGGGGAAAGGGGAAGAAGAAAGAGGTCGAGAGTTAGAAATGAGTAATTTAAAGCAGGGGAAATGTGACACTTTGGTGTGTATGGGGTGAGGTCTTAGGAAAGAGAAAAGGTGCTTGTTCTGAATAAGTCGAACTGGGGTGTTAAAAGAGATAGAAAGTTACATTTATATAACGCTTTTCTGACCTAAGCAAAGTACTTTACATAGACAGTGGGGGCGGGGGGCACTTCATCCACCACCAATGTGTAGCATCCGTCTGGATGGCAGCCATTCTTGTGGCAGTGCGCTCACCACACATTAGCTATTAGATGGTTGAAGTGCTGAGAGAGAGACAATTAGAGACAGGGGATGATTAAGGGGCACGAATGGGCCAGGGAGTTTAGCCAGAACATTGGGGTACACCCTACGCTTTCCAAAGGATGCCCAGGGATCTCTTATGACCACATAGTCTGGACCTCAGTTTAATTTCTCGTTCTAAGGACAACATTAGTTTTTACAGCAAAGCCTCCCTGTCACTCGACTGCACTACTGGTTCTAAAATGGCACTTTACTGGGTTGTGTGGTTCCACCATTGCTTTACAAAGACCCATTTCACTCTGGAAAATGGTTCTTGGCATATGAGGTTGGTTCTTTGGGCTTTGACGAGGCTCTTAATGTGGACAAAACAGAAATCTTTAATGCTTAGTGGGCTACGTGGCAGGATACAAAAGATCAACAAATCCTGAGTTTGGCCTGTGTTATTGTCTGTAGTAAGAATCCTATTAAAATCAGTAGGCCATCTGTGTTTCCCAAATCTGTGGTCATCAATGCATTATTATTTACAGGAAATGTTATGGATCCAAGTAAAAGGTTCTTTCTAGAACCTGCATGTGGATGGTTCATTTAGGACCCAAAACTGGCTGTGAAGAACCTCTCTGGCATCTTTATTTATAAGAGTATGGGGGCATGGCAACTGGGATCCACACACACACACCCCTACTGGTCTTACCAACACCTTTTAAAGCAGCAAACCAAGTTTTTCCTATATGGTCTCCCATCCAAGGTGGATCCAAGTGGATTACCTGTACTGAAGTGCTAGTGGTATAGCTGTTATAGAAAGAAGGACATGGGGGCCAAATTGAAGAACAAAACTCAACAAAGAGTGGGCTAATTGAGAGCATTTTTGGGTGCCGGATCAATGTTTGGGAAAGTGGAGGAAGTTAGAGAGTTAGCAATGAGTAATTTAAAACAGTTTGGTGTTTATGGGGTGAATGGGGAAGTCTTTGGAAAGAGAAGGAGTGCCAGCTCTGAATATTCTAAGATAAGTAGAAGGGAGTCAGGCTGATGTGTCAAAAGAGGGTCGAGATTGGAAGGTGGGAACGATGCCAGTCTTAAGCGCTAGGTCCACTCCAGGTGACATGTCTCTGTCTGAGGTGGTCCCGTATGCCTCATTTACTTTGGCTCTCGAGGCAACGCAGTGCTCGGCCCCCTCCTCGTTGCAGCAGCTTTCAGCTTTTAGGTCAGACGCCACAGTTAAAAGACATCGTTGCTAAGGTTACGACCGATGTCTTTCTGAGTTATGCCTGATGAGTCCGTCTCCTGACTTGCCGCTTGCCCTTTCCCCCCTCTTCTCCGCGCCCCCGCTGGTCGCGCAGGGGTTAAGTCGACTTCTTTTGTTGCCGCTTCCCTGGCCTTGATTGACGTGTGAAACGAACGGCTTCGCCCAGTCATCCAATCAGCGCGCGCGGCTGTCTGAGTCCCCCACGTGGGGTCGGAGCGCCAGCAGTCTCTGATTGGCTGGCTCGGCGGCGCTGATTGTAAGAGCCCGGACCCACGTGGAACTTTTCCTTCATTCATTGATCCGTTTCAGCGCAAGCCACCCTTGATCAGTTAAAATTACAGATATGTGGGCACCGTAGACGAGGAGAGAGCTGTTTTACGAATTACACTTTCAAATGCAAAAAAAAGGAAAACCAATAAGTACAACTACTCGGAAGAGAAATTTCCACCTGGGCGCGTGCGCCAAAAGGGTCGATTGATACGCACGTATGGTTTTCGGGAAGATAGAAGATTAGCAGCCGTTCGTCTCGGAGATGTGCACCTTAGGCGTCTTACCGACGGCTTCGCAAAACTTCACCCTTTCTCCAGGCAGGTTTATTGTCCAGACAACTCGGATTGCTTCCTTAAGCGCTGATCTCTAGGAAGCACGGTGGAATTTTGCCGTTGACCTCCTTTTTAAACGAGTGTGTGTGTACGCTGGATTTTTAGATTGCTTTTTTTTTTCTTTGCTACATGAGAATTGTAGTGCACGTGTGGCGGACCCATCTGCAAAGCTCTACAAAAGCGCCTTTGCACGTTTGTCTGCAGGGGAGCGGGTTTATTGGTGCCTGCACCCGCGTCCGTCTGCCTGTGCCACTCTATTGACTTCATATACGTGCTGCACTTTAAGCTGATGTCCTGTCGGCCCACGGGCTCAAACAAAGGACTGAAGAATGTTCTGATTTCTTCATCTTGGCTATAGAGGCATCACGCAAAAAAGCACCACATCTGAAAAACTGATTCGTGGATTCACCGACTACACCCCCCCCCCCATCTCCTTAATTTACACTGGATTGCTGCAAACAATTGGGAGTTTTTTTTTCTTTTTTTTCCTGTGGCTAGGCTACAAGAACAAAAGAAGCTGAAAAGAGGGGGGATGCTGTACCCTCCTGGGTGTCTCAGCTCCGTCGAGGCCTGGGATATGATCTGAATCCACCCTTTTCCGTGTTTGTCTGGCGAGCTGCTAGGAAAACCACAATAAGAGAAGCCTGAACATCATCATCTTCCAAAAACATTCTCTCTCTCTCTCCTCTCCACACACGGCCGCAACAAAGGCATGTTTCCCCAGAACCGCCCTCCGGTAAGTACATCCATCTCTCTGTGTGTGTGTGTCTCTCACACGCATACACGCACATGCGGAAACGCACGCCTACAGCCAGTCCCGCAACTTTGGCAGAGTGCGACACGATCTCGTGGCCAATGCATGGTTTGCTTTTGTTTATAAATTGTGAGGCCGCCTTTAACGTCACGATCGGCACAACTCTAAAGGCGAAATCCCCTCTTCATCTCCCGCCTGACAATTAAACACTTTTAACAATGGAGAGGGAAGCGGGGCTGCGCGCTAGATGATGTACTAAAAATGATTAACGGCGCGTTGCGATACTTCTGCTCCGTGGCACCTCGGGACACGCCAGTCTTTAAATTTAGGGCATGTCCATTCAATAACAAGTGAAGACAGACGTCATGTAGTGCAAAAGGGCTCGACCCCAGCCTGAGATTTCTTTCTTGTCCTCAATGCAAGTGCGCTAATTCAGCTTTAACAATCCAAAGCTGTACTGCCAAGTAGATTGGGCAAGTGTTTGCAAAGTGGTGGTCTCATGTCCCATCCAGGGGTTGTAGATTAAGCTGGTGCCTGTGAAGTGTTTGGCTAGCACCCCATCCAGGGGTCGGTAGATTGGAACTGTATGCGCTGGCAAAGTGGTGGACTGGTGTCCCACCTATGGGTTTGTGGACTAGGCCGGGGTCTGCAAAATGGTGGTCCTGTGTCCCATCCAGGGGTTGTAGATTGAGTTGGTGTCTGCAAAGTGGTTGGCTGGCATCCCATCCAGGGGGCTGTACATTGGAACAGCAAGCGCTGGCAAGGAAGTGAACTGGCATCCCACCTAGGGGTTTGTGGACTAGGCCAGGGTCTGCAAAGTGGTGATCTCATGTCCCATCCAGAAGTATGTGGATTGGGATAGTGTGAGCTGGCAAAGTGTTGGACTAATGTTCCATCCAGGAGTTTGTAGATTGTGCTGGGGTCTGCAATGTGGTGGACTAGGGTCCCATCCGCGGATTTATGGACTGGGCTGAGGTCTAGAAAGTGGTGGTCTTGTGTCCCACCAAGCGGTCTGTAAATTAGTCTGCCACTTTACAGACTCTCTACCAAGTGTCATCCAGAGGTTTGTAGATTTGATCCCGGATCTGCAAAGTGGTGGACTAGAGCAGTGGTTCTCAAATTCAGTCCAGGGCGGCAAAGAATTACTGTATATTTTAGTCTTCTAAATTGAAATACCTAAATAAAGGGGCGGCGAAATTTTCCTCCGCCCAGGGCGGCTGACACCCATGCTACGCCACTGGTCCAGGGGTCCACCTATGGCTGCAGGTTTTCTCTTCCAACCAATTCTACAAATAGTGAGTCCCTTTTGTCTTTTAATTTATCTGTTTATTTAGCTGTCTAATTTTTTTCCTTTTTATTTTACTTTCAGAAAAAAATGCAGTACTGTGTGATTTATAATAAATATAAGAATTATATATATACACATACGTTTAAATGTTTAACTCTCTGTTTTGTCATTTTTTCTTTTAAATCACTTTCATTCTGTGTGGTTCGTTTTCCTAACTTTATCCGAATGCTGACAATTGATGACCTGCAGACCAGTCAGTGAGGCAAATGACACCAAATGCTAAAGATCCACTATTTGTGTGATTTCTAATAATGGCTTAAAAAAAGAAAACAATGGTCAAAAATAACAAAATATTGAAAATCAAAAAGATTGGGTGTCTGTTTGGCAAAAATTCATTCTTGCTTCATTTATCAAACCTTTACAATAACCGGTTTGTTACAGTTTATTTTTTTGATTGATCTAAAACCTACTGGCAATACAGCTTGCTTATCTATGGTAGGAGTCCAATTCAAAGGAAAATCTGCAGCCATAGGGGGTCTTCAGGACTGAACATGAGAACCAGTCAAGGAAATCGAGAGTCCCATCCGGGGTTTTATTATTTTGGGCCAGCGTGTGCAAAGTCACAGACTAGAGTCCCACCCAGAGGTTGTAGATGAAGTCACAGACTAGAGTCCCACCAAGAGTGGTCGGACCACCGCGTGCAGAGTGACAGTCTAGTGGTCTATCCAGGGTTCGTTTCTTTCCCTTTGAGCGCCTTTGCTCTGTGGTTTGCTTTGTTCTCCCTGCCGGCTTAGAGAGCCCTCATTTGGCCCTTCGTGTACCCGCGTCCCATCAAGGGTTGTTTGTTGCCTGATTGCGACCGACATCCGACTCTACTAATGGAAAAAGCGCAGCTTTCACCCTGAATGGACTTGAATGCTTCGATCCGAGCGGTGGATGTGCTTGCGAAAAGTGTGTGTCAAGATGATGCGTTCAAACAAGGAAGTCCGTTGCCAGTGGACCGCTTGTCGTTTATCTGTTATTTCAGGACAAGCCCAAACCCCTCAAGTCGCCACCTTGAAGACAGTCTGGCCACACAGATACCACATCCTGAAAGGAAGCCCCCCCCCCCCCCATGTAGTTTTAATAGATTCTAAATGTGTGAGGGAGGGTCCTTGTGTTTCAAGTGCTTTTATCTAAAACGACTTACAGACTGAGTGTGAGAAGACAAACATGATGACCCCTAAACCAGCAGGGGGCATACAGTGTGTGTGTGTGTGTGTGTGTGTGTGTGTGTGTGTGTGTGTGTGTTCATGTGCAAGGCTGTAAAAAGTAAATGTGGAATTTTTTTTTTTTTTTTTTTTTTATGGATGGCTATAGTCACAAGCTATGCTTTTTAAAGGGCACCTTTTAATTCTACAGATACTTTCTGTAAATGCGGTGTAAAAGGCGCTATATAGCGCCCGACCCGGCACAGACTTATGCAGAGGCACGTGTAAAACAAACAGGCTTTTATTAGTTTTCTTCAGCCGTGGGGCACGTCTTCCCCGTGTCCCACAGGCCCAACACAGTCCCAAAAGCACAAAACGCAGCTCCAACAACCCTTCCTGGCACCACCACTCCTCCCAGGCAACCTCGTCCTCTTCCTCCCGATTTCTGGCCCCGAATGAAGGGAGGCTGGCCCGTTTTATAGCCCACCCGGAAGTGTTCCAGGTGCTTGACCAGCTGGCCCTGATTGCACCTCCGAGTGGGGCTGATAACTCGTCCAACCGGGTTGTTGGCTCTCGGCATCACCCCCTAGCGGCCACCCCATCTCCCAGCCAGGCTGTGGAGGACTCCATGTCTCATGGAGCCACGCGGGACAGTGGGAAATCAACATTGGCCAGGGAGGCTGCCACCTAGCGTCCCGGGGGAGGTATTGAGCTGTCCATGGTGGCTCCCCCGGAACATATGCAGCAGGGGCGTCCCGGCCGGGCTGGGCTGCACCAGCAGGTGTCATAAGTGACAGTTGAGAAGGGGCTCCTGGAGAGCTTTAAATTGAATCCTTTGCCATGGCCGCTAGGGGGCCGCACTGCCTAGAAACATGGAGAGGCCTTTCACTGCTCCTAAGGGGTCATTGCTGCTTAGACCTCAACAGTATATTTAAAGTCTAAAATTATGTTTGATGAAAATAAATAAAATGCATGTCGGGGTACTACAAGAGAGAATTGTTTGGGTACTGCGTCTGATTTAATTCTAATAAAGGAGTTGTTAGCCCTTGAAATGCGCTGGATGGACAAAATTGTCTCCTCATGACTGGAAAGTCGCTAAAGCAACTGACTTCACAACTGCAACTCTGACAGCGCGTTGTACTCTTGTGACCTGCGTTGTGAAATATTTTGAACAGTTGACGTGAAAAATTCTGTGTAACAAAATACAAGTGGGCTACGGAGTGGAAACCTGTCAATAACAGTATAGTACTAATATATAAAATATGAAAGACATAGTACTTGTGGTATACAAGTACTATGTTTTTTTATATTAATCTACAAATTAGATATAAAATATGTAGTACATGAATACCATATGTGCATATTTTTGTATTTTTGCTCCTATTATTCCCAATGTACCCTTAATTTTTGTGTGTGTGTATACATATATGTACTGTATGTTGTGACAGAGCTAATGGATGAACTGGCATCCTGAACTGGCAGGGCTGCATGCGAAGTGTAGTTCTAAAAGGGTAGCCTTGTTGGGTTCCCCGGCCGTCGCCAGGAGAGGATTCCTTTGTTTTATGGCAGGTTCTCCTGACCTAGCAGTGATTCCTGGGTGAAATATTCTGGCACTGGAAGTACTCCTGGGTCCGGCCTTGTCTCACTCGGGGCTTTTGAAGTCAAGAGACGATGGGCAAAGCTTGTCTGGGAAGGATAGGTGAGGTGGGAAGAGAGAGAGAGAGAACGAACGAGAGTTTTGTATTGGAAGAAATCCTGTAAATAAAGGTATTGCTGCAAATCAAAGGTCTTTTTGAACCCGCTACTGGTGTCTAGGAGTGTTGATTTGGGCTCTGAGATGCTCCTCACAGGTCACCGTGTGTGTATCCACCTAAATAAAACGGCCAGCGTCCATGTATTTGTGGATGTCCAGTTGCTAACAGACAGCACATCACAAAAACTAAAACTGCTTTTAGGAATCTCATTCCAAATGGCATATAACAGTAACATAACTGGACAGACTCGCTCCACCGCAGACGTTAACACAGAATACATCCAAAGAGAGTAACTGCTGGCTGGATGGACAGAAATCCGCTTATCAACGTTACAAAAAGAACAAGTGTGTGTATGTGGCTGTGCGTGTGTGTGTGCCTGACCAGTTGCTATGTCTCTGCTATATGCCATTTCTTTTGGTATTCCTAAAAGCATTGCTAATGTCTGATGCGCCATCTGTTGGAATGACAAACACAATGTAGTTTATTACTTCAAATGATTGCAATGTGCCATCTGTTGGAGAGGAAAGTGCAGTGCATTAGTACAAATGTTTGTGATGTGCTTTCTGTCAGAATGGCAAGTGCAGTACATTACTACAAATGTTTATGATGCGCTATCTGGCGGAATGGCAAATGAGGTGCATGTTATTACTACAAATGTTTGCAGTGTGCAGTCTGGTGGAATGGCTGATGCAGTGCAGTTTATTAGTACACACTTTCACGATGCGCCACCTTTTGGATAGGCGAATGCAGTGCAGTTTATTACTACAAATGTCTGTGATGCACCATCTGGCGGAATGGCAAATGAAGTGCATGTTGCTACTACAAATGTTTGAGATGTGCCGCCTGTGGGACTGGCAAAATGCAGTGCATTATTACAAATGTCTACGATACGCCATCTGGTGG
>JANRMT010062789.1:23809467-23821159 GCA_026402145.1 Polypterus bichir lapradei
TTACAAATGATTGCAATATGCCGTCTGTTGGAGTGGAAAATGCAGTGTATTACTACAAATGTCTACGATACGCCATCTGGTGGAATGGCAAATGTAGTGCATGTTATTATTACAAATGCTTGCAGTGTGCAGTCTGGCAGAATGGCTGATGCAGTGCAGTTTATTAGTACACACTTTCACGATGCGCCACCTTTTGGATAGGCGAATGCAGTGCAGTTTATTACTACAAATGTTTGAGATGTGCCGTCTGTAGGATTGGCAAATGCAGTGCATTACTACAAATGTCTACGATATGCCATCTGGTGGAATGGCAAATGTAGTGCATGTTATTATTACAAATGTTTGCAATGCACAGTCTGGCAGAATGGCTAAAGCAGTGCAGTTTATTGGTACACATGTTTATGATGCGCCATCTGTTGGATTGGCAAATGCAGTGAAATTTATTAATACAAATGTTTACGATGTGCCATCTGGCAGAATGACTAATGCAGTGCGGTGCATTACAAAATACATTCCAATAGAGGGTGCACTGCAAATGGTAACGCTGAGGTCTACATAGCACCTCGGCGTGTGTGTGAGAATATAAAAATGAGTAACTGAATGAATCCAATTACAGGATGCTGTGTGGTGGTGTCTATTAAGTGTCCATATATCATTCTGCTCATCTCTTGTCCAATGCTCATCTTCAACCCAGAGCCCCTGCATGGATTTATAAATATAATGAACAGCAACTTACATTCACACCCATAAGCACAGACCTCGGTTTAATTGTAGACTCGTCCTGCCGCTTCTGCTTTTTGGAAGTCCCGGTCTCTTAAATGACATAAGCAGGAAGCGCTGTTTAGACTTTAAAGTGGCCGTCTACATTTGTTCTTTTTCTCATTCAAATTGCACTGTAACTTTTTTTTTTCTTTGCCCCAAAAGAGCCGGTTGCAGACATCTGAAATGTAATATGGATGACAGACCTGGATTTATTTTATTAAAAATCTTTGCCTTTCTGTTGTCCATATGCCGCTGTCTGATGTTGCAGCAGTGTGTTGTTAAGTCCGCGTCGCACAGATTAGGTTCTGGTTCTTTTCAGATGAGCTTTTTTGATGAGACGTTTAGTTCGTTTATATTTGTGTTCCCCATAGCAAGTGTGGTTTCTTTCCAGCTCTGGGTGCTGCCCAGGCAGGTTTCAGTTCTCTCTGCCACACTGAGCTTTCAGAAAACAGATGGATGCATGTTCAGGGATGGTGTACACATGTCTGTTTATGTTTGCAGGCATTGCCCACCTTAAATGTCCATGCCTCCTGTCACTAACCCGACAAAAGCAGCAAAGTCCAGTAGGAATTCCTTATATTTTGCATTCAGAGGCTGTGAACAATTTATTAGTTCCACTATTTCCAGTAACTATTAATTCCACGGGGTGTAGGGTGGCACAGTGGTAGTGCTGCAACACTGAGACTGGAGTTCAAGTCCTGAATGCTCCCAGTGTGGAGTTTGCGTGTTCTCCCCATGTCTGTGTGGGTTTCTTCACACAGTCCAAGAACTTGTAAGTTAGGTGGATTATGTGTGTGTGTGTGTGTGTTCACCTTGCAGTGGGCTTGTGCCCTGCCCAGGGGGTGTTCATGCCTTGTGCCCAGTGTTTTAATGGGATAGGCTCAAGGGGCCCCTCAGCTCTCCTCTAGATAAGCTGGTTAAGATGATGGATGTATGGCCTACTCTGTATCTTATTATCTGTCCATGCATGTTGTGGACTTGTTTATCCAGTGCGGTGTTAATTCCATTATAAAACCGAGAATGGACTGCATGTGTGTCAATCCGAAGCTGTTTTTCTGTCATTATGGCAGATGAATGTTCATACGGCATCCAACTTGGAGTCTTTTGTGCTGTACATCTTGTTAGCGTAACTTGCTGGCTTCACATCTTAGACCAGGGGTGTCAAACTCCAGTCCTGGAGGGCCGCAGTGGCTGCAGGTTTTCATTCTAACCATCTTCTTAATTAGTGACCAGTTTCTGCTGCCAATTACTTCTATTAATTAACTTGACTCAGGCTCTTTAGTTGTTTCTTTTTCCTTAATTAGCAGCCAAATAATAATGAGACACAAAACAAGCCGCCACATCACACAATATCTGAAAATAAAGAAAGGTGAAGGTCTCAGTAAGGTTGATTTCTCAACTCGCCAAAACACTTTGACGATGTCCTTATGATAAACAGAAAATCGACAGTTTTGGAAATGTCAGCTGCAGGTAGAATGAGAGCAACAACAAGCCGTGGGATTAAATAACGAGTTTAATTAACAGCAAGAACTGGCTTCTCGTTAAACTGGTTGGAGTTTGAAGCCCCAGTTTAGCTGGTCATCTGTTGGCTTGTTTCACGTCTCATTTCTGTTTGGCTGCATTTTAATGAGGAAACGAATCGATTCAGAGGACTGAATCCTTCTAACAGGGCTATTAAAATGTGAATTAGCAGTGAAAACAGGTCACTGATTAGGAAAAGGGTTAGAATGAAAACCTGTAGCCACTGCGGCCCTCCAGGCCTGGAGTTCGACACCCGTGTCTTAGACTATCGTCTTAACATATTGTGACCACCGGGGGCTCTCCAGAGCTCCAATCACCGGATACAACTCAAGCAGACAGAATTTCAGGTAGAATAAAAAGATTTAATATATAAAAAAACTAGTTCTGTGTGGTCTTCAGGACAAAAAAATCCCACCAACCTGAAGGCTCCCTAGCAGTTTTACCATATTGGTGAACTTGGAGAGGCGTCGGGTTACTCTTAAGAATTAACCAGAGCAGAGGACGTGCTTGCTGCCCCACTGGCATTCGTAAGAAGACACTGGTGATATCGTATCTTGTTAACTTCTGTCTTGACAAAACACCTCCATATAGATGATGATGTTAGTGAGAACTTCAAGCCTTACCCTCCATTACTGAGGTGTTTCACGTGCATGTTGTTGAGCCGCGACGTTTCCTTCGTTTCGACGTTGTCTCTTCAACTGTGTCATTAGTACAACGTCATTGTTGCGTTTGCTGCACACAAGTCTTTTGTAGTGAGAAGTAAGGTGTAGGGAAGTGCCGAAAAAACGTAAAAGTGCCATCTAGTGGCTGTGGTTGAGTGTGTGGTTGATCAGTCCAGTACAGTAAATAGCACAGAATTCGTACACCTTCTGTCTTTCTCCTCCACGAGTGTCGTCCCCCACCTCCTGGCTCTGACTCCCCGGTGCGGATGAGGTGGCGTCTTATATGCCGGACCTGAGAGTACTTCTGGGGGGTCAAAGCACTTCCGGGCCAGGCAGAAGTTCCCCAATGAAAAGGAACAGCCGTTCATCTGCAGTTCCCCCTGGAAACACCCAATTGCCTTTCAGGACTACAACTCCCAGTATGCCCTGCAGGGTTACAAACGGGAGTTCCACCAGAGAGATGCTGCCACCATGTGTAGAGGGGGAAATACATGGCCCCAGGAAGCAGCCATCCATTATGGCCTTCCAACCGGGAAAGGTACCAGCAACCAACCTGGCCGGGACACTTGTCCATCCACACCCTTACAGTATAAATGGGTAACGATTAGTTGAACGCTACAATAAATAGGCAAGAATTATACAGAATCCTTGTCAGTTGTATAGTGTCTCGTATAGTCAAAATGATGCTTCTTGGGCTTTTTATGATTTCAGGATGTAAATATACTTTCCCTCTCCCCTTTTTTTTATTTTGTCTTCTCTGCCCCTAAATGTTATGCCCATGTTTCAATCACCTTATTTTGGGTCACAACTTTGGGTAGAATTTTCTTTACCATTTCCCTTACAGATTACTGCTCTCTAAACATTTTGTCACCTTGTGCCGTCCAAAGGCTCAACCATTTTTTTCCTCCCTTTACCGGGTTCTGGAATGCTACCAGGATGATAGATTGGCATCTCGTTGGTTTCTGTTGTCACACGCCAGTTTAGAGCCTTTGTGCCTATCTGAAATGTGAAAAGACCCCGGAGTGCCAGGACGAGAACCCCTGGAGAGAATGAGAAAACTCCGCACAGTCAAGGGACTCGGCCACTCACGCCATTTGATTTTAAATAGAATGCTGCTTATGTAGAAATGCAAGACCCCATGAAATTAACACCGCTCACCTTTATCTAATGCTGTATTAGTCAAAGTGACTGGCATTGCCCGCATATATTTGTAGAATGGGTTAAGGAAAGGAAGCAACGTGTGTTCTGTGTTTCTGAAATGGTGATCGTGTTGTTGCTGCTAGCTGTCCCATCTGCCATCGGCACCACCTCTCTGTCAATATCTCTGCTCTTTGTTCATTTTGGGTCCGATTAGATTCCAGATTTGCGGTTATTTCCTTGCTGGATTGGAACCATGAAGGCTGTCATCCTCTTCGTGGTGCTTTAAATAATGATAAAAAGCTGACAAAGCAGGGGTTACACAACAAGCCTTTTGAATTTTTTTTTTTTTTTTTTTTCCCTTCTGCATTTCCACTCTCGACTAGGCCTCACCCGACACAGCCCCGCAACAGCACACGCTACTCCCTTTTTATGTTACAGAAGGTAGAAGCAGCACACGGCGTTGTCCGGTAAGTAATGTTGAGCTCTGCTCATTTTGTCTGCTAGTTTGGCTTCCATCTGTTTGGATGTTTTACTTGCTCTGAGTTGGCAGATGGCACTGGTGTGCAAAATGAACCACATAAGAGAGGGGAAAACAAAAAAATCGGAGCCCCTAAATTTGGGTTTCCAAAGTAGTCAATGTTGTATGTGAGGTCCTAGAGGGCGAATATCCCAAATTTGGTCCACATCAGTCAAATGATGTAGGATTATGTAAGGGACAGACAGACAGATGTTGCGTTTTATATTTTGTGACGTGCGAGTCACTGTTTTACACCTGAAAAATCACGAGGCTGTGTCTCAATCTTCAGAGCGATCAGCTTTATTAACCACCTCCACAGGAACAGCAAGCATTTTTATTGAGGTTGGAGCTGCCACCCTGTCATTAGTCATTCTGCCTCGGCTCCCTCCTTCAGTCCAGGCACTGATAATCCTCCTCCTCCTCCTCCTCCTCTTTAGGTTGGTCCTGTGACTGCGGATCCGGGGTTGGGATCGGATTGTCCTAAAATATCCCACCGTATCGGCGATCAGTCCCTGACCGACTGACGCTCTGAGCGAAGAGCTGTGAATGAACTCGTTGTCGCGGTGGTGAGTTTTCTGTGGCCGACAGACGCTCTACTGTGTGACGGGGGCCGCGAAGGTGCTGTTGAAGCAGGACGTGTAGTGTGTTGGGGCTGAGCACACGTCACAATATGCACACATGGTGCCCAACTCTTTACATTCTGTTTACTTAGAATGCTAAATACAAATAGTTTTTAAACTGGTGAACTGCTCAGACTTTTATGCAGAACCTGGCGTAATGCCCCCCATTGCCAAATGCACAGAACAGCCCAATACTGAGGATGTGGTGGTGAAGCCTCTTATACATGGGCTGGTAAAGTGACTGCTGGAGTACCACAAAGTGCCCTGTTAGTGCCAGTAAATGTACAATGTGTAACACACTGGTTGGTGCCGTTACCTTGCTGGAGTGCCCGCTCACCATTTCTGTTAAGCTTTCTCCTCCTTCGTGTGCCCAACTGCATTTGTCTCCCTCATCCTCTTCATATGTTTGGTTAATTGGCCTGACATGAGTGAGGGTACCCTGCAGTGGTGTGTCACCATTAACACGTTAATGCCTCTGGACTAATGCTGCCCAGTTAACTGTTGGCATCCACAAACCATGAGCTGGCTCCACCATGATGAATGTTTAGCATTAAATGACTTCAGATGTTACAAATAATTTGGAAGTGGTGAGCTGCAAGAGGGCACCACAGAATTACACGATAAAGCCTCCAGTCTGTCTGGCTTACCCCATGACCACAGTGAAACACTTCGGTGTTAACAGGCGGGTTTAAACCAACTGTCTGGGGTCATTGCCACCCTGCTCCCCAGAATCCCCTTCTCTGACGTTTTTACTCTTCAGAACAACCCTTTGTCTGGGTGACGTTTACGTGTTCTCCTGGTGTCTGGCTGGCCTTTCACCCAGGAACCCTAGTTGTCCTCATAGTGTCTTGAGTGGCCAATTGTGGGTGTATAAGTGGACTGGCACCATACCCATTTTTATTAGGTTAGGTAAATTATTAATCCCAAGTAGAAATTCTGATGCATACGGCAGCAAAAACCTAAAAAAAAAAAAAACTAGAATACAGACTCCTAGGACCGATAATGGAGCCAATCAGGCGACAAATGAATTAATGTATATTGTGCGGAAATTTCAAAATGAACTAAACAAGTACATTGGGGAGGAAGCATTGAATTGCCCGATGGCAGCCAGGCAGAAAAGACCCCCCCAGAGGTGGTGCTTAGCAAACCGTGAAGCAATAAGCCCGTGGCTGATGGTGATCCAAGACAGCGCCTCCTGCAGGGGATGGAGGAGATTTTTCAAGTTGGCATCCCATTTTGCCATCTGTTTTCCTCTTTGCCACAACAGCCTCCAGTGTGCCCAGGCTTTGCCCTGTGATGAAGCAGGCTGTCCTGAGAAGTTTGTTCAGGCATCGTGCCGCTTTTATGCTCTGGTTGCTTACCCTGGAGACCACCGCGTAGAACACCACACTACTATGGACTACTATGGACTGGTAGAATATTTCCTGTGTCTCCTTAGCGAGTCCGGTCAGCTCTGGCTGTTGTTGTGTAGCACCATTGTGTTGTCAGACCGGTCCAGTTTGTTGTTCATGTGAACCCCCCAGGTACTTGTAGCTCTGCACTAATTCTGTGTCCTCCCCTGAATGGTGACTGCTCTTGGAGACTCTTTGGAAGTCCACCATCAGCTCATCTTGCTGTTGTTGAGTTACAGTTGGTTCTCCCTGCACTTTATTACTACTGTGGGCAGCAGTGCTACCTCGTCATTCCAGGTGTAGGTCTTCCATTAAAGAAGCTGGTTGTGTTCCTTGTGGGGTTTGCATGTTCTTCCCGTGTCTGCAGGAGTTTTCTTCCCATTATCCTCTAATGTGTTTAGATTAGGATGACTGGTAATTCCAAATTAGCTTCTTGCGGATGTGTATATGAGTGTGCTATGTGATAGACTGGCACCCTGGCACTATACGAGAGATATTCCGGGTCCACCATACCATCCTTTACTATTCACATGCAGTAAGTATTTGGAGTTAAATCCTCCGTCTCTCCCTCACATTACTTTTCGCCTCCACAACAACTGGGTCTCTCACTCCTCTTCATTATGTATGAAATTCTTCCTTGCATGTCTGATGAATGTGCAATAACACATTGCCACTCACCAGCACCCATGAAAAATAAAACTATTAAAAGTCTTCATTTATTTAATAGGCTACATCCACACTAATATGTTCATTTAAAAATGGCATCCTCAAATGAAGAGGATCTCTGCCCACACTAGTGTTTTTTTTAAAGTGTTTACAAAAGCATTGCCATCCACGCTAAAATGACCAAAAATGAATCTTGCGTAGACATAGAGATGGTAACGGCATCAGTGTTAGTGATTTATCGTAAAACCATAGTGACTGGTACATGGCCATTTTGTGCATGTGTGCAGCTTTCAGAAGATCATTTAGACGCACACTGGTAAAAGCCATGTCTGATTATTTTTACGTGAAGGGTAGCCAATAAGGTCATGAAATGTTGTAATGAGTAGGGTCCAATCGGAGAAGAGATATATAATGTGGTGGTGGATTTTAGGAGGCCCAGGCCCCTCATGGACCCCGTGATCATCAGAGGTGACTGTGCAGAGGGTACAGACCTATAAATACCTGGGAGTGCAGCTGGATGATAAATTGGACTGGACTGCCAATACTGATGCTCTGTGTAAGAAAGGACAGAGACGACTATACTTCATTAGAAGGCTGGCGTCTTTCAATGTCTGCAATAAGATGCTGCAGATGTTCTATCAGACGGTTGTGGCGAGTGCCCTCTTCTATGCGGTGGTGTGCTGGGGAGGCAGCATAAAGAAGAGGGACGCCTCACGCCTGGACAAACTGGTGAGGAAGGCAGGCTCTATTGTAGGCACGGAGCTGAGAAGTTCGACATCTGTGGCAGAGCGACGGGCACTGAGCAGGCTCCTGACAATCATGGAGAATCCACTGCATACACTAAACAGTATCATCTCCAGACAGAGGAGCAGCTTCAGCGACAGACTGCTGTCACCGTCCTGCTCCACTGACAGACTGAGGAGATCATTCCTCCGCCACACTATGCGACTCTTCAAATCCACCCAAGGGAGTAAACGTTAACATTATTCAAACTTATTGTCTGTTTTACCTGCCTTGCACTCTCTACCTTGCATTTTTTTTTTTAACTTGCATTGCATTTTTTATTTAATTAAAATTGTTTTTATCAGTATACTGCTGCTGGAGTATGTGAATTTCCCCTTGGGGATTATCCATCTAGCCATCCATTCATTCATGAACAACCAACCAGAGGGGGATTAGAATCTTCATTTTCAAATGTCTACATTTGAACCTGCCCACATTTCAATGACAACCCAGCATTTTCAGAAGTGTACGGCTCTGGAGAGTCCTGTCAAAGTCTGTTTCTGGGATTTAAAAATGCTGGGGTAGCATGGCATGGACGAAAGGCAAAAATGGAGACTGTCTAAACAAAAACATAGTGTGGATGAAGGTTTAGCTTTGTTCTATAATGGTCCATTATTTTCCAGTATCATAAGCCACTCCACTGGTAACGCCACATACAGTATCTTCTGCCCTCCTTAAGGGTAAATTTTGCAGAATTGTTAGGATGTACAGACACCAACAACTGCAATAGACCGCCAATGTGTGTGTATATCACTCTATATCTATCTGTCCTAAGTCTAAAAGTGCAACGGTGACCACGTTTTTTGTCGGGCTTATTTTAAAACCTACATACAGTGCATCCGGAAAGTATTCACAGCGCATCACTTTTTCCACATTTTTTTTTGTTACGTTACAGCCTTATTCCAAAATGGATTCAATTCATTTTTTTCCTCAGAATTCTACACACAACAGCCCATAATGACAATGTGAGAAAAGTTTACTTGAAATTTTTGCAAATTTATTAAAAATAAAAAAACTGAGTATATATAAGTATTCACATTCTTTTCAGAATTTATCAAACTTTAATGTGATGTTGTTAGATTTTCAGATTCTTATTCCGTTTTTAAATTCTAAACTTAAAAAATATCAAGAGATATCCCAAGAGATTTAACCACACCCGGGGCCGGAAATAAAAGACAAAGAGTAGGACAGCTGCTGTACAGGCTTTTAAATGTTTGAAGCGCCTTGTGAGATCGGTCGGTCTGTCTGTTTGTCGATTGATCGATAGATATCTATCCACCCACCTACCAACCAACCAACCAGAAGTGCTCCAGCTTCCCCGGCAGAGACACGAGTTTGCCATACAACATGCGTTTATTGACGTGGGAAGCGCTTCTCCCTCGCTCCCCACAGCAGCACAGTCCTTTCTAATTTTCTCTCCTTGTCATCCACCTCCACTCCTCCTCTCGGCAGGCTTTGTCCCTCCGAATTGAGTGAGGCGGCTCCTTTTAAGCTGACCCTTGGAGTGTTCCACGTGGCTTGTTCATCAGACCTGAAATCGCTCCCAGGTGTGGTGAAAGCCCCATGCAGGGCTCTGCAGTTTCCCCAGGTGGCCCCCGCAGGGCCAAACTCCAACTCTGTGTGCCCTGTGGGAATCCATGGTGCCACAGCCTCTCAGGAGGGCTGCCCTCTAGCACCCCAGGGGAGGAAGTGCCCTACTGAAGTTCTCTCCCCATCATCCTTCCATCCAGCTGGTGTCCCAGCCAGGTAATTACTGTGGCCACCCATCACTATTATCTATATCTAAATATCTACACACACACACACCGATCAGCCACAACATTAAAACCACTAATGGGCAACCTGAATAACACTAATTATCATGTTACGATGGCAGCTATGAAGGGGTGGAATATATTAGAACAGTCAGTTCTTGAAGGTGATGTGTTGGTAGCAGGAAACATGGGCAAGCATAAAGATCTGTGCAGCTTTGAGGAGTGCCGAATTGTGATGGCTAGACGACCGAGTCACAGCATCTCCAAAACGATTCTTATTTAGCAACTGGGTTGGAACAAAAACCTGCAGCCTCCTCTTCACTACAGCACTGACTTTGCCCACCCCTGGTATAGAACATTAGTTTCCCACTGACTTATAACAGGTGGGCTGGGATTCTTCTAGTTGAGCTAGTAGTGTGGTGAAGGCAATTACAATTCATTTGTCGTTCTCCACTTTAAGCCCTTCTGAGAGTCCGCTGAACACAACTCCTAAAGGGTTAAGAGGGGTTGTGACCTCAAGGCTGCCTGCTAGCCATTTAAAGATTTTTTTTTTTTTTTTTTTTGGGAAAAAAAAAGTCTGGGGCGTTAAAGATAATTGCAAAGAATTTTGCGAATCTCCTCTCTTGTGCAGTGTCAATCAAAGATCAAGACTTGACACATATAATACATTTTTTAACTGCTAAGTATTTGTAGATGTCTGACAGTTGATTGTGTGCCTTCAGTAATCTGGCAAAACTGTCCCACCCCCCCACCCTACATCACCAGACCCCGTATGTATTGTGTATGTGAAGACGGGAGGCCGTATAACGTTACGTACGGCTGGCTGGACAGTAAGACTGGAGGCTCACTCAATAAGCAAAGTACATAATCCTATGACTGGGTGTGTCTACACTCTGATTGGCTTGTGCGTGAAGAAAGTTGTGCATTAGAACTGCACGTTTTGGTTTAAATTAGGACGGGGGTCTCAAACTGCAGTCCTGGAGGGCCGCAGTGGGTGCAGGTTTTCATTCTAACCCTTTTCTTAACTAGTGACCTGTTTGTGCTGCTAATTAACTTCTTTCAAATTGATTTAATTGACTTGCTCTTGAAGACTCGGACTCAATAATTGTTTCGTTTTTCCTTAATTTGCAGCCAAACGATAATGAGATATAAAATGAGCCAACATGTGACAAGCAATCTGTTTCCATCTTGCAATTATCTGAAAGTAAAGAAGGATGAAGGTGTCAGGAATGTTGATCTGCTCAGGTCTCCAAAACATTTTAACAGAGCTCTTAGAAAAAAGAAAATCAACAATTTTGGAAATGTCTGCTATTGCACAATGAGAGCAACAAGAAGTCATGGAATTTTAAAAAACTTCAAGGATCAGAGCCTAATTAAGGAATTGGTTGGAGTTTGTGGCCCTGACTTAGTTGGTCACTGCGTTAGGAAGTCACTATGCACTGGAGAGATTCTGAAGGACTGGAAAATGGCAAATATCATCCCATTATATAAAAAGGGTGACAGGGCAGATCAAAGCAACTATAGGCCAGTAAGCTTAACATGCATCACAGAAAAAAAAATTAATGAAAGGAATTAAGGATAAGATTGAGCAACACATGGCAAGGACAGGAGTTATTCTGAACAGTCAGCATGGGTTCAGAAGAGGGAGGTCGTGTTTTACTAACATGCTGGAATTCTATGAGGTGGCAACAAAAGGATACGATCAAAGTGGAGCAGATGAGATTATTTATCTGGACTTTCAAAAAGCATTTGATAAGGTGCCACATGAGAGGTTGGGCATCAAACTAAAAGAAGTGGGAGTTCAGGGTGATGTTTTTAGATGGGTGCAGAATTGGCTGACACAGGAAGCAGAGGGTGATGGTGCGAGGAACCTCAT
>JANRMT010062789.1:23829148-23844980 GCA_026402145.1 Polypterus bichir lapradei
GCGGAGTCAGCTTCCCTTGTGGGGGTGGTGTCTTCTTGGGGCTGTGGTGGGATACGGAGACCACACAGTTAGTGAATGCACTCTGATGAGGGGGGCGGAGTCAGCTGCCCTGATGGGGTGTCTTCTTGGGGCTGTGGAGGGATAAGGAGACCATGCAGTTAGTGACTACACTCTGATGAGGGGGGCGGAGTCGGCTGCCTTCATGGAGTGTCGTCTTGGGGCTGTGGAGGGAATAGTAAACCACACCATTAGCGACGGCGCTCCGTCTTATCCCGAGGTGGTATGACAGACCTCAGAGTCTAGAAGATGCTCCTCTTACGTGTATGCATGACAACATTTGATTAGATTTAATACAAACAAAACAATCAAAAACAAACAAAAGATGACATAAGAAAGGTTTGATCCCCAGCTAGGTGAGCAGCCCTGGCTGAAACATAACTTTGATCGCATTTCTCAGCACAATATAGTGCACCGCAGCCACTAACCTATAGTTGCAATGGAAACTGGCCTCTTTTAATGATCCAACAAGAAAAAGTGAAAAGATGGAGACGTGCTACCAGGGCTGTGGAGTCGGAGACAATTTTGGGTACCTGGAGTCGGAGTCGGCAAAAAGTTAACCGACTCCGACTTCTACTAAATTTAAATGGGAATTAAAAAAGTAAGTTGAAATGTCCCAATTCACAAACAGTCATAATGAATTACTTCTCTGCTGTAAGAATAAAGCCCAATGCATGCAGTGCATAATGTTACCACAAAACGAACGTGTCAAGTAACCATGCAAGCATGCTTTTCATTGACTGTATGCGTCACTATATGGGATGTAATGCACAGGTAAGGTGCGGCACCACTTTCCATTGTGTCGTGTTCCACTGTTACAAGGAACTGTGAACCAAGCCTAAAGCCCCCCATACATTTACAGATGCACTGCCGATTTTTTTGGTCGTTCAACGAGTCATCACGCGTCAAACGGCTGAAAAATCATCTGGTGTGTTCTCCGCTCCGTCGGCTCTCCTTCGCTATGCGCTAGTGAAGGGGGCCGAAGGAGCCGAGAACACAGATCTCCCTACCTGTCTCCAGCAGAGGCTCGTTCTGCTGATCAGCTGGCCGGTGAGTGACACAATGCACTAAACTTCCGGCTGGCTGACAGAGGAGACAGCCCCTGCAGCAGACAGAGGCATCACATTACTTTGGATGGGGGCGGTGGTCGAGATTTTCGGCAAGCTGGATCTGCCCGTCCATGTGGACACCCGCAATCTGCGGCCGCCAAAACAAAACCTTGTTTTCATTGTGTTTGTCTTTAATCTGGCATTATAGTAGAGTGTTGGCTTCCTAGCCAGTAGTTCTGTGGTGAAATGACATGTAAGTTGCCTTCCTTTCCTTCAATGGATGTAGAAAATACATTAGCATAGTATATACATACAGAGGAGTCGGAGTCGGAAGATTTAGAAACTGAGGAGTCGGAGCATTTATCTACCGACTCCACAGCCCTGCGTGCTACACTGCTATAAAGAGCTTTAGGCTAATGACAATGTCAGAGTGTAATGAAGGTGATGGTAGCTCAACTTCACACATGCCCTTCCATGGCTTACCTGTTTGCTGTCACCCTCTTCATGATGCTTTTGTCTTTCAGTTTTTGTTTGTTGGTGAATTCCAATTGAGAAAGTGGTCCATGTGATCTGTCACTAGCATGTTTACGCCTGGCCTTTTAAAGGGGTCAAGTGTCACCCGGCTGTGATGTGCTGTATATTAATGTAAGTGTAGGCGGATGTACTTTGCTTTAGCTACAAATTCTCATCTGTGTCCGGTCTGTCGCGCTCTCTCTCTCCTGCCTTTATTCAGTTCACTCCATGCTGATTTTAGTCCCGTGATTGCTGGTAGCTTTCCTAACCTGCTGTAATGTCTGAGGGAATAAAAGCTGATAAAGTGGGAAGATAATGGGAGACACAAGGTGGAGTATTGGATTGTGCCAAGCACGTAGTTTAATTTTTGGCCTTCAATAAAACTGAGCTCGGCCCCCAGTTCTAAGTGGTCCTGGTGTAAAAGTGAGACCACCGCACCATATGAGCAAGAAAGAGAAGAACAAACAGGAAGAGGAAACCAAGAAAGGGATGGAGGGATGAATTGCATCAAGGAAAGACGGCAGAGAGTGAGAGACCAGCATTTGGTAGCAAATGGAGAGCAGCCATGACGCCGCCTTTACGTGGGGTTGGAATTCTCGTAGCTCTGAGTTGTGATGTGTTCACCTTCCCTCTTGGTGTATTCAAGTGAATTTCTTGTACGTTTCAAAGAAACGTGAGGCCGTTGTCGATTTGTTACTTGTGCTCGGGGGGGGGGGTCTGGGAGAAAAAGCAAAATATTCACAATAAATGTGAATCGCTTCACTCTGAATGCAGTTTGATCACACAAATGGCGTTTCTGGCTAACTGGGTTAACTTTTTGCTAGGAAATCCGCTGACCTCCGGTCCTCAAATAAAGGTGGTTCATATGGAGCCATTTTGTCAAAACAGTCGGTTTTCACCATGAAAAATACATCTTGACAGTGAGCACAGTGACCACACAACTTTTCCAAAGTGGTACTCATTTGTCGGTATGGATTTCTCTCCCATTTGTCGTCTTGCATTCTGTATCCTGTATGACGCCCTATTACGGAGATCCTCGGCACGATTGATGATCAATTAACACAATACTTACAATTTATTATCAATTCTGAACTTTTATGGACTTCTTCAAAACCAAAAATGGTTTCATGTCGTCAAGACTCAGAGGCCTGATTAAAGCCCAGTGAGGCATCCCTTGTGTGATTTTAGGTTATAGAAGACATAAGTTGTTGTGTGTGCCGTGTCCTGCAGATTATTAATAGATGAGCTTGCCAGGGTCGAGTTTGGATATCACAATAAACATCTTCTGTCCGTCAGTAAGATGCTCAGCAGATGGCGCCACACTTCATTTTTCTCCTTATGGTGGCTTCCTTTATCACATTAGTGGCTTCTGCAATTTGTTTCATGCTTAGCAGATGTTGCTGCTGCTGTTTTCCTTTCTGCCTGTCTCTTCCTTGTGTAGTTAACTGTAATGACGTTGTGACCCAAATGTCTTGGCAGAGGTTGTCGTTACCCCAGGTATTTTTTTTTTTTTTTTTTTTTTTTTTTTTTATTTATATATAAACCCTAACCCACAAGTGTCAAACTCCAATCCTGGAGGGCCGCAGTGGCTGCAGGTTTTCATTCTAACCATCTTCTTAATTAGTGACCAGTTTTTGCTGCTAATTACTTTTTTTTAATTAACTTGACTCAGTCCCTTTAGTTGTTTGTTTTTCCTTAATTAGCAGCCAAACAATAAAGAGACACAAAACAAGCCGCCACATCACACAATATCTGAAAATAAAGAAAGGTGAAGGTCTCAGTAAGGTTGATCTCTCAGGTCACCAAAACACTTTGACGATGTTCTTATGAAAAACAGAAAATCAACAGTTTTGGAAATGTCTGCTGTGGCAGAACGAGAGCAACAACAAGCCGTGGAATTAAATAACTGGTTTAATTAACAGCAAGAACTGGCTTCTCATTAAGAAACTGGTTGGAGTTTGAAGCCCCAGTTTAGCTGGTCATCTGTTGGCTCGTTTCACGTCTCATTTCTGTTTGGCTGCATTTTAATGAGGAAACGAATCAATTCAGAGGACTGAATCCTTCTAACAGGGCTATTAAAATGTGAATTAGCAGTAAAAACGGGTAACTGATTAGGAAAAGGGTTAGAATGAAAACCTGTAGCCGCTGTGGCCCTCGAGGCCTGGAGTTTGACACCCGTGCCCTAACCCTTGAGCAAGGCCCTTAACCTGCAATTGCTCCATCCTGGGTATGATGTTAATCTGCATCCACCCCTGCATGTAGGCCCTCCAACCTGCAGGGAATAACCTGAGGGTTGGTGGCAGAATTGGCACTCCAGCCGCCATAAAAAAAAAACAAAAACACACACATTGGTTCCATTCCATCTGAAGTAGTGTGGTGCTGAGGTGTCACCCATTGCATGGCTGCACTCGGGTCCAAATCTGGATCCGGAGTCGGTTTGTCGTGTGCTCCTAACCTAACCTCACATGGATCCCATCATAAGCTTTCAATTTAAGACCAGAATCACACCCCAGTGGTTCATGAGTAATCGCAAGACAGATGGACACAGCCCTTAGCATTTCATTTATTCATTATAGTGAGTATTAGGGGATGCCATTGAGTTCCAAGCCCCAACCACATCATCACACATACAGGGCTCGGGTTCAAATAAACATTTTGTTTTTCATAAA
The DNA here is from genome assembly GCA_026402145.1 of Polypterus bichir lapradei. Taxonomy (NCBI): domain Eukaryota; kingdom Metazoa; phylum Chordata; class Cladistia; order Polypteriformes; family Polypteridae; genus Polypterus; species Polypterus bichir. The sequence continues at coordinate 23,833,437 of JANRMT010062789.1, forward strand.
TGTAAGATTTCCCCTCTGGCAGTAACAGGATCATACCCCATTGGGCCCTTGAGCAAGGCCCTTAACCTAAAAATTTTTCCAGGGGCGCTGTACAATGACTGACCCTGTGCTTTGACACCCCCCAATCCTAAAGGTCATGTGGGAAGATAATTTCCTTCGGGATTAATAGTGCTCCAAATGCCTTTCGCAGGCTTCTCTCAAATGTCGCACAAGCTCTAAATAAAAACCTTGATCTCCTACAATCTTTGTCTCCCTTCTTCTTCCTTTCGTCAAGGTGACTATTTGAGTTGAGGCGTTCGAGGCCTTTTATGTTGTTGCAGCACTACCCGTTGGGAGCACTTCCAGGTCAGGAGAAGAGTGCTTTAAAGTAGGGAGGGTCTGTCTCTGTAGCTCCTCCTGGTGCCACCCAGAGAACCCGTCTAGGCTGCCTAATGGGCCTGCAATTCCCAGTCTGCTCTGTGGGTATCCATGCAGTCACTGTAGCCTAGGAAAACTGCCACCTGTTTTCTTGAGGGAGTAAATACTAACGTGTGAGTTATCTCTCTCCCTGGGTATTGTGCCTTGAACCATCCTGGCTGGGATGCCAGTCCATGCTTGGTGTCCCCATGACTATGTATTGTCCAGAGCGAAAGATTAGTGCTGTGTCCCAACTCAAAGGATACGGGTAGCTTTGTTTTCTCTCAAATTTGTCCGACTCTGAGCTCCGAGGTTTGTTTGTAGGGCATTCACATGGAATTTCTGACTCGGAAACTCTTATTCACCGTCTGTCCGATAGCATGCGAGTCCAGCATTAGATGACGTGCCCCCTAACAGGAAAGGGAAAGGAAGAAAAAGGAAAAAACAAAATGTAATATTTGAATGAGGCCCTTTGTTTTGAAGAGCCTGACTGTCGGACTTGCAGAAGGGATCTGTTGTTCAGCGCCCCTGTAAAGAGGGTACGCCATGTCTACTGTTGCTTCTTCAATAACATTTATTAACATGTCCTTAAGGACACTGTGGTTTTGGGGAATGAGGTCATAACAGTGTACCAAGTACCAAAAATAAAGGAGCTTTGAATTTAATGGAACTGTTTTTGGAGCGGTGATCTTTCACAAGGCGACATTGCGTTTTTTTTTTTTGCATGGGGGGTATTGCCTATCCCAGACAAAATCCTATGAAAGGCTCCTCTCTATGAATGGATCTCTAATACAATTAACAAAGCCATATTAATTAATTAACTTGGCAAAGCACTACCGCTTGTGTCACTGTAATCAACGGAAAGCCTTTGAAAGTTTGTCATTTAACGAAGCAATTATCTGCTCCTAATTGGCATGGAGGTGCAGCTGTACTAATTAATCTCTGATGTCGTTGTCATCGACGTCTCCAGCGAAGGACTAACGCTGGGAAAACTGGAGCAGCGAAGAGTGGCGTGGGTGGCAAGTGCTGCATGTGCGGTTTGCTGCAGGGTGCAAGTGGGTGTTGTGCCTGAAGAAGGTGGGAAGTGAAGTCTAAGAAAAGCGAATGGAGGAAGTGGACGGTCAGGCTGCTGCTGTTTTTTGTATTGCTGAAGCGTTTGGGAAATAAATGTGGGCTACCCTGACAGTTGGCATAGGGATACTGTAATACCCGGTCTGTTTTTTGGTGGTCTTAACATCTATGCTGGAAGTAGACCACAGTCTTAATAGTTCATTCAGCCTTCTGTCAAATCGGATTTCTGCAAGTTCATCTTTAAAGGCCAAATTATACTTCAGCATCGAGCCTACGCCATCGAGAACAATTTATGCCTCTGTGTCACACCACAGGGAGTGCCTGAATGCTAGCTGGCGGTGTTTGTGGTGAATAATCCATATCCGATTTACATTCCATAGGCAAGAAATTTGCCGACCTCTAAACCGATGTTCGCCGATTATATTGCCAGTGAAGGACAGCTGGCATGTCCCCGAGATGGCTTACACAGGGCTTTGTCTCCCCCAGCACACTAGATGGCAGCAAACCCAGGCTCTGATCCCTGCATGGGTGCCCGCAGGACATGCTGCGTATTGTAGTCTCTTGGGGGGGGTACAGCCCCGTTGGGTCCCATGGGGGGATGTCAGTGCAAGCTCCCTAGGGCTCCCTTCTCACCAGGAAGTGCTTCGGAGCCGCAGCTGCCTGCCACACAGGGATTAGCCGGAGTCGAGAGGAAGGAGGATGAAGTTTGTGAGGAGAAGCGGAGGAAGCGGTGAACGGAGAGAGAAGACAAGAATATCGCTGAGTGCCGTTTACAGTGTGCTTGGCTAGATTTGTGGTTGTGGTGTGGGAAAAGCTTAAATAAAGTGTTTCCCACGAATAAAGACTCTTTGTGCTTTAATGCCTGTGTCTGAGCATTTGTGTGGGGTGTTTGGGGAGCTGGAGCGCCCCCTTCAGGCCACACACCCCACTTGTCCCACCACCCGATTGTCTTTGTGGTGTTGTGCTGAGTTATCATATAGATGTGTCTATTTTTTAACTTATTTGACAAGTCTTTCCCCGATCTGCTCCATTTGTACTACGCAATAGTGAAAGATGAACGGCAACGCGTTTCAGGAAATACAGTGCATAGTTCCAAAACTGACCAATCAGAGTCATAGAGGTCTGTGTAGGGTCCGCTTCGACACAACGTGTAGTCTTCCTAATTGAGGGGGTGCGTATCGAGCTACGAGGGCTGGGGAGTCGGAAGGAGCTTTTTTTTCAGTGTAAGTTTTGTCTTTTGTTTAATCTTCATGTTTGTAACTTCTTTAATAAATCTATATTATGAAAAAGGCACATTGGCATCTCTACTGCCTTTAAACCCAAATGTTCACAGGTTGAGTTACTGAAAAGTAGCCTGGTGATTCCTGGTGGCAGTGATTTAATATGCTTTGTATCTTGTAGGTTTGTGCTTTCAGTCTGCATAGTAAATACACCAATGTTCAAAAGTTTAACATCAGTTTTCATTTTTTGATTGACACTCATACTTGATATAGATACCATTAAATTGATTTAGAAATACAGTAACTGAACCTTAGGAATGCCAGTACCTTGTAACACAAATGAACAGGATAACCGGTTTCAGTGGTGCTAATGTAATTAGAAAGGTTTCTCTAATAATTAATTAGCAATAACACATGGCTAATATCTCTCTCTCTCTCTCTCTCTCTCTCTCTCTCTCTCTCTCTCTCTTCTATACATCTGACTCGCTCATCACGAAATCTCCCAAACCACGAGGACTTGGGACTTGAAATCTGGAATGTAGGTTACTCTTGGCCCATAGGTGCTCTCTAAGAAACACTTTTAAAAATTTCGTGGTCCAAGCGCAAAATTTCTTATAGTTTTTTAGACCCGTTTGTATGCCTGTCCGCTTTTCACGAGAAAACTACTTAACGGATTTAGATCGGGTTTTTTTCTATAATTTTTTGCTTGAACATTCTGTTGATTTTGCGACTTTCTCATCGCGCTAAGTATCATAGTTTGCTTGCAGTACCGATTTTATTAGCACAAATCTGAGAGAGAGATTCATCGGGCTACAGGCAGGGGACGGGGGGCGGGGCACTTCTCACTCGCGCGTCAGCTTCAGTGCGTAATCTTAATTCTGCTTAGTTAGCGAACAAGAGAACTACTTAACAGATGTAGATCAGGGTTTTTTTTTGTAGAATTTGCTTGAACATTCCGGTTGATTTTGCGACTTCTCTCATCGCACGAAGTATCATAGTTGGCTTGCAGGAGCGATTATATTCGCGCTAATCTGAGACAGAGGCTGCAGGCCAAGAGGAGGGGGAAGCGTGACGTCAGGAGTAGGGAGCCAGGCAGGGCCCTGTTTCACTACTAACCAGATGGAGCCGTGAGGGACGGCTAGTTAAGGATAGATTAAGGGAATAGACCGTTGGGACGCTGGAGGAATTGTTGCTGAAGACAGGGCTGTGCAGCCTTATGTGAACAATAAATTAAAAATCTGTCAAGCAGTGATAGCCATTAGACAAACTAGTAATACATTGGCTATATTTTTAAATAAATTAAATGGTGTCTTTTTTTTTTTTTTTTTTAAAAGGTGTCCGTTTCTATGAAAAATGTCAAAATTTTGGGGTTACCCAGAAATTTTCACTGGTACTGTATATTGGTTTAAATTACAAATAGAGGCGCCTGAGTACCATAAATAGAGGCGTCAAAGGATTTATGTGCCGACTCCACAGCCCTGGGCTCGACTGACGCAGAAGTATAAATCAGCCTTCAGCTGGTGTTCAGTTACCTCCTGGGCAGCAGCTCTTTACTGAGAAAAGTAGGACAGCGTGCCTCTGTGGACTTGGGCTTTTATTCATGCTGGAGCAGTTGTTGCACTGCTGTCGTACAGACCGTCACATGCTCTAGAAGAGAAACATGGTGGTGTTGGTGTCGTGGTGATGGGTCAAATGCAAAGCAGCCCTGTGTGCCCTAGAAAATAGACACTCATGGGAAGAACATGAGTGGGAACCTGCAAATAGCATACCTGCTCCTCCAGCAATGGTGACAGAGAGTAAGCAAAGATGAGGCACCTACAATGACCAGGGTCGTCTTATCAGCATTATCGTCCCCCTGGCTTAATAGTGCACTGGGACCCCTGTTTTGATAGCAAAACAAATGTATGTAGGCATCAGAAATGTTGTGGGGCCCCTGTGCTCCTGGGGCCAGTGCCCATTGCGCCCATACGTTAAAATGCCTTGATTATGAAATATTGTACAAATAAGCAAGTGATGCATATTATTGAGTCGACTGTGTACTAGGAGTGTGGCTTAGTGGGTAAGACTCTGGCCTGTAAGCCATGCCTCTTAGTGCCAAGTGTGTGTGTGTGTGTGTGTGTGTTGATAGGTATAACACAGCACCACCACTCCAGAGTCTGCTAAATCTTCCTGAAGGTCTTTTGCAGTCAAACAAGTGTTTATTTCCCTTTGTAGCATTCTAACAAGCAGTTCCGTCAAAGTTTTCATGGTCTTCCAGACCTCAACTTGACCTCCACCGTTACTGTTAACTCCCATTTCTTAATAACTTTACGAACTGAGGAAACAGCTACCTGAAAACACTTTGCTATCTTCATGTAGTCTCTTCCTGCTTTGTGGTCCGACTACAACATTTGAAGTTGGGCTGAGTGGTGGCTGTGAGGCTAGGGATCTGCTCTGGCAATCGGAAGGTTGCCAGTTTGAATCCCATAGTGCCAATAAGGACTCTGCTCTGTTGGGCCCTTGAGAAAGGCCCTTAACCTGCAATTTCTGAGCACTTTGAGTAGTGAGAAAAGTGCTATATAAATGCCATGCCTCTTAGTACCAAGGGTAGGTAGGTAGGTAGACTTGTATATACCTACCTATCTAATCCTTCCAACTACGCTAAAATATCTATCAATTATTTATATAGTGCCTTTCGTATCCATCCATCCCTGTACTTTTATTTTTTTCCCTGAGTTGGTTATACAGCTTTCCTCACACACATGTGGAATGATTTGGTCACAGTGGCAAAATTTCGACCAGTCCGTTTCCCTTGTTGTTTTCTAGGAGTAAACATGGCTGCTCCACTCTCTGTTTGCACCACAGAAGAGCTTTGAAGTGATCTGCTGTCTATAGGCTGACTGGTGCCCCAGGGGCCAAAATCCTTGTCTGCTGGTCAGAATCCTGGTATGGACTCTTTAAATGTTGCTGTCAAATAGTTGACGTGGATGAGCATCCTATAACGTTTAACGCTCGTCTAACCGTTTTTGAAGTTCTCGATCCATTTCTAAACACTCTGCCATGGCAAAGCATTGTTTCTGCATTGTCCAAAAAAGCTTTTTATGGATTTCTGCACTGGTACAGGGCACCGTCAACTACTGATGACAACAGTGAGTGCATCTTACATGCGCTTTAATGATCTGTTTATGCACAGAAACCCAGTTTCAAAAATGCCATGTATACCCCCAATTCCTGTTAGACAACCTGGGATATTAGTGTCTGTCAAACCGGGTTAACACACGCCGATTTCTCTGTAAGTAACTCTGTTATTTAGCCATGTAAATAAACCCTTAACCAGGTTACAATTAAGAATGTCAAAGCCTGTACATGTTTGTTGCATTCTTTTACCCTGCACATTCCAGGTGCCATGGGTAGAAAATAGTGGCAGCGTCCACAAAGAGAAATGTCCTAAGGCAAATGCTCAGATAATGGCACTGTTCCTTCTCCTGGCAGAAAGAATGTGTCTCATCATTTTGGAAATCCCTAAATCTACATCAATGAGTTGAACATAATGTGCTAAACTCCACAGCTCAATCTTGGGTGTGGTATTGAAGGTAACCTGTTAAGTAGTCGGATGACTTTGTAAAGTTCACTGAGGTAAAAATTAAACCTGCGTTATTGTCCCAGCAGCACTTGGGTGTACAGCAAAAAGTGAACGTGATGGACAGTACGCTGCTCTTCATGGCTCAATCACAGAACCAAGCAGAAAAGTGGTCTGCTGAATGCAATCCACTAACAGAAACCTAGAAATATTCCAGCTATTTGCTATCGATATGTTGAAACCATGTGATCGGTTGGCACGGTGGCCAGTGTTCATACCGCAAGTCTTCATGGGCGCTCAGGTTGAGAGTGTAAAAAGAGGAAGAATGTCATTTACTGCACAGCACATGAACGATGAAATAAGTTTTATAAAGCATGAGAAAATGGTCACGTTTGGCCGTGTTTCTGGTCAGTCTCGTGAAGGTTCACAGGCAGCCTTACTGTTTAATTACCAATGCTGGCCAGTGAATTGTGCGGCTATTGATACGAAAGAAGAATAGGTAAACCTAAAGTAGCGCACTGTTTATAACCCGTTACAGTTTATAATAAGTAACTATATCATCTTTTACGTTACTTTTTTGTAAGTAATGAAAATAACAATTCTTTACATTTATATAATGCTTTTCTCACTACTCAAAGTGCTTTCCATGCAGGGGGGACGTGGGATGTGAACCCGTGATCTCAGAAATGTCACCAAGTTAACTTTTAGAAGTTGCGTTCCCCACACTCACTCCATGCTTGTTTCCGGATTCACGCTGACTGACTGACTATGATGGGTTTTTTTTTTTTTTTTGCACACTTTACTAGCATTGGAACGTTTTGCCAAAGGCGATCTCCATAAGCGGGCTCGTGCATGTCAGCTGGGGAAAGTTTTTAAGAAAGCAAGTATCTTCCATAACCAGGTTGCTCTCCTTTTTCTGGCATTGTAAGCACATCTCAACACACACTCTGAGAAATCCAGGATGAGTGAAGTCATGAAAACCTCGTGTAGCACTGGTGGTTGGGGAACATCTCTCATTGTTGTGTTGGGGTCGTGAAACTTGGGTTGGGTAAGAGGGGGCCAAGATGAGATAAGATCGCGTTTTGTCTATATTACTGGCTGTGAGGTGCTTGCCATCCCAAGGATTAGCTCCTGATTCGCTGTCACCCTGTAACTGTGCCACCGAGCCAGCAGGTTTAGACAGTGGCTGGGTGAAAGATGAGTGTGTAATCTGTAAAATACAGAACTACATTGAGTGTTCGCTTCATTAGGAACACCTGTCTGTTAGAACATTAGAACACTCTAGATGAGATCAGGCCATTCAGCCCAACAAAGCTCGCCAGTCCTATCCACTTGTTTCCTCCAAGAAAACATCAAGTCGAGTTTTGAAAGTCCCTAACGTCTTACTGTCTACCACACTACTTGGTTGCTTATTCCAAGTGTCTATCGTTCTTTGTGTAAAGAAAAACTTCCTAATGGTTTGTACGAAATTTACCCTTAACAAGTTTCCAACTGCGTCCCCGTGTTCTTGATGAACTCATTTTAAAATACAAGTCTCGATCCACTGGACTAATTCCCTTCATAATTTTAAACACTTCAATCATGTCACCTCTTAATCTTCTTTTGCTTAAACTGTAAAGGCTCAGCTCTTTTAATCTTTCCTCATAATTCAACCCCTGTAGCCCCGGAATCAGCCCTGTTGCTCTTCTCTAGACCTTTTCTTGTGCTGCTATGTCCTTTTTGTAGCCTGGAGACCAAAACTGCACACAGGACTCAAGATGAGGCCATATGTTGACATAGCTGGCCTGCTCTACCCAGTACTATGGCACACAAACCTGATCAAAAGATTTAGTTGTTGTCAACCAAATGTTAGAAAAGGAAAGATGGAAGGTATAAGTCAGTTTCTTAGCCTTTTTTGGTGTCCTGACCCACTTTTTCCACATAGAAATGTCTTCGTGATCCATCAAGTGGGTTGTGTCCAGGTTCCCCTTGGTAAATCAAGTGCCATTGTCAGAGTGGGGGGGAGATATCAAGTGTGATGACTCACTCATGGCCTACCTAAACCCACCGCAGCTCATTACCATTGTAAACAACAGCAACCCTCCTGGTTGAGAACCACGGGTGTAAGTGACTGAGTGCAGTATGATGGTCAATGCCATACCTGTCATGGTTCCAGCATCCCAGAAACTGCTTGTTTTCCTGAGATTATCACACTTCATAGTTTCTAGGATTTACAGATCATGGATTAATTAAGAAAAGCCACCCAGTGAAGTGGCAGGTCTGTGGGTGAACAGACCTCCTCCTTAATGAAAGAAAAGAATGGCCAGACTTGTTCAAGATCACAAAACATATCGGCCCTTGAAGTGACCAGCTGCGAAGACCATGCCGATTTTACTCCTGGTGAGGCCATGGTGGACAAGTGATTGCTGAAAACAAGACCACGGCACCTTGACAGCATTCTTCCAAGTGTCCATTTTTGATGGCAGCATGCAGGCAATAGGATCAAAATTTCAAAGTAAACCGTATTGAGCCCCCCTCTACTTTGTAGAGTGGTACTAATGTGGTGGTGTATGCTGACAAAACATTCTCAACATTAGGCAAAAATGTCATTGCGCGAGTGCTGCAGCATACCTAAGCATTCTTGCTGGCTGTGTGCATCCCCCTATGAGTACAGTCTACCATATTTTGTTGATAATGTGCCAGTCACAATGCCCACACCATGTCGGCCTGAATCTATGAGAATGGCAGGACTTCAGTTTATTCTTGTGGGCACACACTCCCCAGATCTCAATGCAGTAAGTAGATCAACCACATAAAAGAAGATAAATTAGTAGCTCAAAATGGTAGAAATGGGAGATTCGCCACATACAGTGGCATGGAAAAGTTCGGGCCCCCTTGCTGAAAATGTCTGTTACTGTGGATAGTTAAGAGAGCAGAAGATGAACTGATCATCAAAAGGCATAAAGTTAAAGATGACACATTTCTTTAATATTTTAAGCAAAATTTAATTTTTTTTTTTTGGTGTATTGTACCTGTGACTGATTGAAATACAAATGTAAAGGGTATGAAACAAAAGTGTGGGCACCTGACCTGGTCAGTACTTTGTAAGACCAACTTACAGCTTGTAAACGCTTTTTGAAGTGAGCCAAGAGTCTTCCAGTTCTTACTTGGGGTAGTTTCGTTCATTTATCCTTCCAAAAGGCTTCTCATTCTCTAAGATTCGTGGGCCGTCTTGCGTGCACTGCTCTTTTGTGATTTATTCACAGATTTTCAATGATGTTTAGGTCGGGGGGGACTTCAGAAGGTTTTGGATAAACTGCTAGCTTGTGCCTCTTCAGGTTTTCCACTGCAGATTTTGAGGTGTGTTTCAGATCATTATCTTGTTGTAGGACCCATCCTCTTTTGAACAGATGGCGTGATGTTTGCTTCCAGAATTTGCTGGTATTTATTTGAATCCATTCTTCCCTCTACCAGGGACATGTTACCTGTGCCACTGGCTGCAACACAATCCCAAAACCTAATCAATCTACTGCCATGTTTAATAGTTGGAGACGTGTTGTTTTCCTGGAATTGGGACCCCTTTTTTCTCCAAACACACCTTTGCACATTGTGGCTGAAAAGTTCTATTTAGAATTCATCAGTCGATAGGACTTGTTTCCAGAATGTGTCAGGCTTGTTTAGATGTTCATTTTCAAACTTCAGGTGCTGAATTTGTGGCTAGGATGCAGGAAAGGTTTTCTTCTGCTGACTCTGCCATGAAGGTCATATCTGTTCAGGTGTCGCTACACAGCAGAACAGAGCACCACCACTCCAGAGTCTGCTAAATCTTCCTGAAGGTCTTTTGCAGTCAAACCGGTGTTAATTTCCCTTTGTAGCAATCTAGCAAGCAGTTCAGTCAAAGTTTTCCTGGTCTTGCAGACCTCATCTTGTCCTCCACTGTTACTGTTAACTCCCGTTTCTTAATAACTTTACAAACTGAGGGAACAGCTACCTGAAAACCCTTTGCTATCTTCATGTAGTCTTTTCCTGCTTTGTGGTCCGACTACGACATTTGAAGTTGGGCTGAGTGGTGGCTCTGCGGCTCAGGGGTCTGTACTGGCAATCAGAAGGTTGCCGGTTTGAATCCCGTAAAATGCCAATAGAAACTCTGCTCTGTTGGGCCCTTGAGAAAGGCCCTTAACCTGCAATTGCTGAGCGCTTTGAGTAGTGAGAAAAGCGCTATATAAATGCAAAGAATTATTATTTTATTTTTCAGTGTACTAGGTGGCTGCTTAGAGGAGCCCATGGCTGCTGATGGTTGGGACGGTTTAAGAAGTTCGAAAATTTATACAGCTTTGTAATCGGCATCATCTGGGGTTTCCTAATGATGACTGTGAACAAGCCATAGCCTTTAATGAGCAAATGACAGTCTGAGACCACTTTGGGAAAAGTTATCTGATACTGCAAATATGTTGGGGTGCCCAAACTTTTGCATGACCCAATTCTGGGACTTCTAAAACCTATCGGCTGCACCAGTGAGGGTTCAGGGGTGTCCTATTAAAGGGGGTGAATGCTTATATCATTTATTATTTTGTGTTTTATATTTGTACTTCACTGAGACCACTTTGCAGAGATCTGTTTTCACTTTGACATTAGAGTCTCGGTGTCATAGTCAAATTGAGCCCACTGTGATCCAATGATGTATATCAAGTAAATCTGAAAACTTCCAAAGGGATGAATACTTTTTATAGGAACTATAGGTGGGCCTAAAAATGTGCCCACTTGAATGGCACATTTGAAAAGGACTCCGGGATGGTGGTCTATGGAGTGACACTGTATAAAAATGAATGATTCTTGCTCTTTTTTTTTTGTATGTGATATTTTTGTCTTTTTATAGCTGTACTTTTTTGAATATTATCTCAGATAACAGAACTTGAATGAGCCCCTCTACCATAAGGCTACTTTGAATCCATGCTGATTGTTATTAAGAACAAATAAGGGTGACATTTTCACCTTTCATCCACACTATCCTGATATTTCAACACCTAAACATGGACACTTCATGACGCATGTGCACTGTGGTGTGGCCTCTCGAAAATGCAGCTTTTTGAAAATGTGCACTCTGAGTTGTATGTGCTTATTGCGTGGCCCTTCCCTGATTGGTTCATGCTTTATGGCGTAGCCCTTCTCTGATTGGGTCATGCTTTATGGCGTAGCCCTTCCCTGATTGGTTCATGCTTTATGGCGTGGCCTTTCCCTGATTGGTTCATGCTTTATGGCGTAGCCCTTCCCTGATTGGGTCATGCTTTATGGCGTAGCCCTTCCCTGATTGGGTCATGC
>JANRMT010062789.1:23844990-23883657 GCA_026402145.1 Polypterus bichir lapradei
TGCTTTATGGCGTAGCCCTTCCCTGATTGGGTCATGCTTTATGGCGTGGCCTTTCCCCGATTGGGTCATGCTTTATGGCGTAGCCCTTCCCCGATTGGTTCATGCTTTATTGCGTGGCCCCTCCCTGATTGGTTCATGCTTTATTGCGTGGCCCTTCCCTGATTGGCCAGTGTTTACTAAAAAAAGTACATTCAAACATTACAGAGACAGAGGAGTTGCTTTCCAAGGCACTTGCTTTTTCTTACTTGTATGCTTGTAAACTTAATTTTGTACAATTTGGATAGAGAGAACTTTATTTGTCCCCTGGGGGAAATTTGGCTTTGAATGCAGTTTGAAAGCTGTGTGCACATTCAAAAGGCAAATGGCATTAACATCCCTTCAAAGATCGTTGGTTTTGGGTGAGGCGGCCATGCTGTGTGCATGCCCAGTGTCAGTGGTTGACTCCCTCACTTGCGTTTTTGATCACTCTGGTGGTAAGGTCCAGAAACCTTTTCTTCATTATCGTAAACATGGGGGTTTCCTTGAGCTTGAGTTGATGTGAAGGGTGGGAGTGGCAGCCACTGTGTCTGAAAGCGCCACTTCTGAAAGTTGGTAGAAATAATTGAGGCCAACAGCTCAACTCTATTTCACCACTATTGGATTCAACTTTGCAAGAAATGTAAATATCAATATTAGCTGTGAAATAATCAGACTCGACACACTTAAAAAAAGGTTTTGGGCAGCTACCCGTATAATTTATCTGGCAACAATGGGTCTTGAAAATCAAGACAGATGTGTCCTTGATGGAGTCCAAAACCAGACACAGGGATACGGGGGTGGGGGATTTAAATGCCAAAAGAGGAAGTGACATAGTGGACTTGGAAGTGCCACTGTTCTGGGCACCGAAACCAGAAGTGACTTCTTCATGGTTGAGTCAGACAGGTTTTCCCATTTTTGGTGTGTAGAGACAACAGAAATTAAGGTTTAGCGCATCCCGCCACCCCCTGGCCTGGCGTGGAATAACCTTCACTTGGTCCATACATCATCCTCCTACTCGCACATGCATGACACTGCCCATGTGGCAGTTCGGTATCCATTTTGTATTTTCAAAGATGAAAGTTTAAAATCGTCTATTTTGATAAACCTTGAACAATTTGTGCTGTTGCCTGTTGCACCTTTTATCCTTTTTCAAATTCATAAAATCAAAGCTGGTGCCTTTTGTGACATTATGTGGTAAGACGAGAGCAGCAATCCATCATGGATTTCGAGAAAGTGAGTACTCCGGGCTGTGGGGGGCATGGAAAATCGCTGGTGGGCCTAGTGCTAAACTAATTAGCTACTGGGGGTTTAAAGGCAGCATTACAATAAACTGTGAAATCGCCAAAGCCTTCATAACAGAGAACTTAATCCTTCTTGCACCTGAATGACACATACGTGAAGTCGGAGGCCGCATTGTACCTTCAGGCACTTTCTCCAGCTCAAGACTTGTTACACTTGATATTTCTGAGCAGGTCTTCCTAGTATTTTTACACCTTCATTGGCGTCACCTCCAAATGTAGCCTTTCTGTGAGAGCACCTCGTGTCCACCACAGTGGACCATCTTAATGACCTACCACAGGTTCTCCTTCCATGAGCATGAAAAGAGGGACTGACTGTGTGAAAAATAAATTTGGAATAGGAATCGCCTCAGATTTGTTGAGAGGTGTACTCGTGGAGAATAGTAAAGTTCGGTGGGCTTCAAATAAGCTGCCAAAGCAGTCAGAGGTTCATTGTAGCTTTGTTCTTCATTTTATTTATTTATTGATTTTTTGGCCTTGTGATGTATTTTAGATACATTTTTGTAATCATTCATGAATCATTATTCAGTAGCGATGAAGACTAGCCATTTATTGACAGGATGTTGAGCCACCAAGGCCATTCCAGAATAATCTTAGCATTGGAAAGATGCTATTTAAATAGATAGATACTTTATTAATCCCAAGGGGAAATTCACATATTCCAGCAGCAGCATACTGATAAAAAACAATATTAAATTAAAGAGTGATAAAAATGCAGGTAAAACAGACAATAACTTTATATAATGTTAACATTTATATCCCCCGGGTGGAACTGAAGAGTTGCATAGTTGGGGGGGAGGAATGTCAGTGGAGCAGGACGGTGACAGCAGTCTGTCGCTGAAGCTGCTCCTCTTTCTGGTGATGACACTGTTCAGTGGATGCAGTGGATTCTTCATGATTGACAGGAGTTTGCTCAGTGCCCGTCGCTCTGCCACAGATGTCAAACTGTCCAGCTCCATGCCTACAATAGAGCCTGCCTTCCTCACCAGTTTGTCCAGACGTGAGGCGTCGTCCTTCTTTATGCTGCCTAATGTATTATTTCTTAAGGTAGGGTCCTTTTTTGTGATGGATATGACATAGCCACCATTTTGATAAGTGAGCATGGTGATGAGTGCTCTTTAAATTGCTTTGGAATGCAACTGAAGCTGGCAGCATGATGGTGGGTTTTGTGTTTTGTCATTCTGGGGAGCAGCTCAGGTACAGTATACATTATAAATTTTTATTAGTTGAGTGTACTTGTATAGTAACAAGGGGGTTGGCCTCCAAAAAAATGCACAAACAATGCCAACCCCAACCAGGCTGAGCCCAAATTCCACATACAGGCTTTGGCCTACACCAGCATAAAATAGCCCCCCGAGTTTCAAAGTTCCAAAAGATTTCTATGCAAAAAGGAATCATCCAAACCTTTGGCTAGGGAGAACAAGGCCACAAAGTAATCTTTATAAATGAACAAATTTATTCAGAAATCCATCCATCCATCCATCCATTTTCCAACCCGCTGAATCTGAACACAGGGTCACGGGGGGGGTCTGCTGGAGCCAATCCCAGCCAACACAGGGCACAAGGAAGGAACTAATCCCGGGCAGGGTGCCAACCCACTGCAGGACACACACAAACACACACCAAGCACACACTAGGGCCAATTTTAGAATCATCAATCCACCTAGCCTGCATGTCTTTGGACTGTGGGAGGAAACCCACGCAGATACGGGGAGAACATGCAAACTCCACGCAGGGAGGACCCGGGAAGCGATCCTGGGTCTCCTAACTGCGAGGCAGCAGCGCGACCCACTGCGCCACCGTGCTGCTATTCAGAAATCTTAAAGTGCAAAAATTGCAAGAAATAAGGCAAAAAAAGATTCTCCTAAAATGGCAATCCAGAGCAAACATATCCCAACACGCAATCCAATAATTAAAATCCAAGAACAGAAGCAAAACAATGCAGTGTGCACTCTAAGAAGGTCAATGACGCTCTACTGGATACTGCAGGGAGGAGTTTACAATGATGTCAGGGTGACCCCGCCTCCTGGAGCCCCACCCACAAACAAGGAGTGGACACCAGTTTAAAGAGAGGGTGCATAATAAACACATCCAACAGAAATGGCACAAAACATGAAAAGTAAGTTAGTAAAAAGAGAAAATGCCATAAATGCAAGCCAGGGATTACATTTTGAATTGATGGATTTTTATGGACTGAAATCTTAGGCATAGCCAAGGGGTGGAGGTGACCTCAAGATCACATTTCTGGTTTTCTGCAGATGATGATGATGATGTCCTGTTGGCTTCATCGGGTCGTGACGTCAGGTGCGCACTGGGGTAGTTTGCAGCTGAATGTGAAGTGGTCGTGGTGAGGTCATGGTTCTCCACCATAAAAGGGGCTTTGGCGGGGGTTTGGGGGGCCCTGTCCATGTCCCTGTCCCTGTCCATGTCCATGTTGGGAGGAGGTGATGTCTCTAGCGGAGGAATTTAAGTATCTCAGTGGGGCCAAGAAGCCAACAAAAGGATTGGAATGGAATCTTCACTTAATGTAGGCATTGTACCAGCTGGTCTTGGAGAAAAAGGAGCTGAACCAAAGGACAAAGTTCTCTATGTACACCTCAAACTGCACTCATAGTCTCTGCTATGACCAGGAGCTTCAGGTAGTGACTGAAAAAACGAAATTGCGGATATCAGAAGTGGAAATGAGCTTCCTTCACTGAGTGTCTCGGCCCGACCTTACAAATCGGGTGAAGAGCGCAGAAGAACATTTGGGAGGAGCTCAGAGTAGAGCTGCTGCTGCTCCTCCTCACTGAAAGGAGCCAGTTGAGGTGCTTTAGGCGTTTGACTAGGATGTCTCCCTGAGGAAGTTTCTGGCTTGCTCCAAACTGGGAGGAGACCATAGGGCAGACCTAAGGCATGCTGGAGAGATTCTATCTTTCTGCTGAAAGTATCTCGGTATCCCCCTGGAAGAGTTGCAGGTGGTTGCAGGGATGTCTGGGCATCTGCTCTCCCTGTGACCCCAACCAGACAAGAGGCAGAAGATGGATGGATGCGTAAAAACTCTGGCTGTAAATGGTGTAATCGAAGTCGATGTAATGAAGGGTCAATGTTTTAATCTTTTGGAGTGAAGTTTGAGTAGATATAATGAAGGATGGATTTAATCATTTAGGACGCTACTTATTAGATGGCTTTGGACTGCTGATAAAGTAGACACCATGAAGGCTGCATTGTTATTTTGGGCTGCTGTCCAAGTTGGAGTGAAGGTCTATTATTTTTCTTTCTGTGGTGCAGCCCAATTTATATGAAAGAAACTACCAAGCCCCATGGTTGAGGCAGAAACCTTGACAACCTTTAAGAAGTACTTGGATGTGACATTAGGACAGCTTAGCTATTAACTAAACAAATGAGCTTAATAAACTGAATGGTCTCCTTTAGTTTGTCAGATTTATGTTCTTATGTTCATACATGATGACTGCTAAGTTTCTCAGTTTTCTACGCAACCCATGTAATGCTGAAAGTTGACCTTCACACCTCATGTATCTCTCTGTTTTTGGGGTGGTTGAGCTCTGCCACTTGGTGGTGCATTAGAGGCAGAATTTTCTTGCCAGGCTTCAACTCCTTCTACCTTCTGCTGCTTGCGTCATGTCCTCTGTTGCAGTGGCCCCTGTCATGGGCCGTAGGTCTGCTTTCGAGGCTGAAGCAATGTGGATGGGACTAAAGCTGGAAGTCTCTTCACAGTCACTTCTGTCTTTTTTTAATGGATGGTTGCCTTACGTGAACATGTGATGTCAGTTTGTATGGAGGTGCCCTGTTTTTATGTTATGTGTCTGATCTCTCTGCAGGCTCCTTTGCAGCCACCCCCTGGCTCGTCTGCCTCTGCTGCAGCTGCAGCCTCCGGGACCCCTCAGTCCCTGAAACTGACGTACCCAGAGACCCTGGACCGTATCAAGGAGGAGTTCCAGTTTTTGCAAACACAGTATCACAGGTATGTTACGAGTCGTTCTAGGAGGGGGAAATACGAATGCCTGGCTTTAGTATGACATCTATGGGTCTGGTTACCCGCCATATTGTCTTCTCATGAGCTGTAAATGTTACTGAAAACCTGTCATGTCAGAATATTTGACATAAATGGACTTTATTTCTATTTAGAGACACTGTAGTAATTACTACCTGAAAGGTCTGATTGTTGAACCAAGATGTGGGCTGGTGCCCTGCCCAGGTGCTCCTCCTGCCTTGTGCCTGATGATTGCTGGGATGGGCTCCAGCCACACTGCATCCCTGCCCTGGATAAGCCGGTTAAGAAGATGGATGGATTTGTCCCCTGATCCTTTTATGGGCACCTACTAATTGGATTTTTTTGGGCCTGCTGTCTCGTAGTTCTAGTGATGCGAGTTCAGTTGCTGACTCACGTTGTATTTTCACGTTCCTGCTGTATTACATGGACCTCGGATTCCTAACACATCCCAAAGTGCATGTTTTAGGTTAGTCAGATTTGAGTTTGAATAGCGTGCCCTGTGGAAGTCTGGCATCCTGTTCAGGGCTGATACCCGCCATTATTTTTCCTTCTGCATCTCAGATGTGTGTTCAATTTGTAAATGTAGGTCATCTCCATGTTAAGTGTGTGACGTGTTGAGCCAGTGTCCTAACCAGAGTCGGTTTGTGTGTTGAACCTGTTGGACTCCTGTGGCACTTGAATAGAGAAATGGTAGATCTGTGAAATGGGTTTGAACCCCTGTGCTGATGTTCCTTACCATGCCAATTGTGAACGCTTCTCTATAAACTTCCAATAGTAAGTGTTTGAGGACTCCCTTGTTTGGTAAATTTGTTTAACTAGCTGTTAGGTTTTTGTCACCCTTATGGATGTGGTGAGAGGGGACATGCAGGTGATGGGTGTGACAGAGCAAGATGGAGAAGACAGGAAGAGATGGAAAAAGATGATCTACTGTGGTAACCCCTAATGGGAGCAGCCGAAAGAAGGAGGAATTGTTACTCATTTCTGTTTTCTTCTGAGCTCTTTACTTGGGGGTGGTCAATTTTGTAACCCTGTCCTGTAACACTTATTCCCAAATGGTACCCTAACACAGTTGGCTCAAATTTGTTGACCTCTTTTTTTGGGAAGTTACTTTGGATAAAAATGTCTGCTAAGCAAATAAATTGTAACGTAAATACAGCTGAAAGCATGGGCCAGTGAGGTGCATTTTGGGATTTGTGGGAAGACCTGTTGGAGGCTCGGTGTGTTCAGTTACTCTTGGCTTTAAAGTATCTTTAGCAAAGCTGCACTGATCGCCGTGTTGGTTTTGAAGACTGGATGTTGGTCGACTCAATTGGAAATCCCATTATAACTTTTGATGAATGCCGCTTTGTCAGGCATCTCTGCCACAGAGTCCGAGCAGACCTGTTCTGAGGTGCGCTCACCACCCAACTACGAATTTTGTTGTACATACTCTGTCCACATGACCGTAATGACCCTAAAAACCCTGAGCTCCAGATGAGTGAATGCAAAACCATCTCCAGTCTTCAGATCTGAATTTTCCTTGTGGACTCTGGGGGACTTTCTGACAAGCAGCCCACTGTAGCTTTTCGTAAGGCTCATAGGCTTCACTGCCCAATTAGACCTTGAACACCAGCGGGCACCGAAGTGTCCACGACCATCAGTCCTTCTCTTTCTCGGTTTATTTTTTTTTGAGACTCTTCATCGGGACTCGAGTTCAAGGGAAGCCTCATCCCCTCCTTACCACTGATCCATGCCTGATCCTTGGTGTTTTTTTCCTGTCCGCACGCAAAATCCTTTTGTAGAAGGAAGCTCATAACTTAATTAAAGAGGCAAGAATTAATGGCACTGAGCCATAATGGAGAAATATGATCTGATTTGGCTGCCCAGCTCAACCTAAATGTAAAGGATGGAGGGGGGGGGGTATGTCTGCCCTTGCAGGACTGCAGGCAAAAACTAATTCTCCTTCTATCCTTTAATCCATGCCCTCCTCCCTACCAGCCGGCAGTGTAATCCGAGGTGGCGCATCTCTCCTGATCTCGGGAGTTCAATTATTCAGCGATTGAAAAGAATGATGCCTGTAAATGTATTACGTTTAGTCCCAGGGCCCGGGGGCCCGGCCTCCTCATCACTCTGATAAATGAGTCAATTTTCTCTGAGCACATTCATTTGGCTCACAGAGGGAGGTGGATGAGGAAAGGATTACCTGTTGCAGATATATATATATATAAATTATTTTTTTTCCTCCTGTTTAATGTGGCTGCATTAATAATATTCTAATTTCCTAGGCCCTCTCTGGCCCTCTTGGGAGAGATTGTCATTTTTATGTCTTAGCCTAGCGGAAGGGGCATCTCCCTGGGATTTGATGGCCAAAAAGTCCTCCTTTGCTTTGGTTCTTGGAACCTTTCCTAGATATTTGGGAAAGGGTGGCATTTTAATGCCCACTATAATGAAACCCGCACAGAACTACTGTCCTAAAATAAAAATGCAACTTCTTTGCGTTTTTTATTGTGTACATTTTTTAAAAATTTCCTTTGTATATCTGGTCATAAGTTTTCAATTAAGGGTAAGGTCAAGTTTGTAACTACATTAGTTTGTGAGTAATAGTGCGCCAGACAGACATTTGCATTATATACGTGTGTGTGTATTTATATATACTGTACACTATATTGCCAAAAGTATTGGGATGCCTGCCTTTATACACACACGTGAACTTTAATGACATCCCATTCTTAATACATAGGCTTTAATATGGAGTCGTCCCACCCTTAGCAGATAAAACAGCTTCAACTCTTCTGAGAAGGCTTTCTACAAGGTGTAGGAGTGCGTTTATGGGAATTTGTGACCATTCTTCCAGGAAAGCATTTGTGAGGTCAGGCACTGATGTTGGATGAGAAGGCCTGGCTCGCTCGCAGTCTCCTCTCTAATTCATCCCAAAGGTTGTTCTGTCAGGTTGAGGTCAGGGCTCTGTGCAGGCCAGTCAAGTTCCTCCACACCAAACTCACTCATCCATTTCTTTATAGACCTTGCTTTGTGCACTGGTGAGCAGTCATGTCGCCATCCCCAAACTGTTCCCACAAAGTTGGGGGCATGAAATTACCCAAAATGGCATTGTATGCTGAAGCATTAAGAGTTCCTTTCACTGGAACTGAGGGGTCAAGCCCAACCTCTGAAAAACAACCCCCCTCCACCAACTACACTTGGCACAATGCAGTCGGGCAAGTACCGTTCTCTTGGCCAGACTCGTCCGTCGGATTGTGTGATTCGTCACTCCAGAGGACACGTCCCCACTGCTCTAGAGTCTAATGGCGGTGGGCTTTACACCACTGCATCCAAAGCTTTGCCTTGCACTTGGTGATGTCAGACTTGGATGCAGCTGCTCCGCCATGGAAGGTCATTCCATGAAGCTCTGTCTACGCTGCACTGTTCTTGAGCTTTTGGAGGTCTGTAGCTATTGGCTCTACAGAAAGTTGCCGACTTCTCTACACTGTGCCCCTCAGCATGCGCTGTCCCCGCTTTGTGATTTTTACGTGGCCTACCACTTCGTGGCTGAGTTGCTGCTGTTCCCAATTGCTTCCACTTTGTTATAATACCACTAACAGTTGACCGTGGAATATTTTAGTAGCGTGGAAATTTCACGATGGACTTCTTGCACAGGTGACATCCTATCCTGGTACCACACTTGAATTCACTGAGCTCCTGAGAGCGACCCATTGTTTCACAAATGTTTGTAGAGGCCATCTGCATGCCAAGGTGCTTGAGTTTCTGTACCTTTGGCCATGGAAGTGATTAGAACACCTGAATTCAGTGATTTCAACATATATAGATTATGAGGGCTGAACTGCCTTTTTAGTGCAGACCAACAAGAAGACCTTTTTGGAAAGGGTGGTCTCTGTGTGGTACCAATCCAACTTTTAGAATGAATGTGATCCGGCACAGGATCAATCTCTGTGAAATACTGTGCATTATGGGTAAAATTGTTTGGTGCAATGGGATCCTGGCAAGCCAAAGGAAGTGGCTGTGTAATGACTTGAAGAGGTTCTCCATGGTGTAGGTGAGGCTAGGCAGCTGAGAAGAAATGGTTGTTCTGGCATAGGTAGGCTTTCCTCAAACTCTGGTTGAAAGAATGAAGGAGAACATTTTTCTATAGGACGCCAAATTTCTCAAAGTTTTGTGAACAAACGTTCTGAAAGTCTACCACCGCTGCTACTCGGGCAGATTTAATGCAAGGAAGTTGTCACCATCTCATTCTGCAGACTGTTAAGACGACCTGTCCATTCACCTTAAGCCCCCCCATCCCTACTCTGTCTTGCCTAATTTTCTAGCTGTCCTTTACCTTTCCATTTCCATTTATTTGCTTGGCAGACTCTTTTACCCAAAGCGACTTACAACAGAGGTAAAGATAGTCAAGTAACATTAGGCTAGGGCCCATTTGTTCAGCAAGTGTAGTAGGACAGCTAACAAAAGTCACCATCGCTATGCTTTCATTTGGTCCCAGCGTCCACTCTGTGGTCCCTGCACTCTGATGCCACCTACCCTTCAGGTCTATTCACTCCGTTTATTTGGTGTATTTTGTTTTTTTTTTTTTTTTTCAGTTAGTTAGATTGTGGGTTTGCTTCCCAGTTCCTCCCCGCATCGAGAGTGCTTTGAGTACTGAGAAAAGCACTGTATAAACGTAAAGAATTATTATTGTTATATCTACATGCCAGTCTAGAGCAGACCAACAAACTTTACCGAGACCCTTTTAGAAAGGGTGTTCTCTGTGCGGTACCAAGCCAACTTTAGAGCAGTTCACATTTTGATATGAATGTGATCCGGCACAAGACCAATTGAACTACCGTATATACTCGCGTACCCATATATACCCGCGTAAGCCCATTCCAAAATGCGGCACTTATTTTTTTTTTTTTCTAACATCTTCTCGCCTTCTCCAATCTCACACCAGTTTCTCAGACATATCGAATTTTGTTGTCGCAGCGCAGTTACCAATTTCTTTTGCAACTTTTAATTTAAAACCCGTTTCATATTTTCTTCTGATCGAATGCTCCATCGTAAATAAGGGATGCTCTTCCGATAATGGTGTATGAAGGGTGTAAGACGCACAAAATGGTGCAAACGTCACTTCGGAATAGTTCAGGTATTACTGTGTTGTCACATAGGCACAATACATTACAAAAAAAGGCCGTGTACTCCGTGGTTACTCGCTCAGGTGGGCATTAGCATATCATAATCTCTTGGACCAACCAACATAATAAAATACCAGAAATTATACCTTAAAATCAAACCCGAACTTAAATGTGAGTATATACGGTATGTAAAATACTGTCATTATGGGTAAAATTTTTTTGTTCTATTATAGATACGCTAAGCGTGTGCTGTTGGTAATTAGGAAATCTCCTTCACAGCATAACGAGTCAAGAGTTAAAATGGAGCATTAAAATAACAAAGGTAAAATAATTCTGCACATAGGTCATAGGTATAAAGCCTGATTCAGACTTGGGGACTTTTTTGCGCATGGGTCATCATAATATATACAGAGGTCACAAAAAACAAATGGGCTGTAAGACTGATGACCAAAGGCCTTAATCTTACGTTAGAACATTAAAACATTTGAAAGGTTTAGACGAGAACAGGCCATTCAGCCCAACAAAGCTTGCCAGTCCTATCCACCTGATGCCTTCAAAATGCCATCAAGTCCATTTTTGTAGGTCCTTGAAGTCTTACTGTCTACCATACTACTTGGCCACTTATTCCAAATGTCTATGGTTCTCTGTATGAAGAAAAATACCCTAACATTTGTGTGAAATTTTCCCTCAACAAGTTTCCAACTGTGTCCCTGTGTTCTTGATGAACTCATTTTAAAGTCAGTCTCGATCCACTGCACTAATTTCCCTCCTAATTTTAAACACTTAATCTCCTTTTGCTTAAACTGTAAAGGCTCAGCTCTTTTAATCTTCCCTCATACCTCCTGGTCCTGGAATCTGCCTTGTCGCTCTTCTCTGGACTTTTTCTAGGGCTGCTATGTCTTTTTTGCAGCTTGGAGACTAAAACTTCACCCAATACTCAAGTACTCCTTCCGCCACGAAAGTGATGTGAGCAAGGCAGGCTTTTCGGCCACAGTGCAAATATGGAGGCACAATCACTTTGACTTATGTAGTAAATGTTAGTCAAACATTATAAAATAGGCATTATTATTTCTCTCTATTACAATAAAAAAATCCTGGGACAAGACAAGACTTTTTAGCCTGGGACGAGATGCGCTTTTTCTCAAAGAGACATTTTCACATCCCATAAGACGAGACTTTGTGCCAAGAGATTTAACCACGCCTGGGGCCGGAAATAAAAGGCAAAGAGCAGATGATAAAGTAGAACGTCGTACAGAATTCAAAAACGTCGGCACGATACACATGCAGAGCAGGTTAGAGATAATGAAAGTACTAAAATTCGAAAGTCTCAAAAAAATTATAGTAAAGATCGCATCAGCGCAAACAAACGGAAATTATTACTCGGTGAAATAACGGAACGGCGAAAAGAGATTGAATATATTGTTCAGATTTAAACTTTAAGTCAGAGACTAGTATTGTCTTATTTGTGTTACCGTCGGGGAAAAGTGGTACATTCCCAATGAAGAGGCGTATCCTTGAGAATTAAGATTTGCTTTTTGGTGAAAGTGAAATCCACATATGCGAGCAGCAGAGATGCGAAGTGGCTGGTGCGTAGCGCAGGATTGGGGGTGAAGTGAGCAGGGGTCAAAGCCCCCTAGTTTATTATATTGTATTGATGAGACTTTAAGAACACAACATTCCATACATCATGTCAAACTTAACAAACCATAATTCACCCCCTGCAAAAAATAAACATTATTAACCAATATAAACCGTTAAGATAGTAGACCTGTGATTTGAGATAAACTTCAATTAAGGTGGCTGTCATGAAGTAAGGTCCATGGCAGCTCAAGTTTTTAGAGTAGAAGTGCGTTAAAGCTCGGGGTCAGGTGGTGGGGGTGCAGTAACGTGGCAGAGCAGCTCCAGGGTGTTGATGTGATGATCGGCATGTAGATGCGCGCGGTTTGGCTGATTTGCCTCATTAGCAGTACGGGGTGCGTAATTAACACCTACGCTTGTCAACATTTAAATAGAGAGTCGGTTCTGGAATAGTGATTGGCGATATTGGAAGAGCAAGTAAGTGCAGTAAAGAGGAGGTGGCAGAGCTGTCGGGCCTCGCGAGGGAGCGAAATATTAATGGCTCTCTGAGGGGTGTCCCCGCTGAACAGCTTTGTAGGAATGGAGAATTTGATTAACCCTCCCATGGATCTAGGAAGTGCGGACGGAGTGTAAGGTTAGATGGAGGGCTGGCTAGGTGCGCCACGGCCGATGAGAATGAGGGCAGGTGTGACAGGGTTCAGGAGAAGGAGACCGCAGCAGTTGGCATCGCTGCCTTCTGAGAAGACCCGCTTGGGTGAGATGGAGCGAGGAGCCTAACCTGATGCCTTGGAGTGTTTCATAATGGGATTTTAAAGTATTTATTGTTGGTTTTTAACTTTTTAATTGGGTTATTTATTAACTTTATTATCTGCACTGCACTTTATGGTTTGGATTTCAAGTTAATAAACATACACTTTGCTCTTAGGACAGTTGAACCTGGTTGTTCTCTCTGACTTGCCGCTGTGCCCAAATACAAACCATTAGAGGGTCAGGTGGACATTTTAGTGCTGGGTAAGAGCCCTGGACGTTGACCCCTGTCAATGGCTACTGGAGAGAAAGTATGGCTCATCATTTAGCGGATACGTCTACTGTCACAAAAACGAAGCACATCAGGATAGGCCCTCCACCATCTTCTGTTCACTCACTTATTTGAAACGTGTCCTTTTTGTACCATCTGTAGGAGCGCATCATTTTCAAGTAGTTTGGTGATGGGCGTTTTGCTCACAGAGCTCTGTTTAGTAAATAAGCCAAATAATGATGTGAAATGCAGCAGTGTGCAAATACAACTCTTTTTCACCCTCCATGCTATTATTTTTTGATCAGTGGAAAAAATGTTTCTGCCCTAAGAAAGAGGTTCACGACATGCTCGCTGGGTGTTTTTTTTTTTATCGCTGTATTTAATTCCCTTGAACGTTTGCAGTGTGAAGTGAACTAACTGCAAGCTGAAGTAAAGTAATGAATCCTCCCCAAATTCAGAACAAAGCAAACTGACTAGGAGTGCGAAAAGGGCTTTAAATGAAGGTGCACCCCGATTCCCTCATCCCTCCCTCCACATCACTTACAGTCAGCCTTCCATTATGTCGCAATTCTCTCTTTTTAAAGAAGAAATTTTGGAGCTTCAGGGTAAGTTTAGATGTCTTTACAATAAAGGTCTGTTCAATCTGAATGTCACAACGTGTTGGTAAAATCTTTCTCTAGGATGGCACAGTGCTTAGTGTTGCTTCCTCATAGCTTCGGTTCATTGGTTTGGAATTCTGAACCCAGTCACCATCTCCATGGAGTTTGTACGTTCTCCCAATGTCTCTGCAAGTTTTTGTTTCTGAGGGCTCCAGTTTTTTCTCCTCCATTTTAAGGTTGATAGTAACTCTAAAATATACCCTGCAGTTGTATGTCTGAGTGGGGACTGCAATCGACTGGCGGCCTGTCCGCTTTTAGAACCCCAGTAGGTTCTGCAACCTTGAATTCCATTAAGTGAGCTAAAATGCGTATGTCTGGATCTTTGCATCTTTTGTTTAGCAGTTGTGGTGCACCTCGATGGTGGGCTTTGGCTTGAGAGTGAGGTGTCTCTTGATTTATTTCCCCTTTTCTGTCTCCTCAGCTTGAAGCTGGAGTGTGAGAAGCTGGCCACAGAGAAGACGGAGATCCAGAGACACTATGTTATGGTGAGTTTCTCCATCGACTTCCTTGAAATACTCCCGTCACCCTTAGATGTGTGCTGAAGCCCCCCCCAGTCCGCTTGTTTGCTGTAAGGTATTGATGCTTTATCTTTCTCTGTGTCCTTTCAGTATTATGAGATGTCCTACGGCCTCAACATTGAAATGCACAAGCAGGTAAGGCCCTGTGCGGCTCTGGGGTGAACTGTTAAACTTCTAAATGTTCAGTATGTTACAACGATCACATGGTGGGGTCTCTTCTTACTTGTTGACTTCTTGAGCAGGTTGCAGTAGGATAAACTGCTCTTTACCTCATAATCTGTGTAAACCATTAACGTTCAGTTTGGGGTCTCTCCACTTCAGTGGCCACCACACCCACGTCTCTTCTCACTTTGCCTACTATTTGAACTCTTAAGTAGTGTAAGTCTACCACTAGTTTCACATTTTTTTTAGAAGCATTTTGCTATTTTAGAGGGGAAATATCCATAGTGAGTCTGCTGTGCAAATTCAGCATAAGGCAAAAATCTCAAGACTTTGAAATTTCTCCCATTTTAACATATAAGTTGTGGGAACTGGGAACAAACTTCAGACATTTTAAGTGTCAAGGTGAGATATTGCGTAAACCAAATTAGGTTGATGGGCTTCATGAGATCCTCGTGTTTGTCAAACTTTTCTTGTTGTTCAGAAGTAAGGATTTTGATGTTAGATAAATCCGTTATTTAGTGATATCCACCTGATGGGCTCACACAGTAGGCTACATGCACAGTCTCTTCTGGATTCTGAGTCTGCCAGCTGCTGCACTTCCTGTGCCAATATCCAAATGGACTAGCTATGGTGTTTTACACCCGATCGCTTCAAGACGTGCCCAGACTTGCGGTAAATGACATAAGCGCATTATTCAAGCGATGTTTCAAACATCAGGAGCTAAAAAGGAGAAGGGCCTCAAACTATAGGGTTCAAGGCACAGCCACAATTAGTAAGTTCCGGACATTTTAAAGTTTAACGTATTAAAAATTTTACTTGGGTCTCCTGTGAACTTCCACCCATCCATCCATCCATCCATTATCCAACCCGCTATATCCGCTATATCCTAACTACACGGGGGGTCTGCTGGAGCCAATCCCAGCCAATACAGGGCACAAGGCAGGAAACAAACCCCAGGCAGGGTGCCAGCCCAGCACAGGGCACACAGCCACACACCAAGCACACACTAGGGACAATTTAGAATCTCCAGTGCACCTGCATGTATTTGGACTGTGGGAGGAAACCGGAGCACCCGGTGGAAACCCACGCAGACATGGGGAGAAAATGCAAACTCCACGCAGGGAGGACACGGGAAGCAAACCTGGGTCTCCTAACTGCGAGGCAGCAGCGCTACCCACGGTGCCACCATGCCGCCCTCCTGTGAACTTGCATAGGACAAATGAGATTTACGTTAGGCTTCTTAAAAAAAAAAAAAAAAAATTCAATTATTAGTCATTAAACTTTTATTCAGGGACAGGTGAATATGTATATAATCTTAATACTGCAACAGTGCTGGACAAATTATATTAGCAAGGGATGAGTGTCGAAAAGAATGAGCTGGCATTACATCATCAATAGCAGGAGCACCTGTGAAAATGACAGCTCTGCACAGTTGCACACACTTTTTCCAACTAGTGTGGCAAAAGGCTAGCAGTCCTGTAAAGGATAGGGAGCCACCTCAAACAGCAGAGAATCCATTGATTGTGGTGCTCAGGGGCCAATGCTACAATAAATAATAAAATGAGTCTGCTGGACATCTTACGTTGTTAAAAAGAGACGGTCTCTGTCTCAGCCAACAAAATGGTGAATGCTAAACAGCTGCTTTATTGTAAGGGTCTCAATTTGTTTCCTCAGCAGGAGGATCTCCTCTCTGAGAGACATGTTTTATCAAGTGCTAGGTCAACAACTGCTGATCTGGAGCCAAAGGTGTAGTCGTGGTCCTCAAGGATTTTATTATCCTCTGCATCAGCCGGAGTGTTATCCAACGTCAGTCACTTTCTTCTCTCCCAAACCCCTCGTCATTGAAAGGGGAACGGAGAAATTGTTCCACTTGGACACACAGGGACCACTCTCTTCTTCAACAGTCACCACCCTGGCATGCAAAAAATCCTCAGTTTTAAAATGCCAACTACAAACTCGGGTATGGGGACTAACCATAAAGCTCACTCTCACTCTTTCTGTTTAGCACAAATCCATTCAGATTGGCTTTCCTTATTAGAAGGAAATGAAAGAAAACTAAGAACCTTATTGTATTTACTGGAAGCCAAACATAAAGGTACACAACAATGTTCATCTGTAGAGCTATCTGTACGCTGAAACTTAAACTTGTTTTTCTCGGACATTCTTGCCACTAAACAAACTCCGGTGTGGACAGCAGAGGTGACTGAGCTGGCTGAGATTTCACTGTAATTACGTCCGCACTAATGTGTGCATAAGAGCCTATTGTGATAGGAATAAAAGGTGAGGCCAGTGGTGGACATTAAGGATAAGATGAAATTAACTTGAAAGAACAGGAGTTTGGAACCCTTAATTGTAAGTCTTTAGTCAAGTGGCTTTGTCATAATATGACCCATACACCATATTGCAGCATACAGTGGAACGAAATAACAGGACTGCAGGGTAAAATATACATAAACACAGGACAAGTGCAAGATGGGTAAAGACCTGTAATATAATATAAATCGATAAATAAGAGGTATGTGAATATATATAGTAAAAGTTTTGATAGAGAGAGTAATAAATAACTGCGGTGGTGTTGGCACCCTGCCCAGGATTGGATTCCTGCCTTGTGCCCTGTGTTGGCTGGGATTGGCTCCAGCAGACCCCAGTGACCCTGTGTTCCAATTCAGCAGGTTGGAAAATCGATGGATGGAGTAATAAATAATAGCAGTAAAATTAATAAAGAAGTGACAAGTGCAACAAATGTACTGCATATAAATTTGCTACAGAGTCCAGATACCCAAGGGTTAAAAGCTGTGGCTGTACCTTGCAGAACTGGTTTGGATGCTACGGTACCCTCTGCCAGATGGAAGTGACACAGAGACCATGAGCGGGGTCCGTCATAACGTTGTTAGTTTTGCGGATGCAACACTTCTTGTAAAGGAGGGCAGAGAGGTCCCAGTGATCTTTTCTGTAGTGTGCACCATCTGTTGTAGGACTTCATAGTCGGAGGCACCGCAATTCCCAAACCAGACAGTGATGCGGCTGATCAGAACGCTCTCTATGATGCCCCTGTAAAGTGAGGAGAATAGGGGGGGGAAAGGTAGTTTCGCCTTCTTCAGCCACCAAAGGAAGTGGAGATGCTGCTGCGCCTCCTTGGCTATAGAGGTGGTGTCGGCTGCCAGGTGCACACCAAGGAATTGGGTGATGTTGATCAGATCCATCAGAGCCCTCAGTGTGCAGTGGGGTGTGGACAGCACGGGCCTTTGTGAAGTCAACAGTCCTCTCATTAGTTTGGCCCATGCACTTGCACCAGTCTGCCAATCGTCGCGTCTCCATTCTGTAACCTGACTCCTCTTTGTTACTGATGAGACCCTCCACCATTGTGTCATCCGCCATCTTAAGGGTGGTGTTGGAGCTTTACACCACCATACAAACATGAGGAGTGGGCTGAGTACACATCCCTCGAGGGCACCAGCACAGCAAGTGATGGAACTGGAGATGGTGCCTATGATGTGGACTGTCTGGGGTGGTCTCTCTGTCAGGAAGTCCAGGATCCAGTGACGTTCGGGGGAAGTGGTGTAGCCTAGCAGACCCAACTTCCCTTCTGAGGGGTGATAGTCTGGGCTGGGTGCTCCCATTCTTAGTTAATTTTCAGAAACATTGTGAATGTAAGTGTTCAGAGTATCTGGTATGGAAACCCCTATGCAAGCTCTGATGCTTTCATCAGCGTCACAACAAAAGGGCCACATACAGAAGCTGAAAATCCCCATTTGTCTGCTTTCACTCCAATTAAGGTTACACTGCCTTTGTCCATTGTTTGCATGAAGATAAGCAACTTTTTATGCGTTTTATGCAGCATTCATTCAAACGAATAGCATGAGCTTTAGAAATGTGAGAAGAGCATTACGCTAATTTTATTACTTTTTTTAATAACAGATTTGTTCCCTTATTGTGCTACATTTTAAGAAGAAATTAACTGAAGTGAATGCTTCATTTCTTGTGTTCTAAAAACCTTAAGGTTTGGGCATTGATGGTGGGGATAAAACAGAAGCACTTTTCTCTGTTTTAAGAGGACCAGCCATGAGCGACAGCTCAACACGCCATCTTCTCGTGTAACAACCTTTCTTCCCTACAGACCAAATCACAGTAACCTTTTCATGCCTCGTGGTTGGTTTTGTTTCGATTTACTTCCGTATTTCCAGGAGAATTTGCCCCAGCAAATAGAAAATGTACCGTTACCACGATAAAAATAGTTGCAGGAATATGCGATTAAAATTATTTCCGGATCCCTTGTGTTGTCACGAACAATGCTTGACATGTGTCTTGGCTTGAAAAATGAACGTGTTTGGTGAGCTTTTAAGCTTTTCTTCCATGCCCCATAGCCTGCATTGTAAAATGCTAGAGTGGGCGATTTTTTTTTTTTTTTTTTTTTTTAATTTATTGAAAGCGATTTCATGTGTTATATGTTTATATACAGCATTTTTGTGAAGAAATAACTTGAACTTAAAAAATGGCTGCATTCACAGTTTTTGATTACTGCTTATTAGCAATTAGATTCCTAAATTAAAAAGGAATCAGCAGTTCTCCATCTAAATTGTTTCCATTTATCCCAAGTGTATTCATCGTGAACTACTTGTTTTAGTAAAATATTTAGAAGGAAATTGAAGAGAAAGAAGTGAAGGACTGGAAAGGAAAAAAATCTGACTTAAGGATGACGTTGCATTGCAGAGTTAAAAGGCCACCAGCTGTGGAAATAAATATGATCTGTCACAGCCACTGCGGCTCTCCAGGACCAACGTTGGTCACCACTGGTCTAGGATATAAGTTAGGGCTTCTCTCTTTGTAAATATTCTCATTAGTGGTATGATGATAACTTTCCCTGATCTACTTTATAATTAAACACTAAGGGCTGTGTATCTAGTCCCTGAGCAATGTGATTGGTCAGTTAGTCTTTGGTGGGATTGGTCACTTTGCCTTTGGTGACGTAACGAAAGAGGAACTGCGAATGTGAGACGCACAAAGTGGAGTAAAAGGAGATGAGTCGCCTTCAAAGACGGCAAGTATAAAACGAGAGGAGGTGAGAAAGGCACCTCGCAAATAATGACGGAGTCGTAGACGCAGGCTTTACAGGAACATGCCAGTGAAGAGGCATTCACACACAAACGCACACACACGTGAATACGGATGAAAGTTGCTGAAAGTACACACTGGGCAAGAGATAGCAAACACTTTTTGAATTCTCTTATCTGTCTGTGACAGGTACGATGTCTCATCCACCATAAATCCTATAAGAAAGTGTATTTCCTCTCCAAAACTCCCTGTACCCTGGGGATAGGTTAAAGTCCCCATCCATTAGAAAGTAACTAAAGGAATGTAGCATCAGGGAGGTCATCTGGCCATATGAACTTTTTTGCTTCATAGCCCCCAAAATTTGGGTGCAACCTGGGTGAAGCCAGATGATGGCTGTTCACCCAACAGAGGTAAATTTTAGGAATGTTGTTGACTTTAAATGCAACTGTTCAAGTACACAACTTCACTTTGCTGGTTTGGAATTGACTTGAAAAGAAATTTTTAATTGTATGAATTTAATGGGCTCTTATATACTGTGTATGTGTGTGTGTGTGTGTATAACTCTAAGACCATGGGATATGCTCGACAGAGCCCCGCCCGCCAACTCTAATCCTCCTACCGCATCATGGGATACGCACAACAGAGCCACGCATGCCAACTGTAACCGTCCTCCCGAGTCCAGCTCTCGAGGCACGCAACAACTCGCCAAACACAGCCTCAGTCGCTTTCGTCTGTGTAAAAGTCCACATGCACCTCTGAGCCACGTTGACTTTACACCGCACGCAAGACAGAGAGCCATGATTGCCAACTTGCAGAGCCCCGCCCACCAACTCTAAGACCATGGGATACGCATGCATTTAGTGTATAAATGGATATAAATAATTGCATGTAAACGATTCGCCAAAATCTGTTGTATGTAAATGATACTGTTTAAAACGTTATTGTTTTTTCATCAGAAAACTCGGTTTCCACGTCTACCTGTATTAGTTTAAATGGCACTTTTACCACTCGCAATAGGGCGGACGCGCTGACTTATCATGTCGACTGGGCAACCCAGTGAATGCAGCATCTATCTATATATGTCTGTTTTATGTAGCCTGCTACAGGAAGGTACTCTCTCGACCACTGGCATTGGTTTCGCTCCTTGCTATTTTCGTTCTACTGCGACGGTGGTTTCCTAAGCCTTTGTTATACTGAATTCCTTTCTCATCGTTTTCCGTTCCTATTCTTACTCCGCCGTATGCTATGGCAGGCTCCGGCTAGTATATATATAATTGTGTGTGTGTGTGCTGCTGAAAAAAATTTAAAGGAACCCTTTTTAATGCGAGTATAGCATCAAGTCAATGAAATGTCTGGGTTATTGATCTGGTCAGTTAAGTAGCAGAGTGGATTGTTAATCAGTTTCAGCTCCTTTGGTGTTCATGAAATGAACAACAGGTGCTGGACGGCACGGTGGCGCAGTGGTAGCGCCGCTGCCTCACAGTTAGGAGATCCAGGTTCGCTTCCCGGGTCCTCCCTTCGTGGAGTTTGCATGTTCTCCCCGTGTCTGTGTGGGTTTCCTCCGTGTACTCTGGTTTCCTCCCACAGTCCAAAGACTTGCAGGTTAGGTGCATTGGCAATCCTAATTTGTCCCGTGTGTGTGTGTCCGTCCTGTGGTGGACTGGCGCCCTGCCCGGAATTTGTTCCTGCCTTGCGCCTTGTGTTGGCTGGGATTGGCTCCAACAGACCCCTGTGACCCAGTATTGCGGGTTGGAAAATGACTGACAACAGGTCCACTAGAGGGGCAACAATGAGACGACCCCCAAAACAGTAATGGTTTAACAGGTGGAGGGAAGCCACTGACATTTTTCCCTCCATCTGTTTTTTTCACTCGTTTTGCATCTGGCTACGGTCAGTGTCACTACCGGTAGCATGAGGCCATACCTGGACCCTACAGAGTTTGGTTGCACAGGTAGTCCAACTTCTCCAGGATGGCACATCAATACGTGCCATGCCAGAAGGTTTGCTGTTTCTCCCAGCACAGTCTCAAGGGCATGGAGGAGATTTTAGGAGACAGACAGTTACTCTAGGGGAGCTGGACAGGGCAGAGAAGGTCCTTAACCCATCTGCTCCTTTGGGCAAGGATGAACAGGATGAGCACTGCCAGTGCCTACAAAATGACCTCCAACAGGCCAATGGTATGAATGTCTCTGACCAGACAATCGGAAACAGACTTCATGAGGGTGGTCTGAGGGCCCGATGTCCTCTAGTGGGCCCTGTGCTCACTGCCCGGCCGGCACCGTGGAGCTCAATTGGCATTTGCCATAGAATATCAGAATTGGCAGGTCCACCACTGGCACCCTGTGCTTTTCACAGATGAGAGCAGGTTCACCCTGAGCACATGTGACAGACGTGAAAGGGTCTGGAGAAGCCATGGAGAACGTTATGCTGCCTGTAACATCGTTCAGCATGACCGGTTTGGTGGTGGGTCAGTGATGCTCTGGGGAGGTTGCGCCTCAGGCTGTCCAGGAGCTCAGTGATGCCCTGGTCTAAATCTAGGAGGTGATCCCCCAGGACGCCATCCGTCGTCTCATTAGGAGCATGCCCCCAACCCCGATGTTGTCAGGCATGCGTACAAGCACGTGGGGGCCATACAAACTACTGAGTACGATTTGGAGTTGGTGCAATGAAATTTCGGCAAAATGGACTCGCCTGCCACATCATTTTTTCCCTTTGAATTTTCAGGGTGTCTTTGAATTCAGCCCTCTGTAGGTTGATCATTTTCATTTCCATCAAACGATGTGCCGTCCTTTCATTCCTAACACATTGCCCAGTCTATATCGGTAGAGATATATCCAGCAGGATTTTTTTTCCCCCATTTAGATCTGACATGTTTTCAGAGTGTTCCTTTAAATTTTTTTTTTTTTTTTTTTTTTTTTTTTTTTGCAGTTTTTTTAATTTTTTTTTTTTTTTTTTTTTTTTAAATAGGATTATAAGAATTTTTTGTTCCGACCCGCCCAATAGCCCACCCCCACCCCCCACATCGTGGTGAAATTAATGGAAAGGTTTTCTAAGGATTAAAGAAAAGCTTTCATCATTGAATTATTAATGGTATTGACTGAAACATTTTTTTTTTTCTTTAAGGGAAATTCCCTTTTGCATTCAGCAAACGCCCCCTTCGTTTCTCTAAAATTGACATCCATTTCTTTTATTTGTTGACCAACTTCAGGAAGAAATGAAGGGAGTGTATCGGCCTGCTTTGAGTCCCTCGGCTTTTCAAGCGTGTCTCATCCCACCACCTCCCAGTACACCTTTGTTGTCCATTAATGGGCCTTCTGAGTATGTCTCAAGTTTGTTCATCCCAGAGGACGTGGTGGGCAGTCGAGAAGCAGTGCCGCTGATCTTGCTTTTAATTCAGAGAGCTGTGTGTTTACATAAACTGCCAGGACTGGGGGGGTCCTCGCAGAAACCGAAACGGCCTTCATTGGCAGGCAGGCTTATCGGAAACTTGCACACCGCAATCTGATATTGAGCCTCCAGTATCTGAAAGCCCATCTGTCAAATTCAATGGGATTGACAGAATGGAGGTAAGAGCGGTCTGCAGCCTTTTACAGCAGGGTCCGCGTCCTTGTGCGAGAGCCAGAGAATGAGTGGCGTGCCTCTCTGTCTTCTGCCAGTTCAAAAGGGTACATCTCGCTTTACTGGGCTGTTCATTCAAGCGGGTTGTGGCACATTGCAGCCTTGAAGTCTCTGGAGAGAGAAGGGAGGGCTGAGGGATAGGGGGGCAAGAATGTGCGAGTGTGTGTATGTTTCGCTGCTCTTGGTTTCATGTATATTTTTGTGTATGAGATCGTTTTATGTATTAATAAATCATGCACATTTTTTTTTTTTTTCTTCAAAGTTTGGTGACATTTTTATACTTGATAAAATCTTAAGATGAAAAGTAAAAGCTGCTTGTGTACATATTTGATTGTTCTGTTGTCTAAGCTCTAACAATGAGCAAACGAGAACACAAAATAATACATTTTATTTTAAAGTGTCTTTCAAACTACCAAGGACACTGTACATTAGTATAAAACATTAAAACTTACCATTAAACAGTAACTATGTATACATCTCTCTGTTATGTAAAAAAAAAAAAAAATCCTGGGATGAGACGTGATTTTGTCAGAGAGACACGTTCAGGTCCCACGAGACGAGACTTTGTGCCAAGAGATTTAACCAACGTCCGGGGCCAGAAATAAAAGACAAAGAGTAGATGAGAAAGTAGAATGTCGTAAAGAATTCAAAAACGTTGGCACGGTACACGTGCAGAACAGGTTAGAGATAAAGTACTAAAATTTGAAAGTATCAAAAAAATGATAATAAAGCTCGCATTAGAGCAAACAAACGGAAATTATTACTCGGTGAAATAACAGAACAGCGAAAAGAGATTGATTATATTGTTCAGATTTAAACTTTAAGTTTTTGGTTGTTACAGGAAGAGGTGTTGGTGAAGCCAGTGTTTACCCTTGTAGTCTTTGTCTGGATACCAATGTCCCAGTTTAGTGACTAGGACATAGTGTGCTGTTTTTAAAAAAAAAAAAAAACAATGGATGGGACATAAACCGAAGTCCTAACTTTCTGTGGTCATAAACGATCTCTGGATTTTTTTCCAGAAGAGTATCGAGTTACTCGATGTTCTGGCTAAAGTGCCCACCAAGACCTTGACCGTTCTGCTCCCCCTAATTGTCCTTCATCTCCAGTTGACTAGCTGTCTCTCTCAACCCCTAATTGCCTAATAGGTAACATCTGGTGAGCCTACTGGTGCAAGAATGGCAGACGTCGCATCTTCCAGGCGGATGCCACACATTACTGGTGGTCAAAATGTGTAAAGTGCTTTGAGTAGTTAGAAAAGCACTATAGAAATGTAAAGAATATATTAGAATAATGGTCAAATATATTTACTAAAAAAAATAAAATAAAAAACTGGTGTTTATAACGGTAGAGAATCATATTGTCCATTCTAATTAAACGACGTTTGGTCAAATTGCCAGGGGCAACAGGAAAATTAAAACTGAAGTTGCCACGATGGTGGAGATGATAAACCTCTGTGGGGTTTCACGGCAAGAGACCACCCAGCTTTTTCTCTCTCAAGGCATTCTGCATCCTAACCTAACACACACACACACACACATTCTTATGTATTGTGATTAGGAGGGAAACCAGAGTGTGTACAATGACAAGACCCATGTGGACAGTGCTTATGTGGTGCATTTGAATCCAAGATGGTGGATCTGTAAAGTAGCAATGTTTGAGCGTTGCACCACTTACACTACTGGGCAAAAGCTTGGAATTGCCAAGAAGGTTCTAATGTGTTGGCCAGAAACTGAATTTTTTTTTTTTTTTTTTTAATGATGCCATTCAATTAATTTAAAAATACAACCAAGACATTACTGGTGTTGCTAATGGCTGTTACTACTTAAACTGAATGATTTTTAGTTTATTATTCACATAGCATTACAAAACCTCATTTTTAGCAGCCATTCCTTCAGTATCCTAATGGTCAGCTCCCTTAGCTTGTCCTTAATTAGCCATTTTAAATGCTAATTGTTTAAGAGGGAGACCTTTGTAATTGCATTAGCACTGCTGAAGGCTGTTATTCTGTTCATGTTTGATTGTAAGTTGCTGGCATTGTTAAAGTTCAATTTTGGGTTCAAAAATGAAACAGCTTTCTGAAGAAACATGTTGGTTCCCTAAACTTTTATATGTACACACATCAGAAAGACGAGCATGTAGATTAAAGGAAATGTACGAGCAAGAAAATTCCTGTATAGACCGGCATCTATATCTAACATAACAAATATACATACATACATACATACATAAATATAATGGGTGGGTGTGTGCGCTTATGTGTTTGGGTGTGTGTACGTTGTAGAAGAAACCCAAGACAGCCAGTCAAAGGTTTGGGGATCCACCCCATATTGTTTGCTTTCTATCAAAGAGTAGTGGGTTTGCCACCGAGTAGCCTCTGAGGACTGCAAGGGAAAGGCAGGTTGTTGGTTTTATAGGAAGTGGGAAGGAAGAAGAGGGTCCAACAGGAACAAGTGGAAATGAGGTCAGTAAGAGGGCGTGGTCTGGAGACGGAAGTGGAACCTGGTTGGCTTCAGAGGGGAGAACAAAAAACATTAGTGCATTTTGTCAACCCCTGGCCCATCATTCCATCTTTAATTAAGCCCATTGACTCCCTCCTACGCATATGTGCGCAACACAGTAGATGTATGTGTGTGTGCATACAGTATGTATATGTATGAAATATAAAATATATAATATACAGTATATAATATAATATAGTGTGTGTGTGTGTGTATATAATAGTCTCCCTGTATAGATATAAAAAATATAGTGTGTGTGTTTTTTTTTTTTTCCTTCCCCTTTGCTTGAATTG
Source organism: Polypterus bichir lapradei (assembly GCA_026402145.1). Lineage (NCBI taxonomy): Eukaryota > Metazoa > Chordata > Cladistia > Polypteriformes > Polypteridae > Polypterus > Polypterus bichir. The sequence goes on from JANRMT010062789.1 coordinate 23,870,799, forward strand.
CTCTCAGTCCTAACATCCCACCCACTCTTAAGTCTTCCACCCCCCACCCGTCTCTCTCTCTCTCTTTTGTGGCCAATCTGAAGAGGTAATTTAGGAGCTGGCATATTCACTAACAAGAAATCATTTCCTGTCCCAGGAGAAGGTGGTGATGGATCTTTTTATATTAATCCGCTGAAAGGGGAAAGGCTTTCTCTGTGTCTGGCAGAAGGGGAAGGGGGGAGGTGGATGCGACACGCTGCGCTTCCCTTCATCAATAAATCATTTACAAGCAATTTGCTGTGGAGCTGAGGTGAAGAAGGGGGGGTCCGCCGTTGATGGAGAAGCTGATATTTATGAGGAATTGATAGTATGTGACACTCGGCGTCCTGGACCAGTCCTTGTGACTGGTGATGGGGTGCTGATGATGATGATAATGATACATCCCTTCATCATCCTCATCATCTTCAAGCCTGGCTAACTCGTTATAGGTCTACGGGTACAAATTATCTGCAAAAGTCTCCTTTTGTTTTTATTTTTAAGCATTGCCTGTTTTTGATTTCTTCTTCTTCTGCCCTCACAAATCAGCAACTTAGAAAAGATGCAAATGTCAGATGGCAACCTGCAGGCCTTTTAAAAGGGTTTTTTTTTTTTTTTTTTTTTTAAATACCCCCACCGGTTATCCATCTGTCAGAAATTTACAAAATTGCTGTGAATTTACAGCAATTTAGTGGAGCCATTTCAACATTATAAGCAAGGACTCGTGCGAATGAGTCACATGTATATATCGTGTATCACTAGCTATAATAAAGATTTAAATTCTGTACTTTTTGTTCTAGGACTGTAATAAGCTTTATTTGGAGCATGGATGTGGGAGTGGAGAGCAGAAGTTATTTGCAGTCTAAATAGTAATCTACCTCAAACAGGCCTAATGCAGCTTAGAATCAGATCATGGGGTACAGAACCTATCCAGACAGCACTGGCAGCAAGGCAGGAACCCACTTTGGATACAGCAATAGTCCATCGCAAGGCAATCTAAATATCAAATATCTTATGGAAAATAACAAAAGAAATTTGACAAACAAGACGAGACCATACAGTCCATCAAGCCTGTTTGTTCAGCTAATAGCTAAGCTGTCCCAATATCTCATCCTGATTCTTCTTAACGCTTGTCAAAGTTTCTGTGTCAACTCCATGTCTATGTAGTTTGTTTCCGTGTCCCACAACTCTGAGTCAAGAAGTGCTTCCTGGCTTCAGTTTTAAATGCACTTCCCCTTAATCTCCACTAGGTGTCCTCGATTATGAGATTCACCATTACGCGGAATGAATTCTGCTGGATCTACTTTATCAGTGCTATAAGGATGTTGAAGACCTGATTAGGTCCCCATGCAGTCTCCTCTGCTTGACACTAACCAGGTTTAATTCTCCAAGTCTGTCACAGTAGGACATGTCCTCAAGTCCTGAGACGCACTTGGTTGATCTTCTCTGCACAGCTTCAAGTCGGATTACATGACTGGAAATCACAGCACACGTCTCATTTATCGACCGAATGCCAATTTTTCCAGCTCAGCTGTGCTTTCCCCTTTTTCTGACCGCCAACAGCGTGTCACGTGACATACTGGCGCTTTGCAAAGGGTTAACAGTTGCGGCGAGTTCCGCTGCAATCTCTGCCCTTTAATTCTTTTTTTTTTTTTTTTCCCCCAATTCTGTTAGGGTACATAAAACACGAGACATCAGACCGACAAGCTCCTCTTCTACTTGTGAGGCTCAAAACACGCGCATTCCTTATTCTTCATTGCTGCATTCTATGCTCTGTAGTGGTGGATGAGCGTTCATTGGTCATTTGGTTGTCTGCTCATCCTGCATACACAGCCTGCACCTCTGACTAACGAGACTTCGTCATAGCCAGTCGCAGACTAGTTGGTCTCAGTCGTTTGGTAGGTCACATTAGACAACTGGCACCACCAACTGGCTAAGATTATGTAAAGGTAGGCTACTGAAAAAGCCGACGAATGTGTCATGGGCCTACGTTGTACCTGAATGGTATGATATGTGTAAATTTTATAATTTCTTAAAATATGAAATGGCTCATTTTGTCACAATTAAAATAGCTATTCAGATGATCTTAAAAAAAACAATGATTTCTGTCATTTAAATATCTGATGATATTTAGAATTTCTTAATTTTTACTTTCTCGTATATGAAGTATAGGGAAAGTATTGCAATCGTACAAAAATCCGATGCCGAGATTTTGATGAATCTCAATGTTTTAGACCTCCCTGACCTTCTTGTATATGAAGTTATAGGGAAAGTATTGGAATCCTCCAAAAATTCAAGTTTGAAATTTTGATGAATCTCGACGTTTTAGACCTCCCTGAGTCTGAAAATACCGTTTTTGGAATTGTTTGTTTGTGTTTGTGTGTGTGTGTGTGTAAACACGATAACCTGAGTACGCTTCATTTAGGTCAACCAAATTTTGCTTACGAGTATTAGGTACAAAACGTAGATTTCTGTCTTTCTGGATATTTCCACTAACCGGAAGTGGTACTTTACATTTTATTCATGCAGCTGCAGAGTCTGATTTATTCAACTTTTATAATAATTGTTCAGTATATTAATTTATTTGATTTGTTGTCAATTAGTTTTTTAATGTACATAATATAAAAATCATTTTCTTGTGGTTTACTCCTCAAATATCCATCCCCATATCTGAGTATATGAAGAAGTCGAGGGGAGACCACTCCCAATTTTTTTTTTTTTTGACTGCGTCATATTGTAAATTTACATTAAAAACCATTTCCATTATTTGACACAGGGTGTGCTGTAAATAAGTAGCAGTGTAATTATCTTTTCAGTTTGTCGATTCTATGGGGTCTACTCCATTGTTTTTGAAGGATGCCCAGATATCTGCTTTATATCTGAATTGGGGTCCCATTCTTACCGCACAGAGTTCCTGTTACTGCACTGGGGTACTGGGATCCACATCCAGACCGCAGGGTAAGCACCCCCTGCTGGTCATAACCCCTACCTTCTTCAGCAGCAACCCAAATATTTCCATCCAAGTACTGGCCGGGCCCGAACACACTTAACTTCAGGTGGATTAGCTGTCCTGAAGTGCAGGTGGTATACCCATTTAGGGTATATGTCCAGCAATCCTAAGGCCTGCACATACCCGTCTTCACGGGCCTAAAGCATCCATGACCACAGAGAGCCCGGAGCTCGGTTTTACATCTCATCCAAAGGGCGGCACCACTTTTACAGCACAGTGACCCTGTCACTGCACTCAGGATTTGGAGACCCTATACAGGCCACCAGGGGGTGCTTACCCCTGTGGTCTCGCCAACACCTCTTTCAGCAGCAGCCCAAGTTTTTCCTTGTTGGCCTCCCATAAATGTACTGGCGGAGATTTTAACGTGTTTAGCTTCAGGATGGATTACGTCTTATGAGCCATTGTGCCAAAATCGTCCATGCGAAATGGACATCGGGGACTGCATACTCGCGGGAAGACAATGGACGCGCTCCTTACCCTAGTTTACTTGGGTGAACTTCACCAAATCAAACTCCTGTAACTGAGGCTGTGATGGCAGTAAGGCTATGTTACTTGGCACCACTGGATGGACAGGGAAGACCCAATATGGGCAGGAGGGTTTCGTTTGACTGTCTCACTTTGACTTCTGCCTTTAATCATGCCTCCCTTTGCAATTTTTTTCATAAAGTTTTATTTTTTTTACTTTGTGTTTATTTGGTGTCTGGAGAGGAATGCCTGGAGGTGTGCCATCTCATTTTCATTGGTCAGCATAACCCCCTCTTACTTGTCGAACATATTTCCTGGCACCACCATTCAGACTGTCCCTGAATGTTAAGGGTGCCCTATTGAATGTAGTGTTTGTGGCGTGCCAGCTGAACCCCTGCGGTTGCAATGACACTTTTTAAATTTAAAAAATGTGCGTGAACGCTTTGTCCTTCCTTCTCTCGTTACAGACGGAAATAGCCAAAAGGCTGAATGTGATCTGCGCACAGCTCATCCCCTTCCTCTCACAAGAGGTAAGCCCTATTCTTCTTTTTTTGACCGTCTCAATAGCCTCCCTCACCCAGTTTTCTTTTTGTTTAATTGGGATTGGGGGAGAAGAGGGGGGCTTGAGGTTATTTTAATATAAGCCTCGCACTAAACAAATGACCCAAAACTTTATACATACTTGTGTTTTGTTTTTCCCCCTCCAGCACCAGCAGCAGGTGGTCCAGGCCATGGAGCGCGCCAAGCAGGTGACTATGGGGGAGTTAAATGCTGCAATAGGGGTACGTGGACTCCCCCCTCTACCTCCCACAGTGTGTATTCATCTTTTCATTCTTTTTTTTTTTTTTCCCCCCCTCATTGATTGCTTCTGTTAATGGTTTTGCCACAAGAATTTCAGTAGGCATTGGGGGGTGGAGAGTGGGGGGGTTATGTGTACTGTGGGTACTCGTGGAAACATGAAGTGCAAATGTCTTGTCAAGGCGCCAGCCTGACATGATGCCGTGACTTGACCCGGAAGTAACGCAACCGGCATCCCAGCAATAACTTCCACAATACGTTCAAGCTCTCGGCATCATACGAGTTTACATTTTAACTAACAACTCTTTATATTTATATAGCTCTTTTCTCGCAACTCAAAGTGATTTCCAAACTCCACGCAGGGAGGACTCGGCACGTGAACCCATTCTGCCCAACAAAGTATTTATTTATTTATTTATTTTTTAAATGATCTGGTTTATGCAAGAAATCTGCAAGAAATGTAGAGTGATGTCCCTGCCCTGCCATTAGTATGAAAATACATTTCTGTGTTAGTGTCTTTTTAAAGGTATGTAAAGTTTTGAGAGTTGTATGTGATCACTACTGTATATTGTGTCCATCAATTAAAAAAAAAATTACAGTAAAAGACACATTGCCATTAATCCCCCTCACTTCGAACATGCGTATCCCATGTAATATGAAAGAAATCAAGTCCACAAAATCAAAAGAGTTGGGGAATGACCCCGTATATAATGTCCAGCGGATGTTATAGAATAATAATGAAAGCGATCAAAAACCAAAGCATTTGACTACAGACAGTTGGAAAAATGGTGATTTTTATACAGAAAATAATGGTGGTCAGAAATGATGTGGCAGGAAATGACGTTAAAGCTGGTGGCCGGTAGTGATGTCATTGGGCTGAACCGCAAGTGATGTCATCATGGGAGGGCCGGAACTGGAGGGACTGGAAGTGACGTCGTCAACAGGAAACGGACATGACGTTGGGCGGCCATTTTGTGAATCCGGAAGTACAGCGCGAGTCAAAATTATGTTAACATTTGAATGGCGGAAAGAAGTTATTCACAAAACATACTTCATATGTGTACGATAATTTACAGGAATGTCTCAACCTGTTCGTCGTCATGTTCAACATGTGTTCCATATGTGGCACATAAATTGTCCACAAAAATTGTATGCAAGTATATACATAGCAGTACCATTAGTGTTAATATAATTTTTCTTCTACGAGTCTGATGACGGAGAGAGAAATCAGCCCTTCGTCTTGCGATATTTCACTCGCCTCGTGCCTTGTTGACTGCCTCCTAAGTGCACGTGTGTGACACCCACCACTTTCTGTAGCAGTTCTGGAAGTTCTCTTTCGCAAGGGTCTTTAGTTGCTGTCTTGATGTCTTGCGTGTCAATCAAGATCCAACATTAAGGTGAGGATGTGGTTGTGTTTTTTCACCTTGAGGGAATTGTGTGAGCCGAGTTTGTACCCAGGAACACTACGATGAGCATTCAAGAAACGATGTGTGTAGAAAATGACCTGAGAAACTGCAAATGGTTTCATCCTCCATCATGACAACACTCCGTGTCTCACATTGCTTCAGGTACAGCAATTTCTGTCATATACAAACATTGCGGTATGTCCTCCTCCACCTTATTCACCGGATCTGGTACCATGCGACTTCTGGCTCTTCCCCAAAGAGAAAATGACTGTGAACGGTGAACATTTCAAATCGATTCAGAACAATCGAGGTTGCCACGACTGCACAACTAAAGAAAGGACTTCTGGAACTGCTTCAGAAAGTGGCACGAACGATGTGTGTTTGAAGCGAGGGAGATTAATGGCAATGTGTCTTTTAGTGTAAAATTTTTATTTTTTTTTATTTAAACATTCACTGTATTCTAGTTGGTTTTGCATTTCAATGTAATGAATACATTGGATTGCATTTAATTTTGGTGTGAATAATATCCATAGAGCTGTCCCCACCAGTGATGTGTGGTGAGGTTCATGGCTGGTGAGGCACAGACTCCTTCAGAGTCAGATTTACAAATATCTGAACCCACAAGAGTAGCTTATTCACTGACTGCAGGCTTCTCTGTAAATGTTTCTTGTCACAATATCCCGTGTTAGTCCAGACATTGTCACAAGTTGAGAACAAATGGCATAGAATGCAGTAAAGGCAGCTTCTTGTAGGACAGCCACACAGCCAGTCCTTTCGGGTCCCTTAGTTTGAAGCAAACCTTTTAGCTCTGGTGTTGGTCTTCCATTATTTATTACTTCCTGTTTTGACTGAAGTCCAGTTTTGAGAAATTTAAGCTTCGTTATACAGTATAATCTTCCAATTTGTCAGTCAGTCGGAACAAAAAATAAAAATAGGACTGCTGCAGTGCACTTGACTTTCTGATATTACTAACTTCTTGGCGCCCAGAGCCTCTGCGTAAAAGAACCTGTTGGGATCACGTGCGCCCTCTTAGGTGCGGCACGGTACTGTCTGCCTCACCCTGTGCCTTTTGACTGCAGTTTTGTGTCTGATCAGCAAGACTAAATATGCCACACACATTCATTAAAGATATTAGACAGACTGTGGAAAGTCAGGGTGTATAATAAACGTGTCTGCAAACATTAGATTGGCGATATACAGAGAGACGGCAACAGACACGCGCCAACTGCATGCATCAACCCTGCAGTGTGGTGAGGTGAGGTGAGGTGTGAGGCTCGTTGCTACTGCACCTCGCGTTTCTCCAATGTATTTAAACAAGAAATGTGCAAATTCAGCAATTTTGACTATAAAAAGGATCAAAATTATTGGAATCATACAGAAAACCAATTTATAGCACAGACCAGTGGACACATTTAATTTATACTTATCATTGTTAGTTTTTTACTTTTCATGATGACTTCCCCTGACTCCTGGTCTCCACGACTAAAGACAAAGTCAAACCTGTTCAGTTTTATCGAAATCAAATCCCAGGCTAGACGGAGTGAGTCACTGGGCATGTCACAGTACAGGACTGAGTCAATGGAGTGTGCCAACACTACGATTATATAAATAACAATCGCTAGAAAAGTCGCACAATGTGACATTTAGAAGCTCAATGAAGCCCTAGATTAAGCTATAATGTGCCAATCTTAAAGATGAACTTGTAACGGACTAAAAAACCCAGCTAAGATTCTCACTGCCTTTGACGGTGATTTATTTACTTTTTAGTGGGGATCTTGGGAACGCACCCAGCCTTGGCCCGACTCTCACACACACTCTCTTACAGAGACAATAATAAAACAGAAATGGGAGACTGTATTAAACGATAATAAATTAAATCTAGCTATAAACCCTACAACGATCCCACCCAAGTTCCCTTCTGGCGATACACATTAAACACAAATTCAACAATAACAAAATGACTAACAAAAACCACACACGATGAAGGCCATGAAAAACCAACTGATGGAATGAAATGATGAAGGTAGATAGTCCAGATATCAGCTCATTCAGTCCTACTGGTATTTCCTGATGAGATGATGACATGCGAATGGGATCGGGAGCGCTCCTTTCTTTGCAGGCCGACAACAGTCCTTATGCAGCGGAAGACACCAGACAGTCGACGCACCCAAAACAGCAGACGATCGAGGACCAAACCAGAATCCACAGGTAGTAAACAGGAAGGCAAACAGACTGGTGGCTCAAGATACGAAACGACTAAAGACTTCCCTTCCCCTCAGTGTAACTGGCCTCCTTGTCCCCAGCAGCCCTTGCGCCCTCAGCAGACGACCAATCAGAACCACTGCAGGGACTGCTGGGAGTTGAAGTTTTCACTCTCCTGTAGCGCCGCTACAAACAGACACCTTTTTTTTAAATTGCTTAATGCCACAAATGCAACAGATCTTCTAAACTTCTTCTCCCCAGATGTGTGCGTCGCATTGAATATTTTTTTTTTTTTTTTTTTTTTGCACTTTACGCTGTGGCCGAGGCTGAGCCTCCTTGTAGTAAACTGACGCCGATTTGAAATGACTTGACTTCAATGGTGTACCGAGAAACACCGAACAATCGCAGGATCCTGGGAGTTTTCATCTGTCAAGTGAATTTTGCCAACTTTATTAATGGCTTCATATCTGCAGTTTGGCAAGATCGGACTGTTGTTTACTAGATTTATTTCTATGTGATCTTAAGAGGATGTTTGGTTGCATTTTGTTTACGCCGTTACAAAATACGGGACACGTTTGCTTTTGGCCTGAAGTGTTACATAATATACATTTGTAACGCTTGTGCTAAATAGCTGATATGTTGTGATGCTATTGTGAGGTTCATTAGGATATTTCTGTCTCGGGCCTACACGTGTACAGAGGTGTCCCTTCCTGCCATTGTTGCTGACACAGTAACTCAATGACTGGCCTTCGAAACCTAATAAATGGATGCCATCACAGTCGGAGGCCTGGTTAATCTAATTCAGGCTGGCATGATCCTGGAGTCTGTGCTGGTGGCATTAGGTGTGAGTCCATCACAAGTCCTGCTTACACACAATCTCACACACACACACACCCTCATTCACATTTATAAGGGAGCAGTTTAGAGTCGTCCATTAACCTAACTTGCATGTCTTTTGAGATGTGGATTACAAACACCTTGGGGTAATAAAAGCTCCACAGTTACCATTTATGTCACATGGTTGGAGATTGAGCGGTAATTTATATGTATACTTGTATCTATTTTTAATTTCTTTTTTGACTGGGAGGATATTAGCATATATGGTTATATGTGTTTGTTTGCTGATTATAACTTAATAAAGTGTATTTAAATAAAGTCATAGTAATTTTAGTTTATTCAAGAACACTGTAATAGCCTAACATAAGGCATGCAAAATTGAAAAAAGTAAACTCATGGGTCATTTTATTCTCACTCCTTTACAAAATACAAAATGAACTGAACATGAACTAGTTCAAAATTGAAATGGTGAACTGTGAATGTGAGTTTACTCTTTTTAATCTGTGTGAACTGAACTTTGAGCTCGTTCTTGTGAGGTGGGAACTTGCACAACTCTGATCATTTCCCAGTTTCTCCAAAATGTTGTGTGCGTGTGGCTCAGTGTTGGCATAAATATATGAAAGGTTCTATCAAGCTTTCTTTTATATATCCCAGTTTTTTTTTTGTTTGTTTTTTTTTTTTGTTTTTTTTTACATTTAAAGTTACTCGTATGTTTGCACATTTTGGGATTGTTTTTGAGTGCGCCCAAGTTTTATAAATCTACCTTTTATACGAGCTTTTATATAAATGACCAACAGCGTGACGACTTTTGTGAAATGACTTCTGCCAGAAACTGTTACGCCACAAGGCTTTGGATTCTAATTTTGGGAGATTTTTGTTTTATTTCTGTTTTGACCTTAAAGTTTAAATCGTGTTGGGGAAACGCGCGGACCTCCAGACGTAAAATAAAGAAGGTTCAGATAGTGCAAACTGAACATTTCCACTTTGGCCATTACATTGTCTTGTGTTTTAATGTGAGAAAATACCATCACCCCACAGCAAGCGCCTCGCCGATGTAACCTTGGTAAGTAGTGCTCTTCAAGAGAACATCAATGTAAGTGTCGTCGTCATTGCATTCTGTATCATGGAGCATGTCTGGTATGTCAGTGGCCGTAGTGTTAGCCAGCTGCTCAGTGGCTCTGCATTGATGCTCTCCTCTCATCGTCCTTCATCACTGAAGCTCCTCCTGTGTTTGACTTGATGATCAGGAGATGTCGCACCGTACTTTTGTCATCCTAACCATCAGTTTGGTATGAGAACAGGAGCACAGATCAGTTTGTGCCGGCGTTTGTCTGTCTTTGTTGTGCGTGTATTCTGTTTCCTGTACTTGATGTCCATCATATTTCTATGAGTGGCCACAGCAATGCACTTTACGCTTGGCAGATGTCGCCACTGTTCTTTTCTTCTCTGTTGCCCTCTTGAGTAGTTTGCTGTATGAAAGACATCAATTCCTATAACCTTGCTACCCAAATTTTTTTGCTTCTCCAGCGTGAATCGCATCATAAGCTCTTGATTAAGACTGAGATGAAGGTTCTACCCCCGGGGATTCGTGAGTAATCGCGTGACAGACAAACACAGCCCTTACCATTTTCTATGTAGACTAGCTGTGCTGATCATCTAAGAGGGGTTGTAATCTAAGCAGTCAACATAAACCTCAGTAGTTCACCATGTACAGTATTAGGAAGTATTTATTTTGTAATGCATGCAATAATAAAAAGCATTGAATTTGTCAATCCAACAGATGGTGCATCACAAACATTGGTAGTAAGAAAGTGCTTAATGTGCCATCTGTTGGAATGACAAATGCAATGTAATTTATTGCTACAAATGCTTGTGATGTGACTTTTGTTGGAATGAAAGACACACGGCAACTGGACAGACCCACTTATTCTTTAAGGTGGAAGAGCACTGTTTTGAAATAAATAATAATGCTGTTCCCTTGAACCGTACAAATTCTAATTGATAGATTCTCTGATCCTCTGGATTTGTGTTTTTTACCATTTACTATTATGGTCTAATAATAAGCACATAAACTCTAGGCGTGGTGGTGTGACTCTTCCTGACAGAAATCTTGCAAGTTGGCAGCTACTCGTTCGGTTTGGACACAGCTTTGTTTTAGATGGGTGGGCTTGCGGAGAAAGTTGCGTTTTTGGAGAGGGTCTCCCTCACTTGCTTCCCATTGTGCCCTTCATGTTCTCCCTGCTTTTTTGATGTAATGGTGTTTTTTGCATTCATCCTTCTGAACTCACCCTTGGGTATGTGCTACCTTCCACGCTGTTGATCCTCAAGAGCTCCTGCCCTCTTCACGCTGGCGCAGGGTTTTATTTGCACTTCATTCACCTTCATTGCCCCCTTTTTTTGCTTTATGAGGAATTGCAAGTCTCGTATATGTCAACAGCATACATTGTCCTTCTCTTTCTTTCTTTGCCTTTGTTTGCAGCACCAGCTCCAAGCCCAGCACCTCTCCCAGCATGCACAGGGGCTGCCCATGACCCCTCATCCTTCCAGTCTTCAGGCCCCAAGCCTGGCAGCCCTAGGGGGTAGCTCAAGCTTGTTGGCACTCTCCGGAGCCCTGGGGGCCCAAGCTCAGCTGGCTGCCAAAGACGAGCGGAGCCACTTGGATGTGGCGTCAGTGGCCGCCGACCATCACAGAGGTACTAGCTTCTTTTTGTCATTTTATTAAATTTTTTTTCATTGGCCCCTACCCCACCATTAACCTAAGAATGGGAAGTGCAGTTTTTACATCATTAAATACATTTGTTTTCAAATGGAAGGTTTAAGTAAGCTACTGTTAAAGGTGAATGGCCCCCTTCCGCCATTCCCATCCTCAACCCAGAACCGGGTGAAGGCCAACATGGCTAATGCATCTTCTTCAGACTGAACTTGTGTACCGGCCCTGTTGACTTGGGCTCCTTTTACTGGTTTATTTGGCTTTTATCCAACATGCTCCTGTTTTTGTGGAGCCCAGGTCAGTCAAGTGACTCTTCCAGAGCTGGAACTGAACCTGCAGCCCGCTCTGTGGCTTTCCAGTCCGATGCCTTCAGACCACCCGACTGATGAACTCAATTCTGTTTGTCATCTCTCAGCTTACTTGACTGGCCATTACAGACTAAAATAGCTATGCTTCTTTCTTTGTTTGTTTTGGCTTTCTCCGGGGTGCCATGCGGCTTGCGATGGATTCAGACCGAGAGCCTGGCCCGGTGAGTATGTCTGCAGCAAAGCTGCTTCTCTTACAGAACTGTGTGGGCAATCATTGGAGGGGGTGGGTTGTCCTCCGCTACTGTTCTGGGGCTTCAACTGGTCACTGTAGAGGGAGGGGACTGGTCACCATTGCCAAAGTCATAGTCTGCTGAAATTAAGCTTTTCATTCATGAACAAATCCTTCAACAGATTATCAACTTCATTTAATCCAGTTATATGGTCATGAAAGGCCAAAGCCTTTCCTGGCAGCACTGGGTATAAGACAAGGAGGAGTGGAGTCAACTATAAGCATCAAACTCAACAAGGCAGGGTGGAGATTCTGAGATCTGTATGGTTGGCATTGATGTGCAGCTCCTGGGCTCATCGCCCTCTGTCTTGGGTTTGCTTATCTTCCTATTGAACATTGTTATGTTTTTCCTGATATTTCAATATTGTCAGACATCCCAAGGTTTATTGGTGACTCTGGACAGGGCAGAGTTTATACCATGTATGTATGACTTCGTCGTCGTCTTCATCTTCATCTTCTTCTTCTTCTTCATCATTGGGTTAACACTCTTGATCAGCCTTCTCCAAACTGCTCAGTCCCACAACTCCATGCCAGTTGAGCCCTTTTTCCTTTCTGATCTTTTTACTTTATTCACCCACCTTTGCTTTGGCCTCCCTGTGACGATGCGGGTTCAGCTCCACACTCCCATCACTGTTTGGGAGCCCTTGCTAAGAGCGCTGTGGACCCGCTATACCACATTCCACCCCCATAAGACTCCAGTTGCACGGGAAGGCTCCACGCCACTGCCAACACAGTGCAACTGGAGCTCAGGTCCACAGCTCGCCTGCTCTACACTGCACTAAAATGATAAAAGCACTAAAACAATCCCACAATAAAACA
>JANRMT010062789.1:23883667-23920078 GCA_026402145.1 Polypterus bichir lapradei
TCCTCCGGCTTGGGTACGTGGGTCCTCAAAAGTCTGGTACCAATCCCACTTGCTGCTCTGTCTCCTCTTCTGGCCCCACCGCTGGTGCATCCCACTGCTGGTGGATCCCACCGCTGCCACCAAATGTGACGATGCAGGTTTGGCTCCACACTCCCATCACTGTTTGGGAGCCCTTGCTAAGAGTGCTGTGGACACGCTATACCACACTCCCTCACTTTCTCTTCCCCTGTTCTTCCAACCCCATCACTCTTTCACCCTGATATTCATTGTCTCTCCTCATCACATGTCCACACCTCTTCAATCTCTTTCCCTGTACTTTCTTAGATAATCTCTGCCACTTCTGTTGTACCTCTGATTCTCTCATTTCTTATTCTGTTCTCAACGTTCTCATTTCTGTTACTTCTAACTTCTTTTCCGTTGGAGCCTCATGTCTCGGCTCCATTCATCATTGCTGGTTGTGCCCCAGTCATAAACACCTTCCCTTTAACCTTCTCCTCAATTCATTGATCATGTGATCCTCCTGATACCTTCTTCCAGTATTTGCATCCACCCTACACTCTCTGTGGATCATCTCTGCATCCAATTCTCCATCTTGGGCTGCCACTGATCCCTGATATTTAAATGTATCCACTCTTTTCAGTAGCCGTCCCTTGTATGGACATGTGAATATATGGCTGAATCTCCTACGCATACAGCGGGCATCAATGTCTGTAGGTCCTTCTTGAAAGTTCTGTTTTGTTTGTAGCCACTGATTGACAGTTGCCAAGTCTTTTTTGGACTTTAGATCAGTGGTTCTCAACCAGGGTGTCGCAGCCCCCACTAAACTTCTAGGGGAGCCACAAGATTAACTAAACATAATTATAAAATCGCCACAAAATATTACAATCGCTGAAAATCGAACTACTGGTGTCAAGCTTAAGTATCTGGAAAGTGTCAATGTTCAAAATCTGTTGCTCTAAATAACTCCATTTTCCCAAAAAACCCCTTTATAGTGCCTTTCATATGTAGACTGTATCCATATAAAGGGTGAACGAACTTGCATTTACACTTGACATTAAAATGCATCTCCGGTGCCCACATCATGTCTGAATAATGATCTCATTGGCGCCCCAAATACTCCCACCAATTCGGTGTTTACTGGTCACTCGCGTTTATCTGCTCAACACGTCACCGCTACTCACCTGTAGTTAGAATGGGAACGGCCTGCTCGCCATGACCCCACAAGAAAAAGTGAAAAGGTGGTGCCGCACCTCACAGGCATCAAGACCTTTAGTTCGACACCAAAGATGGCACAGTCGCCTGAAGGAGACGGTGACTCGACTTCACACGCCACTGAGCCCACTTTGTCAAGTCCATACCAGTGTCCGCACTGACCCACCTGACTGCTGCCACCTCCTACCTGCCGCTTTCAGCTTCTCCGCTGACTTGATTGTTGTATGTGGAGAGAAAACACATTTGCATTCCCATTCTTGTTGAATCTGCAGGATAACCAAGTAGCTTCTGTATGAAAAAATGTCAGCAGCGACTTGTTCTGCATTTTAAAACTCACTTTTTTATTTTTCAGAAATGCATAACCATTTTATGCTTCATTTTAAAAGTAATACTCATTCTAAATGATTATTGAGCAGTTTTTGTTGTTTTGTTTTAAATGATGTCTGCAGTGACCAAGTTCTATTTTTTGGTAATTACTGGTTATACGAAGTGAGACACAAAAATAACTGGACTGGGCTTGGGGCTTTCCTGGAAAACCGCCTGGAAGTCGGCCGGGCGTGAATCATAGAACTTCTATCCCCTCTCAAACTGCTGACCGGCCAGCTATATCCTCTGAATAGCCCACTCAGTATTTACACGACAATCGCTACACGAGTTGCTGCGATAATGTCGGGTGAAAAAAATCAAACGGCGAATCAAAATCAAATTTCTCACAAAATTGAACAAAACTGCCACCGACACTTATGAAATGATAAAAACAGTAGACGGTGATAATAGTTTGTCTTGCACACAAGTTTTTGAGTGGCACAGACGGTTCATGGAAGGACAAGAAAATGTGGAAGACGTTCAATGCCCAGGTCGTGAGGGGCGTGGGTGCTTCACCAAGACAATGCTCCCGTGCACAATGCTTTTTCTGTAAAGCAGTTTTTGACTGACAAAAACATTCCTGTCCTCGATCCTCCTCCCTGTTCGCCCGATTTAGCTCCCTGTGATGTTTACTTGTTCCCGAAAATCAAAAGTAACCTGAACGGAACACATTTTTCTTCAATGGATAAAGTGAAGACAAAAACTGCAGGCTTGTTGCTCACCATGACCCCTCAAGAAAAAATGAAAAGGTGGTGCTGCACCTCACAGGCATCAAGACCTTTAGATTGTCACCAAAGATGGGAGAGTCACCTGAAGTTGATATTGTGACTCGACTTCACACGCCACTGAGACCACTTTGTCAAGTCCACACTGGTGTCCGCGCTGACCCACCTGACTGCTGCCACCTCCTACCTGCCGCTTTCAGCTTCTCCGCTGACTTGATTGTTGTATGTGGAGAGAAAACACATTTGAATTCCTTGAATTCATATGGGAATCGGAGGAGAATCAAGATATGAAAAAATGTTCCCAAAAATCTAAAGTGATCTGAAGGGAACACATTTTTCTTTAGTGGATGAAGTGAAGACTGAAACGACAAGCCTGTTGAAGAGCCTCAAGCAAAAAGACTTCCAGCACTGCCTCGGTCAATGGAAGATACGTCTGGAGCGGTGCAGAGATCGGGACGGGGAGTATATTTATTTATTTTATTTTATTTTTTTTTACCAATCCAGTTATTTTTGTATCTCGCGTCATATATTTCTTAAAAATGTCCACCTAATTTTTATATTATGATTTAGCACTAGTAAAAAAAAAAAAAATGTTTATTAAAACATACAAGCTGAATATTTATTTATTTATTTTTTTTTAAAAACACGGGCAGTGTAACAATCATCATTATCATCATCGCCTGATACCCCCCCCCCCAGGGGTGTAGGCCACCAATAAAGTTCCTCTCGTCATCTCTGTCCTCTCAAGCTGGCACTAGTTGTAACCTCTTCTCTTCATATCTGCATCCACCTCTACCTCTCTATGCCATGTGTTCCTTGGCCTCCCCCACTTTCGCTTGCCCTGAGGATTCCACCATAATGCCTGCCGAGTTATGTTGGTCGCTGGTTTGCAGAGAGTACGGCCTCTCCATCCCCAGCACCACTTCAGCAGGTAGCTGGTTAGTCCTCCTCTGCCAGAGGTCACTGTCGCTGATTGTGTTGGACCGATAGCATCTTCCTAAGGCAGCCGTTTATGAAACCTTGACTGTAGCTGCTGTGATTCTCCACGTCTCTGCGCCGTACAACAGCACCGCTTTAACAACTGAGTTAGAGAGTCTAACTTTAGTTTGGACTGAGAGTAGCTGGGAGTTCCAGATGTTCAACTGCACAAATGCTGTTCTTGCTTTGCCAGTTCTCGCTCTTAGATCTGTATTAATACCTGTAAGTCCAAAACCTAGAAACTTTGTCAAGTGTGCAGCAAATGATGGCGTGGGTCCTCAGGGGCTAAGAATCTCCACTGGTATTTGGAAGGTTGCCAGTTCAAATCCCGTTACTGCCAGAAGGGATCCTACTCCGTTGGGCCCTTGAGCAGTTGCTTCAGGGTGCTGTACAATGGATGACCCTGTGCTCTGAACGCCAAAAGTAGATTCCCCATTACCCCCCAAAAAAAAGAAGGTAAATATCGTGCAACTCTCCCATATTCTTGAGGTCCACTAGGGCACCTTGGAGGAATAAAGATTGAGAACCACTGCTTTGGAGCAGTACTGTGTTGAAAGCTTCAATACATCTTTAACTTGAGTTTTCCTGGAAATCTTGTGCTTAAACATCGTAAAATCTTGAGCTCTTCATTCCAAACCACCTTCACTAGAGTTGCTTGTCCCTGGTGAAACGGAAGTAACCCCCAACCACCGAGTGTAATTCTCTCCCCGACCATACCTGACAGTGGGTGCTGTGTTCTTTGGATGATGAGCTCTACTGGCTTTCCACCAACCATGTCTTATGGAATTAAGACCAACTTTGGTCTCCTGCGTCCATGAGACGTCTCCTATGTAGCTTTGGCAAGTTAAATGTGTCATCTTGAAATCAAATTGATGCAGGCTTAGATGGACATATTATTTTTTTTTTTAAATCGGAAGCTAATTCTGTCTGACCATCCTGTCCCACAGATCAGTCGCGTGTTGCAAGCATTTTCTGTGGTGTTGCTGTCATACATTCTGGCAGCTTCTTTTAGAGGCGCCATTGGACTCATGGTAGCCTCAGGAATGAGCTTTCTCCTTGCAAAGACATTCATTTCTTGGATAGACATTCTCATCTTTAACACCCAGGTGGTTCCCTCTTTCCAGCACTTCTTAGTAATGCTCTTCACATTGGTTGACGACAAATGCAGTACCTTTTGAAATTCATTTTTAGCCCTCTTCTCCTCTCTATCTTAATATCAACAACAATAATAATAATAAAGTCCATGTGGACTATGGTTTTTGTCTGCACTATGCAACCAAGAGACCCCCGGGAGTAAAATCCTGTAGAAGTTAGTGATTTTTTTTTTTATTATTATTATTAAAGACCATTCAGATTTGCCTCATTTGATGTTGAGTGACCCTTAGACATGATTTGTATTCTGATTGGTTAACTCTGAACACTTAGAACTTACACTGATGCAGCTAAGATATTTAAAGTTGTGTTGTGTTTCATTTCGTCATTCGGGTTTTTCCAAGGCAGATACGCTTTTTCATTTAAATATTCTTGGTCAGTAGACACTGGATATCTACTCTGTGTATACACTGTGTGTGTGTGTGTCTGATTAGTATTCAGACCCCTTCACTTTCTGCACACTTTATTGCGTTGTTCATTTCAAATGGATACATTTGCTACTTTTGCCCAGCAATCAACACTCAATAATTAATAATGACAAAGTGACAACATCCATCCATCCATCCATTATCCAACCCGCTATATCCTAACTACAGGGTCACGTGGGTCTGCTGGAGCCAATCCCAGCCAACACGGGGCACAAGGCAGGAAACAAACCCCTTGCTGAAAACTTAGCAAATTTGCTTAAATCAAAAACTGAACTATTATCACCACTGGGGGCTTTTCCCTAACTAGTTAGTAATTTCTGCCAAACATTAATTCAGCTGCCCAGCAGGATGCACACCTTCTTTGTTTTCATCAGTACTTTTGCTCTGTTGTCCCTTTTTGGAGGCTGATATGACATTATGGAGGAAGGTGCCGCAGCTGATGGTGGTCCATTATGTGTATCTTTGACATTAATGTTTACTTCACCAGGGTGCTGTGTGGCTTGACTCCTCTGTGTGTGTGTGTGCGCGTGCAAAGAGCCCCGTGGCATTCCTATCTGGTAGAGTTGGCTTTTAATTTATTTACTTATTTTTTTATTTTAGTACATCTAACACATACAGTTGTCCTCCATGTTTGGGACAAAGACCCATTTTTCCTTAATACCCCCCCCCCCAACACTGTTTAAAGTTATAAATCAGACAATTCAGACATTGTGATTAACATGCACATTGCCGACTTTCTTTTAAGGGGATATGCAGACATTTTGGTCACATGACGACACTTCTTCTATATGGTCCCCCCATTTCAGGACAACATGATGTTTGGCAGGTCTATTAAAGCTGTAGTCATATTTAGTTCTTGGTCGCATATCCCTCACATGCAATGACTGAAGTTTGTGATTCACAGACATTATCAGGTTCTAAGGGTCTTCTCTGGTGATGCTCTGCCAAGCCTCCAGTGCAGCCATCTTCAGCCCCTGCTTGTTTAGGGGGCTTGTCCCCTTAAGCTTTCTCTTCAGTATATGGATGGTCTGCTTAGTTGGATTGAAATCGGGTGACTGGCTTGGCCATTCAAGAATTTTCTATTCTTTTAGCTTTGGGGAAAACAAGTGTGTTGCCTTAGCAGTGTGTTTAAGTCATTATGTTGTTGTAGGATCAGGTTCATCTTTGTCTCATCTGTCCACAAGACCTTTTCCCAGAATTCTCCAGGCTCTTTCAGGCCTTTTTCACAAATTGTAATCTGACCCTCCTGTTTTTGTAGTTTGCATCTCGCAGTGCGGCCTCCTCTGTGTTTCTGTTCATGAAGCCTTCTGCTGATAGTCGTCTCTGACGCACACACATCTGCCCCCTGAAGTCTGTTTCTGATCTGTCAGACAAGTATTGGGGGCTTTTTCTTTACCATTGTGAGGATGCTTCTGTCATCGGCAGTGGAGGTCTTCCTTGGCCTACCAGCCCCTTTGTGATTACTGAGCCCACCAGTGTGTTTGTTTCTTCATGATATTCCAGACAGTTGATTTTGGTCATCCTAAGGTTTTCCTGATGTCTCTTATGGTTTTATCCTTGGTTTTCAGGTCATTATGGTTTCTTTGACTTTCATTGGCACAACTCTTGTCCCCATGTTGTCCTCAATGGCAGCTATAGACCCCAAACGGTAGAAGCGAGCCGAGGTGTCTTATGAAGCAGTGGAATCACAAACACCTGTGACGCCAAGTGTCCCAAACATTGTGTGTCCCCGAAGGGGGGGGTGTATCTGAAATGCGTGCAAAGACCCTGAAATGAAAGTCTGCAATGTACACTTTAATCACGATGTCGGAGTTGTTTGATTTGTAATTTTAAACTGTGGAGCAAAGGGTGAATCAAGAAAAAAAATGTGCATTTGTCTAACACTTTATGGATATCACTATAATAATAAAAATGAAATGAAACTTTTTTTTTTTTTTAAAGTAATTATTAAGAATAAGACAATTCAGGGCCAGACTGCTGTTTCTCGTGGTATTTGACCAGTGGACTGTTACTCCTCATTAATCCCCCCAATTCACACGTCTTTGAGGTTTAGGCGTCCATTAAACGCTGACCTCTTTCTGTTCTCACCAACCAGAGCTCCTTATCGAATGGAGACAAAGGCAGGGCTCCGGCTGACTATCTGAGTAACGGCAAGAAGCGGAAGGTGGATGAGAAGGACTTCGCCACTGATTATGTGTGTATTGTGAATTTAAGACGCCACGCTATCGTCAAAGACTGGAAGTTGAGCTTTTTAGTAATTTTCAGTATTTGTTCCTCTAGGGAAGCGATGCTGACAAAAGTGATGACAACCTTGTGGTTGATGAGGTGGGTTTGTTTTTGGTTTTTTGTACACCACTTCTGAAAACATGGGAGGATGTTGTGAGTTTTTATTCTACATATCTGTTCTATATCACTTTTTTTTTTTGTATAAATCTTTCCCCCCCCTTGTAGGACCCATCATCGCCCCACAGTGTCCACTCTTGCTCATCACGAGAGAATGGCTTAGACAAGCTACACCAGAGAAAGGAGGTTCCCCAGGCCAGCCCCTCTTCAAGCAGTGCTGCTTCACCTTCTCGTACCAAGGAATCCTCTTCGGTGGGTCCCGCTAGTCCGTATGTGTTTTCTTTTAATAGTTTGTGGCACGTGATTGGGATGGCTTGGTTCTTTCTTTTCTTCTGCCATACCATTTTGTACAATAACTGATTTCCTTGGATTGTGTCTGTCGTCTTTGATAAAGATGAACTGTCCTGCAGTATGATATATCAGTGCATGCTCAGTGTGTGTGTAAATATATTGTGACCACTAGGGGGCATAACACCTTCCCAGATACAGCTTCACCGAAACAGTCACAGGTTCAAGTAGTTTAATGTTCACAAACACATTTTACAGACTTCTTCACAAATTTTTCCAACACAAGCTAAACCGAGTCGACATTAATTCTATTACACTCCTTCCACACTTCCTAACAAGCGTCCTCCACCTGGAGGTGAGCCAGCCCTACCCTTTTTACGCCCGATCCAGGAATACATCCTGGGCTACCATACTGTACTGTGCAAACACTTCTGGGTCTGGCGGAAGCCCTTCAAAGTCAGGACAATCCTCTCCAATAGCTCCCCTCGTGGCTGTACCCATGGCACCCAGCAGGGTTTCCCAATGGGTCTACAATTCCTAACATTCCCTGTGGGACTTTGTATGGGGTGTACCAGCTCAGGAGCGCTGCCACCTGGCGTATCAGGGTACCGTATAATCTATAGCATTCCCTCAACACCAGGTCCGCTACATCTGGGGACAGACAAACTCTCCATCCCTGCCAAAACCTCAGTCCAATATCATTTCCTATTACAATGGATATATATACCCTCTTTAATAAAACCCCTGTGTGCGTCCAGGTGTCCGTGCGAGTGTGTGTCTTCTGGTGAAGTGCGCATGCGCGGGGCTCGGTACAATGCGCACGGCACCGTGGACACACACACATTGGAAGCTGGGCACACAGTGAATGGCGTAGCCGCGGCCGCGCATGATAAGCAAATAAAGGACAGCATTGCTGGGGAGTGTGCTGATTGGGTAGTCACGGCTGCGCACATAAAATCCGTTGCTGGGGAGACACCACACATACTGCCCCGCGCATGTTTATTAACTAACTAACTACTAACAACATGCTACCGAAAAAAAAAAAAAAAGGGACACGTCAAGTAGGACAAAAGACACAGACACTCAAATCGTATATAAGCAACATCTCCTGGAAGAACGGTCAGCTCAGCAAGTAAACATCAACAAAAGAAGGGCTGAAAGACAAAGATAAATACGAGCAAATAGATCAATTAAAGAAAAAGAAAATGAGCGTCAGAATATTCCCCGTATTGATTTGGCTCCATCCTCTACTAATTTACCCTTTACCTTAAGAAGGCGACAATTTCCAGTTACATTAGCCTTTGCCATAACAATTAATAAAGCTCAAGGTAAAGCCTTAGAAAAAGTTGGCATTTACTTGCCAGAACCAGTATTCAGCCACGGTCAGTTATATGTTGCATTATCAAGAATTAGACGTTTTACAGATGTTGTTGTCAACGTTGTAGATGATCCTGAACAAGGCAAACTTGTAAATACTTTGTCTGAGTTTGGTAACAAAAATGTTGTCTATAATGAAATTTCATGAGGTAAAAAAATAACTTTTTCCTAAATATCTTCTTCAGGTATTGTGTATTACAGATTGTTACAAAGTTTTACACTAAGGCAATATTAATTATACTTACTGTACTGTCATATACGTTTCTATTTTATTTTTAATATTTTACTTTAGGCTTCTTGCAAAAATATTTTTAACAAAAAAAATTAAGACAACAAACAGAACGAGGTCAAGGTCCCTTGCCATTTAATATAGACTGTTCCTACTAATGTTTATGCAATACTGCTCTAGCGCCCATTATTGTAACAGGCTTAATGTCTAGTATATGTATAAGAGGTTAAAGGTTAACCACACTCTGAAAAGGAATAAAGGTTAGAAACACACAATTTTATCTGCATAGCCTTCATCAGGTGTGCAACTGAGAAGGAAAAAGCAGATAACGTAACAACGTTGCGGAAGAAGAAAGGAGAAAAGATTAGAGTAGGTGAGGAAAAGGCACCATTAGGGAAAGATTAAGTCAAACATACAGACTTGGATTAATGCGTGACCCTAGGCTGACAATGTGCTTAGCAGCTTCAGATTTTCTTTGAAAAGTGTCTTTGAATCCCTGTGAAAGAACACAGAGAGATCCGTGTGGCTGTGATCAAGAGATGTGAAGTGTTCTACAATAAGCTTCCTGAAACGGTCTGCTAGTCATCTCCCTGGTTTACCCGTGAGTAAGGCTGGGCACTTCCTATAAGAAATTCAGACTGGCAAGAGGCCCGTTGTTCAATATTCACCAGAGGGAGCAGATGCAAGGGTATCGTTGGTGACAGACTTACAAGGGACACAGTGCCTCCTACTAAAGCTCAGACTGCCCGGTGGGGAATGTGGCTCTCCTCTATGACAAGAGCTGTGGATGAGATGTTTGTGTAGGTTAGATGGTAGATGGAAGGAGATCAAGGAGGGTTTAGAGGTTTAAGAAGAAAGGTTGCAATGGAAGGATCAGTCTATAAAATGGGGACATTTTATTTAATGACCTGCGGGAAAGGGAAAGAGTGTGTAAGGTTGGAATGGGAGGACCAGCAGTATGTGGGGTTACTCTTGCAGTGGATGTTATTAGATCTACACCTGGCTTGAATGAGGACCCTGTCCACAATATGAGAAGTGAAGAAATTCCTCCTATTGAGGGCTTCATCACAAAAGTCATCCTCATCACTGCAGAGGCAGTGGAGTCTAATGAACTGTCAAAGTGGAGGAGGGTGTTTAGTACGCCAGGGACGGAAGGAGCTGTAGGAAGGTAACTTGGCTTGTAAAAGGCAGAGGTTTTAAGTCATAGGAAGTCAGATATCTAAGAATGGTGGAGTTCTGGTAGACCTGTAAACTTGAGAGATGGATGAAAACTAATAAAACCATTAACAAATTCCTGCTGCTTGCTTCTGGAGTAAGATGCCATCACCAACATATAGTATTTTGTACAGGTCAGGTACAAAGCCAAAGTAGGAAAGAAAGAAATGCTCTTCCATCCAGCTAATGAAGATGTTGGCATGGCTTGGTCCCATTCTTGCACCCATTACAATTCCATTAACCAGCTGAAAATGATTGTTACCAGAAAAGAAAGCATTGAGGATTAGAACCACTTCTACCACTCTAATTAAGGATTGTGGACTGGACGTCGTCTGAATGCCTTTCTGTGAGGTAATGAGACCCTTATTGTGAGAAATGGCTGTGTACAGAGATGTGATGTCCATGGTAAATGTAAAGCAGTCAGAAATGGGAAATGTAAAGCTATCAAACAACTGGAGAGCATGATTAGAACCTATATGCGAAGTATTTATCTATCCATACATCCACCCACCCAGGGACACCTCGACAGTGGAGAGAGCTTATTCAGGGCATTACCTCCCCCAGAGCACTAGGTGGCAGCCTCTCTGGGTTGCAGTGGTGTCTTGGACTCCCACAGGCCTCCTTGAGAGTTGGAGTTTGGAGCAGCCCTGCTGAGTTCTGTGGGTACCGCCAGGGGGCACTGCGGGAGCATTTCCGGGTGTCCTATAAAAGGAGCCAGCCGCCACTACTCCAGGAGCCAAAGCTGGGAGGAGGTCAGTTGGAAGGTGTGGTCTGGAGGCAGAAGTGGAACCCGATTGATATTTAGGGTGTTTTTCCTTCCTGTGATCTTCAGAGGTGGAACAAGAGATGTTAGTACACGTTGTCACCCTCTGAGTCGGCTCTTTACCCTTAGTTGAGCCCCTTGACTGCCTCCCATGTGCATGTGTGACACTATATACAGTATGTGTATAATGTGTATATAGAATTTACTCGCACATTCTGTGGGAAGTAAAATGTCACTGTTGACTCATTAGGGCAAATAGCTAAACAATGTCATGGGACTTGAATCCAAAGGAACCTAAGCCTATAGGGTGGGATCATGGCTGTGGTCTTGCTTCTGTTTTCCTAACCACCACACCGAGAGCAGAACATAAGCTTGGGTGATATGGTGAGTGTCTGAGTGGAGTTAAACTTTAATATGTGGCAAGGCAGGGTTAAAAAAAAAAAAATCACAGTTCAAAGCCTGTCCTGACCGCTGAGGACACAAGATAGTGGACAGAGCACCACCTCCACACACACACACTCACATTCATGTATGTTTAATTTGGGACCACTGATTATCCTAACCAGCACATTTTTGTGGAAAGTGGTATGCATATGTTCACTTTGGAGTGAGGTGTGTGTGGTTTTTGTTTTTTCTGACTTATTTGTGTGTTTCATCCTCCGCAGAAGGAGGGCTCAAGCACACCTGGACTGAAATCTAGCACCCCAATGCCAGTGGGAGAGTCCTCCATTCCAGGCCCAAGCTCCAATGCTCCACAGTTCAGAGCTGTGCAAGGAAAAGCGGGAGTAGACCCCTTAGGTAAGTTAAGGATAAGTTCACTTGAAAAGGGTGAGTTGGACCCTTCTGTCTATGTGTAAGGCTTCCTTCTTGTAGTCTCAGTTTGAGTCCTGATATTTTGTGTTTTAATTTATGCCAGCACTTTACCTTGACTTGTCATGGAGGTACACAGCACTACTTAGTTAAACCTAAAGTTGCTGGTCATCTTCAGTCCTGCACTGAAGAAAGTGTCAGATGATTTCACACTTCTTACAATAACCGAGCTGACATGGTGTACATAAACATGTATGTGTGCACATTGTTATATTGCAGCCTTGTGCTAAAATCACTTCAATTATTTGTTTCCTTCATCAAGCAACATAATACCCCAGAATGACGAACAACAACATTTTTGCAATCTTAGTAAATTTTATTAAATTAAATATACCTGGAGAAAGCCTATGACAGGGTGTCACGAGAGGAGTTGTGGTATTGTATGAGGAAGTCGGGAGTGGCAGAGAAGTATGTAAGAGTTGTACAGGATATGTACGGGGGAAGGTCTGCGGTAGGAGTGACAGATGCATTCAAGTTGGAGGTGGGATTACATCAGGGATCGGCTCTGAACTCTTTCTTATTTGCAATGGTGATGGACAGGTTGACAGACGAGATTAGACAGGAGTCCCCGTGGACTATGATGTTTGCTGATGACATTGTGATCTGTAGCAAGAGTAGGGAGCAGGTTGAGGAGACCCTGGAGAGGTGGAGATCTGCTCTAGGGAGGAGAGGAATGAAGGTCAGTAGGAACAAGACAGAATACATGTCTGTAAATGAGAGGGAGGTCAATGGACTGGTGAGGATGCAGGGAGTAGAGCTGGCGAAGGAGGATGTGTTTAAATACTTGGGGTCAACAGTACAGAGTAATGGGGATTGTGGATGAGAGGTGAAAAAGAGAGTGCAGGCAGGGTGGAATGGGTGGAGTAGAGTGTCAGGAGTGATTTGTTAGATATAAGTATCAGCAAGATTGAAAGGAAAGGTCTACAGGATGGTAGCGAGACCAGCTATGTTTTATGAGTTGGAGACGGTGGCACTGACCAGAAAACAGGAGACAGAGCTGGAGGTGTCAGAGTTAAAGATGCTAAGATTTGCATTGGGTGTGACGAGGATGGACAGGATTAGAAATGAGGACATTAGAGGGTCAGCTGAAGTTGAACAGTTGGGAGACAAAGTCAGAGAGGCGAGATTGTGGTGTTTTGGACATGTGCAGAGAATAGATGCTGGGTATATTGGGAGATATGTACTAAAGATAGAGCTGTCAGGTAAGAGAAAAAGAGGAAGGCCTAAGAGATTGTTTATGGATGTGGTGAGAGAGGACATGCAGGTGGTGGGTGTAACCGAGCAAGATGGAGAAGACGGGAAGAGATGGAAAAAGATGATCCGCTGTGGCAACCCCAAATGGAAGCAGTCAATAGAAGAAGATGATGATGATGATGATTTAAAGATTAAAAAAAAAATGTCACATTGACTCAGCCATTCAGACCCTTTCATATGAAACTTGACTTTGGCTCAGGTACTTCACTGAGATGTTTCTACACCTTGTTTGGATCCAACCTGTGACCAATTCAATTTAATTGGACTGATTAGGAAAACCACACAGCTGTCTATAGAAGGTCCCACAGTTGAGCCAAAACCAAGCCATGAGGTGGAAGCAATTGGCTGCAGAGCTTAGAGACAGAATTGTGTCAAGTCGCAGATCTTGGTCCTAATGGACCCCACTCCCTAGCCATAGTAGGCAATCAAGGAAGAAGGGCCATGATAGGAAAGGTGAGGAAGAATCTGATGGAAACTATGTGGAGATGGGAAGAACTTCCAGAAGAACAACCACCACTGCAACACTCCACTCCACTAATCTGAACTTTATAGCAGAGTGGCCAGCCAAGAACATGAAAGCCTGCTTGAAGTTTGCAGAAAGGCACCTAATGGACCCCAGGCCTTGAGAAGGAAGTTTCTTTGGTCTGATGAAACAAAGACTGAACTGTCATAGCCTCAGTTCTAAGTTTCACATCTGGAGGGACCAAGGCGCTGCTCATCATCTGTGTAATACCACTCCAACGGTGCAGCATGGTGGTGGCACAATCAGAGACAGAAAGACTAGTCAGGGTTAAGGTGAAGCGGAATGGAGTGCAGTGCAGAGATATCCTTAATGAAATCCTGCTGCAGAGCTCTCTGGACCTCAGACTGGGCCTAAAGGCTTGCCTTCCAAACAGGACCGTAAGCACAAAGCAGAAGGAACACTGGAATGGCTTAGTGACAACTCCATGGATGTCCTTGAGTGGCCCAGCCAGAGCCTGGACTTGAATATCTCTGGAGAGACCTGAACATATCTGTCCACTGACGGTCTCCATCCAAGCAGAGAGAACTTGAGAGGAACTGCAGAGAAGAGTGACAGAAAACCTCCACATCCAGAAGTGTGAAGCTTGTCGCTTCAAACCGAAGAAAACTCTAGGATGCAATTGCCACTTAAGGGCTTCAACCAAGCACTGAGTAAAGGGTCTGAATTCTGGTGTCAGTTTCTTGTTCTTAATAAATGAATTAAAAAAAAAAAAAAAAAAAAAAAAATTATCTTCACTTGGTCAATCTGGGAAATTGAGTGTTTAATTTTCGGTGGGGGAATGATTTTAAATGATTTTAGCACAAGGCTACACATAACAAAATGTGAAAAAAGTGAAGAGGTCTGAAAACTAAGAGACATGTACAGCATATTAATGTACATTGTATAATTTATGTACATATTAATTTAATTACTTGGGGGCTGTGCCCCCTGCTCACCTCGCTCGCCAACTCCGCCAGGTGAGCTGCTCCAAGGGTGTTGGTGCACCACTCCATTAGAGAAAGTGATTGTATTTAAAGAGATGGTATAGAAGGGCATGCAGGGTGCAGGGGGAAACCGGTTTGGTCCTCGGTTGTTATAGAGAGAAAATCAGTTACTTGAGTATTTCACTACAACTGTCTATTTTAAATACCACTGAATAATAAAACATTGTAAAAAGTAGAAGTAAAATGTGATAAAGCATAAAAAAGTAAATAAATTAAATTACATTAATGCCTCATCAAAAACAATGTTGTGAATTACTTTATCGTCTAACTTGCATTCCATTTGATGCCTTTTTTCAATGTATATATTGATAGCGCTACATACAATTGACCATTGGTAAATATAATCAATTTCAGCTAGGCTATTAACCCAACTTGATCCGAACTTTGACCTTGCGATTTATTAATTGTCATCGCAAAGTTTAACCGCACTGGGAATTGCAATCGTTTTAATACAAAAGGCATTTCTGTATCTCCTTGCGTGATATTTTGCTTTCCTGCCTTGCCATTATAAGCGGCTGTGTTGAAGGGCAATTTAGCAGCACTCAGAGTGTCAAAGGGTGGGATGGAGAAAAGATGCATGCAATAAGAGTCGTGATTGGGCAAGTGGTGTGGAGGGAAGTGGTCAAGGCTGAATAACGCGGACTTAACGGAAAACCTTTTTTTTAATATAATATAGAGAGATCTACTTTAATATAATGCTGTAATTGTACATAGATATTTCTTTATACTTAATAGAGCTGAGTACATGTCGTTTGATATTCTTCTAATGCACAGTCTTGGAGTTGACTACATACTGTATTGTGTGTAGTTGTGTGTCATGTCATTTTCTAACCCGTTTAAACCAGATCAGGGTCACAGGGTTGGTGGGGCAATAGGTGCTGGAGCCTATCCCAGTTAGAACAGAGAGCAAGACAGGAACAAACTCTGGACAGGGTGCCAGTCCATCACTGGGGTGAACACACAAACACGCACAAAGGCGTCACCAATTCACCTAAACAGTGGGAGGAAGCCGACTCTGACATGGAGAGAACTTGCAAACTCCACCAGGAAGGACCCAGTATGTGAACGCTGGTCTCCTTACTGCAAGGCCACTGTGCGGCCTCTACAGTTGTATGTCACAAATTAAATCTGACATCCCATACGGTGCCCTCCATAATGTTTGAAACAAAGACACATTTTTTTTTCCTTGATTTAGCCCTCTGCTCCATGGTTTAAAATTACAAATCAAACCATTCAGACTTTGTGATTAAAGTGAACATTGTAGACTTTCCTTTAAGGAGATATGTATTCATTTCGGTCGCACCATGTCGTGTTTTGTATTCTTTAATACCTCCATGTCCTTATTAACCCCTTTGCCGTCATAAGATCAACTGTTTTCCCGTTGGGCCCCAGTTCTTTTGGAAAGGCTTTTGAGAGCCATGATTGCCTACATAATTTGCCGGTGAGGATAATTGCGTAAGAATTCATGCAGGTAAACTTTGCAAACCCAAGCCCCATGCTTGCTGTGCAGATAATTGCTTGCTGGCTCCTTTGCTCCCTGCTGCAGCCCGTGAGGAGGTGACAGACGAGCCCTCAAGCACCATTTTCTCAATCAGCAGGCTTGTGAATAATAAATTGGCATTTATCATTTTAGAAATTTTTTTTTTTTTTTTTTTTGTATGCTGTTTGGCAAAGACTTGCATCTTGGGCGGTTGAGGGAATTCTTCAATTTTAATGAAAGGCCTCTTGCTGTTGTGGCCCCTTTTGTGTGTTTCAGGAATCTCTCGTCGTCTCTCCCCTTCTGCGCTGCTTACCTGCTTCTCTGATCCTTGCAAGCCTTTCACATGAACTTAATCCCAGTCCCTCCATAGGGGAACAAAAACTGAGTTGATGGGCATTGTAATGGGTGGTCGGTTGGGAAGGCATTTACGCACATTTCTTTTCCTTCAACCACCAGGTGTCAGCTCTGGCACAAAAAGAAAAACAAAAGGTGGTGCACATGTGTTCTGCACTGTTTGACTGCCTTTGTCTCATCAGGTTGGCAGTGTTCACTATGCCCTGTTAAGCACGTGCTGCATTGATTGTACTTCTCCTCTCACCCCATGATCCATCACCATAATTTGTCTTGTGATTTTTTTTTTTTTTTTTTTTTTTTGTCTCCTTATTTGCCTCAGCTCTTGGACTACGGAACCCGCTTTCAGTACAGAACTCCTATGCAGGGGCATTTGGGATCCCCCACCCTGGGGTGAATGGCGAGATGGCGGGGGCTTATGCTGGGCTGCACCTTGTGTCTCCGCAGATTAACGGAGCCGCCGCCGCTGCTGCTGTGGCTGCAGCCAATTATGGCCGCACCTCTGTGGTGAGTGCATGAGTGGGATTTCTATTTGACATCTGAAGGATGGTTAAGAGAAAATTTTGTTTTTTTTTGTAAACACATTTTTATTAAAGGGAATAAATAAAATACCAAAAGAAGTTGGAAGTAAGAGATTATAAGAAAATGAGATGAAATACCCCACTACCCCAACCCTGTGAGAAACAAAATAAACAAAAATGGAGAACGTGACTAAAGTGGTGTCTGCCTGACTAATCAGAAGGGGCAAAGCCAGACTGAAAACGAAAGGCAGCAAGAGTGATACATCCACGCCGCCCCCCCCCCCCCACATTCAATTGCCGCCAGATAGCTATTCACCATCAAGCTTGGTGACTGTTAGCCACTCCCTGATGGTGGACCAGATGCTCCAAGAGCTCAAGAGGAGTGATGTTCGAGAAAGAAGATCTTCAAGAATCAACAGAGACTGAACCAAGGGGATTTCCATCTAGAGGCCAGAGCAAGTTTGGCAGTGATGGACCCAGAGAGCAAGAAAGAGCAACGTCTGCTGCAGCGTGTGTGGAAAGGTCCAGGAGAAGAAAAAAATGTGAGGTGAGATAGGAAAGTCGGAATAGCAAGCCAATAGGGAGAGACAGAGGACATGTGGAGGAAGGCTCTGGGGACATTTCAGGAGCACAAGTGACACAAAGTGGGTCGGTGGTTAAACCCAAAGCAACACATTCACGTGGGTTAAGATACACGAGATGGACAACATTAAATGGAGTATGCTGGCGATTGGGTTTCCTGGAAGACTGAGTGAGTACTCCACTCAAAAATGACATTTTGTTTAAATGTTACTTACCTCATGTACTTTTATAGGGATGGCCAAGTAAAAGTTTTTTACCCTCGTGTTTTCTTGCAAAAAGGAGGTAAGAGAACTTGGGATTCAACATTTGCCATAAGAGGCCCAGTGCAAACGCCCATTGGAGAAATTGCATCTCTTGTGTTGCATAATCCACATGCAAATTCACCCAGTTGCTTATTCACAACGTCCACTTAAATATTTTCCAGGGAGTGCTCTCATGAATGAGCATCTGACCTGAAGACCTGCCTGACCCCCTCCTTTCATTGGTCAGGACTCCTTTTTATTCACTGGCCGCCCTGAAGCTTCACTCACTGTGTGCACGTGCCTTCTTCGTTCAAGAGGGTGTGTTATTTAAAAATATTTTGGACACTGAGAGTAAGCGACTAGAGGATTTTCGCATGTGGATTAGGTGACACGATTAATTTGAGATTTTTTTTCTTGGACTTTTTGATATTGTTTGCTGTTGGCCCCCTTCCACGACTGTTCCAATTATAAATGTTCTTCCTTCCTTTCTGCATGAAAACATTTTTTTTCCCATCAGTCATTGTTTTAAAGTACATGGCTTAAGTAACATTCAAGCAACATATTGTTTTTGGGTGGAGGACTCCTCTACAGATGGTGCTCCCGACAAGGCAATAGAGGATGGGAGATCACATTGCCACACAGAACGCAAGAGTAACGGCTTGTGGGAGACTTTGAGCAGCATGGCAAATAAAGTGGCAGCGTTTGTGTGACGAGAAAAGATGAGCAAAGAAAAAATTGAGGATGAGTAGGAAGAGGACAAGGAGGTGATACACCACATGTATTAAGGGCTGACCTAAGTAGAAGTTAAAGGAAAAAAAAGAAGAGGAGGGGATGGAGATCCTGGACCAAAGGAAAATGTTATTGGAAAAAACAGATTTAAAAAGGGGTGATAAGGGCCCACCTGGATGATTGTGAAGGAAAAAAAGTAAAAGTGCTTCCTCCTCATTTGAGTCTCTTCATATCTTCATCCGAATCTGTTTAGAAAGAAGAGGTCCACATGTGAGGCTTAAAGGATACGTTCAGCCTTATTCAAGTCAAAGTTAGTCTTCACCAGCCCTGTATGTATGCAGTTTTGTTTTGAAGTTAAGCGTTTTCTACTCTTTTAAAGAATGCACAGCCTGTCTAATGTTTCTTAATGGAAGCCATAGGCCTGACTGGGAAACAAAAGCCAAAAACCTTGCTTGAATATGTCCACTTTTGAAGTGGCAAAAGTTTCAGTATAAGAAACCGTGTCTTCTGTGTTTCCGACAGTCGTGGATGTTCTCAAAAGCTTTCTCACAAGTGCTTACTTTGACTTCCTCGTAACAAACTTAAGCCAATATGCAAAATAAAAGTCTAAGTGAATCTGAAAACCTACAAGCAACCGGAGCAGTCTGGTTTTACACCTAAGAAGTCTTCCATGGACCGCCATCGTGACGTTGAGGGTTCTCATGGAGTGCAAACGCGAATATTAGGAGAGTTTCTTTGCGCTTTTCACAAAGTATTTGACTCGGTAGACTTTGCGGGATCCCCTCAAGGTTGCTGGATATCATGGCTGGCCCGTACACTAGTACTGTGAGTGCTGTGCAGAGTGGGAGCAGAACCTCTGTGTTTTTCCCCACTTGATTCTGGGGTTCGTCAGGGGTGTGCTTTTGCTCCTACTCTGTTCAGCTGCTTGCATGGACTGGGTGTTGGGGAGGATCGTGGGTTCCAGCGGCTGTGGGGCATCTGTTGGTGAAGGAAGATTCATTGATCTTGACTTTGCTGACGATGCTGTGATCTTTGCGGAGTCAATGGAGGCTCTGATTGGGGCGCTCGAGAGACTGACAGAGGAGTCTGAGTGTCTGGGCCTGCGAGTTTCTTGAATAAAAAACCAAAGATCCAGGCTTTTAATGACCTCTTGGGCACGGCCATCAGCAGTGTGTCTGTCGGCAGAGAGCTTCGACCTCGTCGAGAGGTTTATTTACCTCAGCAGTGACATTCATGTCTCTGGTGACTCTTCCTATGAAGTCAGTAGACGGATTGGGAGAGCAGGGGGTGTCATGAGGTCACTAGAAAGGGGTGTGTGGAGCTCCTGATATCAAAAGGAAGAAGGTTCAAGTCTTTAGAGTCCTGATGCTTCCTGTTTCACTATATGGTTGCGTGACATGGACGCTGTCCAGTGACCTGAGATGAAGACTGGACTCCTTCACTACTGTGTCCAGGTACCATGCAAAGTTACACCCCAAACAAGTTGGGTTTCTTACTGAATTTTCCTCAGTGATTTGTGTTTTTGTAGACAACATTGGAGATGAAGAGGAGAAATTGATTTGTTCTCTTTGGAAATCAAAACATAAAAATGTTTCTACTGGTAAATTCAACAAATAAGAATCTGAACGAAAATAGCAGAAGACTGAAGCACCTGAAATCATCTTTGAATTTCACAAAGGATTAGGTTTTGAGTCATACCAAAAAAAATGAGATGGAATTTATAAAAAGTGTGTGTTCAGCAATCTCTAATGTGCTGACCTCAAAACCAACTACATCATCTTTGGAGAAAATGGCTGAAAATGCTAGAAGCTCTGGGTTTGATATTGATGAAGATTATGTACCATGTCAGTCTGGAAAAGCAAAGGCAGACCGTGTTCTTGAAATTTTGGAAAAGAAACACTTTGAAAAATTCAAAGGGAAACATGGCAGCTCAAGTCCAACGAGAAATGACCAAGCTGAAGATATCACTGATGAATTCATTGTTGATTTTCTGGTTAAATTCAAAGAGGAGACGTTTCCATTCCAAGGCAAATCCTGGCATGAATATTCTGAGACTGACAAAGAGAACTGGCGATTAAAGAACACAGGTTTGAAAATGCTCTGAGTACACAAAGGAGCTAAATCAGAAAAAGAAGACAATACGGCAGGAGAAACTAAAAGAACATTTCGGTTCCTGTTGAGAAATTTATTGAGTCACTTTTTACAACCACCAGTGAAGAAAGGGTCTTCTTTTTGCAGTAGATGAAGTTGTATTTGGATTCTCTTTCTGCAGATCTGTTCCTTGTGATACAAGATCAGCTTAAAAAATGTGAAGAAGAAAATGAAAAGAAAACACTGATGGAGAAATTCACCAACAGTTCACTGGAACTGGAGCACTTTCTGCATGAAAATGGGCAGATGTGACTCAAAGCTGAAATCAGACTTGTCCAGTTTACCAGGTACCACTGGTTTGACTTTGTGTTGGTCACAGAACCCCAAAATGAGGCGCGTTACCTGCATTGTGAGGAAGCATCAGTTACGGCACTACGGCCATGTGGCACGATTCCCCAAGGGTGGTCTGACTCACGGGATCCTCATTGGTGAAGACCCGAGCGACTGGACCAGGCCAAGGGGATGCCCGCGTCACACCTGGCTGTGGCAGATAGAGGGTCATTTCCAGGTAGTGGGGCTGGTGCACATGTCTGCCTGATGGGTTGCCAATCAGGATCTCTAACTGTTTTATCATGTGGTGGGTGTGGGAATGCGCTGTACCAGTGCATACTCTGACCTGACCGGACTTAAGTGAAAGACCAGCTTAATTGTTTTTGAGTTTGACCCTTCACTAGTTCATTTCATCTCTTGATCCACCCTGCTCTTCAGAAGTCTTAGCAGCAGTATGGTGACGGTCTCGACAATCCTGCCACACGTACTATTTTTTTAAGTGGCGAACTGTCTTGGTGGGGTTTTTTTTCCCCCAATAGAACTGTGTTTGATAACACCTGAGCATGTGTGGGACACCAGCAGCACTCTGACTATTGCTTCCTTGGGGTGGCAGCTGCCCAGTTGTTGGTTAGATTTGACATTGGATACCACTTGGCATTTGTTTAGCACGTCATGTTTTGGGCTCTCCATTGCACAAATTAAAGCACGCTTTGTTCTGGGAGTCGTAGGAACAAACTTTGGAGTCTTTCAGTAGCAAGTAAGGCCAAAAAGTTAAGCAAACAAACCTAACAGAACTTGACTTTGTCTTTCTGAAATTAATAAAATTCAAAGGCCTCTTCCTCAAAGCTACTCTCCTGGAGAGGATTGGGACCGCCAGCTTTGAGATGATCTGAAAGACTTAAGCACCCCAGCCAGGGGTGGGGAGGTGGGAGTCAAACTGCATTAGTAAGACGGACGCTTTTAAAGACTTTTATTACTGTGAGATATGAGAGTTGCACATCAAGGCCGTCAGTCTGCAGTTGATCCGGCACGTCTCTGACGAACACTTGCATGAATGTTTGAAGCTGAGCCTCATCTAAAAAGAGCAAGCAGATTTTCTGCCCCGTACATCACAAACTCGGACTGTGACAGAGTGCTGCCTTTATCGGCAACAATGGAAGTTTTAGCGAATACAAGTGACTCTCTCGCACACATACATATTAGACCTGATCTCCGCAATGTGGCCGCAGTAGCACAAATTCCAAATGGCATCCACTGTCACACCCAGCCAGTTTATTCAGAGTGTTACGTAATATGAGCCATCAGGAGAGGCTGAAGAAGCTGAATGTTTTGATCGTCATCAAAAAGTGTTTCACGAGCAACATGAGAGAAGTGCTAAAGTTCTGAAGGAAACCAATTTGGGACGGGTGGTGTCAGCTTTTAATATTTGTTGAAACATGAATGCTTGGCCATTGATGGAGGAAGGCAGTACATATTTAATCAAGCAGCGATTTCTGGGTCTGTGACAGCGTTTAGTGTGTGTGCCCCCTCGCCGCAAGTAACGCACTCCTATTCACAAATCTCAGCTCAGTGTTACCTTTGAAACATTAGCAGATAGGGAAAGATCATCTGGGCTGAAACAAATGGCCTGTTCTTGTCACATATTTCTTAGGTTTACTTCATAAATTAATAAACCAATTACATTTTCATTTTTACATGAGTATTTAACATTTAAAAAGCTAAACATTTGAAATGTTAGACTGGGGTGTTGAACTCTGGGCCTGGAGGGCTGCAGTGGCTGCAGGTTTTCATTCTCACCCTTTTCTTAATCAGTGATTGGTTTTCACTGCTAATTTAACTTCTTTTCCCTTCATTTTAATAGCCTTGTTTTTAAGGATTCAGTCCTCTGAATTGATTCTTTTCATCATTAAATGGCAGCCAAACAGAAATGAGACGTGAAACGAGCCAATAGATGACCAGCTAAACTGGGATTTCAAACTCCAACCAATCTCTTAATGAGAAGCCGATTCTTGCTGTTAATTAAACCCGTTATTTAATTCCACAGCTTGTTGCTGTTCTCATTCTGCCACAGCAGACATTTCCAAAACTGTTGACTTTCTGTTTTTTCTAAGAACACCAATGTCAAAATGTTTAGGTGACCTGAGAGATCAACCTTACCGAGACCACCACCTTCCTTTATTTTCAGATCATGTGGTGAGCTGCTCATGTGGCAGCTTGTTTTGTGTCTCATTATTGTTTGGCTGCTCATTAAGGAAAAAGAGAGACATAAGGGGTCTGAGTCAAGTTAATTCAAACTAAAGCAAAAGATTTAAGTAGCAAAATCTGGTCACTAAAGAAGAAGAATGAAAACCTGCAGCCACTGTTGCCCTCTAGGACCAGAGTTCGACACCCTGTGTGTTAGATGAGGTAAAGGGGAAACCGCAAGAAATGCAGAAGTCTCTCCCTTTCTTTACCTGCTTGGTAAATCCTCTACCAACTGCCCACCCTAATCTCTTTCTGTCTGCGTTATTACAGGTTGGGTATGAATCCCCTCACATGAGGGTACCAGGACTCCCAGCCAGCATGCAGTCTGCCACATCAGGAAAACCGTAAGTTGTCATTTTTCTTTATGAAAATTTCAGTGACTCAAAAAAACGATTGTAATACAGGAAATGGCACACGCCAACATGTTGCCCCAGGCACTGTGATAAATCACAGATTGCACTTTTTACACTTTCTTCCAACTATGCTAATCTTCAGCCATTAGTATGGCATACGATTCTCAGAGCTGTTTAATTCCATGCATGATAAGAGCGCGCCTGCGCCTTTCTGGCAGAAATGGACACCAGTCAGTCCATCGTAGAGAGAACACAGCCACACTGGGACCAATTTAAAGCTGCACAGTCAGTGTAATCTAATCTGGAAAGCCCCAAAACACATTGGGATATATGTATATGTGATGGATGTATGTACGAGGTGTGGCAGAAAAGTAATGAGACTGATTTTTTATTTACCAAAGTTTTTATTTTTTTCAAACATCAATGTTATCCCCTTCAAAGTAGTTCCCTTGGGCAGCTACACACCGATGGAGACGTTGTTCCCACTGTTGGTAGCAGCGCTGGAAGTCTTCAACCAGTATGGTCTTCAGCATGTCTGTTACACTCTTTTGGATGTTTTCTAAAGTCCCGAAATGACGTTCTTTTGAGGACATTTTTCAGTTTAGGAAAAAGGAAAAAGTCACACGGACTGAGGTCAGGTGAATAAGGGGGCTGGGGAACCACAGGAATGCCTTTTGAGGTCAAAAATTCTGTTATGGAGAGGGCAGTGTGACATGGGGCGTTGTCATGATGGAGCATCCATTTGTCTGCAATGTCTGGTCTCACGCGAATGACCCTTTTTCTGAGCCACACTTGCCGATTCTCCAAGCTTAACACAAAATTTAATGGCACAACGTTGCTCCAAATTCCGCTGTTCCATTTTGCGTGACGCACAACCAAAAACACAGCTTCGCTAATAGCAGTCACAAAAATCACGTAGTTAACGGAAGGAGTTGAAACTCGCACTGAGCTATGGGAGGGTACTGATACACGTGCTCTATCAAGGACAACAGCGCAGCGTTGCCAGATCGCTTGCAGTGTTGCCAGATCGCTTGCAGTGTTGCCAGTCTCATTACTTTTCTGCCACACCTCGTATATGTGTCACGTCACACAGAATTACAGTGGGGCTGGCGCCTATCCCAGCTGGCACAGGGTGCAAGGTGGGTACAAACATTGGACATGGCACCAGTCCATCACAGTACATATAGATCTGTGCTCAATTATACAATATATTTTGAGGGACGACCTGGTCCAGCCAGGACACCCCCAGCTGAGAAATACTGGGGGTGTTAGCATACACAGGATATTATCTTCCCCAGACTGCCAGATGATTGCCCCTGTAGGTTGTGGCAGCGCTATGGCTTCCCGCATGGCATCATGGGAATTGGAGTTCTTGGGCTCAGCCCGGTTGGATTCTGTGAGTGCTGTCAGGGGGTGCTGTGGGGACTAATGAGCCCTACTTTGACGGGCTCCAGCCTAACCCAGAAGTGCTCCTGGACCACGATTATGGGACACCAGAAGTACTCTCGGCTTTCAGATTAAAGGAGCTGCCTGCCAGAGTCATCATTGGGGGGTGTTAGGAAAGACAACGCTTACATGGAGGAGTGGAGTCAGTGCTTTTATCTGTATTGTGGTTGTGGTGTGGGAAATGCTTCCCTGAGAAGAGTTTTCTACAATAGAAGCTCTTTGTGCTTTAACACTTGCGTCTGAGCCTCTGTGTTTTGGGTGTTTAGGGAGGTGGATCGCCCCCTGGTGGCCATATTCAAATTCAAAAAACGATTTGCATAGGTTTTACATATAATTTTTTTCAATAAGAACCAAGTATTAGGGTGTTGTACCGTGTTAGCCATTATGGATGCAGTGAGAAGTCGAGCAAGATGTCACTTTTTATTGGGTAACTAGAAAGATTACAATATGCAACCTTTACATCTCACCTGAAGGAGCCCGAGTTTCCTCAAAAGCTTACGTATTTTAATATTTTTAGTTTGCCAATAAAAGGTGTCGTTTTGCTTGACTTCTCACTACAAGCATCAAGAAACATCCTGAGAAATTAAATAAGGCACCAGCTATCATGACACTATTTGTCTTTCCACCCCATCCCATGAAGGCTGACGTCTCCTTGATATACTCTATTTTTTTCTTTCTTTTTTTGTTTAATATATTCTTTAGTATCAATTCATCTGGATTGCTCTATTACGTGTCTCTGTGAGTGTGTGTTAGTTAACCCGTGTGTTCCTGGGATCCCTGAAATAAAAATAATGAAATCACCGTTTTAGGGCGGTGTGAATCTTTGAGTTACAGGTTAACATGTACAGTCAGTTCAGCCACAATCACTGCCACTTTTTATTTTTATTTCTTTCCATTCTGTTGTGGTACGTAAAGCACAAGACCTCAGGCAGTTGAGCTTCTGTGTTGTCTGCGAAGTCCAACACACCTGCGTTCCTTATTTCTAATATCCCATTGACACAAGTTTTTGGATCTTTTACTTGGTACTTAAAGACCCTTGGTAGCAATTCCAGCGTGAAGTCTTCATGGGCGTGGCGGGACCTGCTTCAAACACCAGAGTTTGGGTGTTTTCTGCCATTTTTTTTTCCCCTGCAGATCCTCTGAAGCTCTGTCAGATTGGATGGAGACCACCAGTGGACAGCTGTTTTTAAGGTCTTTCCAGAGATGTTCAATTGGGTTCAAGTCCAGGCCCTGGCTGGGCCACTCAAGGCTATTCCTAGAGTTGTCCCTAAGCCACTCCTATGTTGTCTTTGCTTTGTGCCAAGTGTCATTGTCTTGTTGGATTGTAAGCCTTGGGCCCAGTCTGAGGTCCTCAGTGCTCTGGAGGAGGTTTTCACAAAGGAAATCTCTCTACTTGGCTCTGTTCATCATTCCCTCAGCCCTGTCTAGTCTCCCAGAGTCTGACGCTGAAAGACATCTCCACAGGATGGTGCTGCCACCACTGTGCTTCACTACTGGAGTTGTATTGTGCAGGTGGTGAGTGCTGCCTGGTTTCCTGTAGACATGATGCTAATCTTGGTTTCATCACACCACTCACTCTTTTAGGTGCCTTTTTCGCAAACTCTAATTGGGCTTTCATGCGACTTCTACTGAGGAGAGGCTTCTGTCATGAAGTCTAGATTGGTGGAGTGTTACAGTGATGGCTCTGCTTCTGGAAGTTTGTCCATACAGGTGCTGTGGAGCTCAGCCAGAGTGCCCATCAGGTTCATGGTCACCTCTCTTACCATGGCCCTTCTCCCATGACTGTTCATTTTGGCCGAGTACAACATGTACAGTGAGTTCAGCCACAATCACTACCACTTTTTATTTTTATTTCTTTCCATTCTGTTGTGGTACGTAAAGCACAAGACGCCAGGCAGTTGAGCTTCTGTGTTGTCTGCGAAGTCCAACACACCCACGTTCCCTATTTCTTGTAGTTGCATTGTATGCCTTGTACTTCTAGATGAGCATTCATTGGCTGTCAGCTCTCACGCACAGAGAGCCGCACACACGACTGAAGACAAAGTCCATCCTCTTCGAGTTGGTGAGGAAGAGTCATGTACAAAATGGGTGCGCACTGCTGACTGCCTCCAACTCACAAAGATTATCTAATGAAGGTGATAACAGAAAATCTCTGGGAAAGTCTTTGATTGTGACATGACCTTTAAACTAGCAAGAAAATATTTGATACAACTTCTCAGTGGATAAAGTACATGTGTCCTACTCTTGTCATTTCTGTCCCTGCACGATGATTTGTGTGTCTGTTGGCGTTTCTTTTTAATGATCCTCTCTTCCCTTTTTTTAATTTTTTTTTTTTTTTTTTTTTTTTTTTTTGGTTGGTAGTGCTTACTCCTTCCATGTGAGCGGAGATGGGCAGATGCAGCCAGTTCCTTTCCCACCAGATGCCCTGATCGGTCCAGGAATCCCACGGCACGCCCGTCAGATTCACACTCTGAGCCACGGCGAGGTGGTCTGTGCCGTGACCATCAGCAACTCCACACGTCACGTCTACACTGGGGGCAAAGGCTGTGTCAAAGTGTGGGACGTCAGCCAGTTGGCAACCAAAAGCCCAGTGGCACAGCTCGACTGCCTGGTAAGTGTTGTCCCCTTGTTTTTAGTCTTTGAAGTAAACCAGGAGCACCAAGTATGTTGGTGATATTATTAACTGAAGAGGCGTTTGGCCAAGTAGAGTCCCCTGTGTTTGTACCACCGGAGGAATTGCAGCCAACAATTCACAAAGCTTTTACCACAAATTATCGAGTGTGTTCCAAAACTAGCAAAACTTGTGACTGTGGCTTTGTCTGGATTGGAAAATGGCTGAACTAACAGCTCCATTTTGGGCTTGGAAAGTTGATAAGGCCATTAGAGGTGCTTTCCCACCACAAGAACCAGGGACTTTTTAGAAATTTTTGTGAACTTGTATAGCATTCCCACCGCGGGCACTTGGGTTATTTGTAGTTCCTGGTACTTTTTTTTTTTTTTTTTTTTTTTTTAGCTCCTACTCCAAGGTGTGTGTAGTTTTCATGCAATGAGGAGCTGTAGTGGGTGGGACTCGGGTTGATAAGTTGTGCTGATTGGTTGAGCTCAAGCCCTGTCTCCCACTTACAGATCTGTTAGTAGTTTGAACTTTGGAGAGTTACCAGTGAAGATGGAGCACAGCATCACTCCTTCATAGCCTGCCTCCTCATTCACTGTATTGACCATGAAGTTTCAATCGATTCAAAGCAGTAAGGTGCAGGGGTCCTCGGTGAACACCTAATCACACAAAACTTTGCTCCACATCACTCTTCATAGCCACCTCCTTATTGCGCCGCGCCGTGCAGTGCATCAAAGCAATAATCTCCCCAGTGAAGTCGTGATTGCTTCAAAGCAATAAAGTGAGGGGGTCCCCCATGAATTCCCGAAGGTACCTCAATTTGCATCACATCACTCTTATTTGCACGTCGCATATTTTGTATGAAGGTTACAGTTGGGACCGCAATACACGAAGGTGGCCAGGGGCCATAAGTGGCCCAGGGTCTGCATCACACAGGAACTCATTAGTTCCTGAAAACAAAAGATCCTGCGGTGGCATCTCAGCCTTTCCTTCTTGAAGGCAAGGCTCCTGTTCACAAGATGGGATGAAAAGTGAAAGCTTTCCTAGCTTGTCCTGTTTTATTCCTCTTTCCAGCTGATGAACTTTTTCAGAAGCAAACTGGTAACCCTCCCTGCTTTCATTGTCAACGATGCCATTCGGTTTTTCACGTTAACTAGAGGTCCTCAAAGGATTCAGTTTTATGGATATAAGCTGATCTGCTCCACGTGGGGCATTGTGGGAGTAGTAGTTCTGCACGTTCAAGTGAAGAAAGGCCTGCTGTGTTGACTGTGGAGAGGCAGGTGTAGGCTTCAGTTCAACTGGGGACATTTTAGAGTAATCCCTGCCAAAAGGAACAAACACGCTCATTTTACAGTTCAATAATAATATGAGCCGGAAATTTCTAAAATCAATCAAATCTCCACAGCTTTCTTCACTTTCATATAAATCCTCATCCTTGATTAATGCAGTTTTGCCCTCATTCTTGACATCTGAGGATCCCCTTACTGCACAACTTTAGTTGCTCACGTCTCTGAGCTTGCCAGTTTTCTCAGTGGAGACGGTTCACTGGGGATGATCGCTGAAACCTGTGCTGTTGCATTTAAATTTAAATTACCGGACTCTTCTAGTGGTTCTCCTTTTGAAGAGGTTTTCCTCCTTCACAAAGACGTGTATGCTAACTGAGTTTATTCAGGCCGCCTTCCTCTTATGGTTGCCTTTATGTAAAGTATTTACATGTGAAGACTGTGAAAGTTGAAATATCCCATTGACACAAGTTTTTTAGATCTTTTACTTGGTACTTAAAGACCCTTGGTAGCAATTCCAGCGTGAAGTCTTTATGGGTGTGACGGGACCAGCTTCAAACACCAGAGTTTGGGTGTTTTCTGCCATTTTTTTTCCCTGCAGATCCTCTCAAGCTCTGTCAGATTGGATGGAGACCACCAGTGGATAGCTGTTTTTAAGGTCTTTCCAGAGATGTTCAATTGGGTTCAAGTCCAGGCCCTGGCTGGGCCACTCAAGGCTATTCCTAGAGTTGTCCCTAAGCCACTACTATGTTGTCTTTGCTTTGTGCCAAGTGTCATTGTCCTGTTGGATGGTAAGCCTTGGGCCCAGTCTGAGGTCCTTAGTGCTCTGGAGGAGGTTTTCACAAAGGAAATCTCTCTACTTGGCTCTGTTCATCATTCCCTCATCCCTGTCTAGTCTCCCAGAGTCTGACGCTGAAAGACATCTCCACAGAATGGTGCTGCCACCAGTGTGCTTCACTACTGGAGTTGTATTGTGCAGGTGGTGAGTGCTGCCTGGTTTCCTGTAGACATGATGCTAATCTTGGTTTCATCACACCACTCAGTCTTTTAGGTGCCTTTTTTGCAAACTCCAATTGGGCTTTCATGTGACTTCTACTGAGGAGAGGCTTCTGTCATGAAGTCTAGATTGGTGGAGTGTTACAGTGATGGCTCTACTTCTGGAAGTTTGTCCATACAGGTGCTGTGGAGCTCAGCCAGAGTGCCCATCAGGTTCATGGTCACCTCTCTTACCATGGCCCTTCTCCAATGACTGTTCAGTTTGGCTGAGTGGCCAGCTCAGGGAAGAGTTGTAGTTGTTTCAAACCTGTTCCATTTTATTGCAGAATAATGCAGAGCACTGTACTCTTGGCAATCTTCACTTCGACAGGAATTGTGTAAGCTTTCTCAGATCTATCCTTTGACATAATCCTGTCTGTAAGCTCTGCAGGCAGTTCCTTCAACCTCATGGCTTGGTTTCTGTCAGCTGTGGGACCTTCTATAGACCGGTGTGTGCCTTTCCGACTGTAATCTTGTCTAATCGATTTAGTTGATCACAGGTGGACTCTAAACAACTCAGGTCAGGTTATCTATCTGGAAAGGGAAGGGTGATCGCCTGGATTGTGGCATCTACTACATGCCTCTCGGTGATGGGTAAGGTCCTTCCTGGGGTCATCCTCAATAGGATCCGTGATCACTTGCCCACCTACCAGCGACCGGAGTAGTCTGGTTTTAAGCCTAAGAAGTCTACCATCGACCGCATCCTGGTACTGAGGATTCTCATGGAGTGCAAATGTGTATATTGGTAA
The DNA here is from genome assembly GCA_026402145.1 of Polypterus bichir lapradei. NCBI lineage: Eukaryota > Metazoa > Chordata > Cladistia > Polypteriformes > Polypteridae > Polypterus > Polypterus bichir. Next base: position 23,914,424 of record JANRMT010062789.1, read on the forward strand.
AGTTTCTTTGTAGCCTTTGTAGGTTTTCATAAAGCGTTCGAATCAGTTGATCAAGCTGCCCCTGTGGGACATCCTGAGTCTTCGTGGGATCCCCTCAAGGTTGCTGCTGGATATCATGGCCAGCCTGAACACTGGTACTGTGAGTGCTGTGCAGAGTGGAGGCAGAACCTCTGCGTTTTTATCAGTTGATTCTGGGGTTCATCAGCGGAGTGTTTTTGCTCCTACTCTGTTCAGTGCTTGCATGGTCTGGGTGTTTGGCAGAGTCATGGGGTCCAGTGGCTGTGGGGTATCTGTTAGCAAAGAAAGATTCACTGATCTTGACTTTGCTGACGATGCTGTGATCTTCACCGTGTCAGTGGAGGTTCTGAATGGGTCTATTGAGAGGCTGAGTGAGAAGTCTGAGTGTCTCAGCTTGTGAGTGTCCTGATGATAAACAACAGCCAGGCCTTTAATGACCCCTTGGGCACAGCCACCATCAGTGTATATATCTGCAGTGAGAGTGTTGACCTTGTCGAGAGGTTTACTTACCTCGGTAGTGACATTCATGTCTCTGGTGACTCTTCCTGTGAAGTCACTAGACGGATTGAGAGAGCATGGGAGGTCATGATGTCGCTATAAAGGGGCGTGTGGTGCTCTCGATATCTATGCAAACGGATGACGGTCCAAGTCTTTAGAGTCTTGGTGCTTCCTATGGTTGCTAGACATGGACTCTATCCAGTGACCTGAGATGAAGACTGGACTCCTTTGGTACTGTGTCTCTTCAGAGAATCCTTGAGTACCTCTGGTTTGACTTTGTGTTGCCCACGGAGTCCTGAATGAGGCACATTAACTGCATTGTCAGGGAGCATCAGTTACAGCACTACGGTCATTTGGCATGATTTCCCGAAAGTGATTTGTCTCACAGGATCCTCTTTGTTGAGGGATGCGAGTGGCTGGACCAGGCCAAGGGGACACCCACGTCGCACCAGACTGCGGCACGTAAATGTTCATTTCTGGAGGGTGGGACTGCAGCATGTGTCTGCCTAGGGGGGTTGTCAACCAGGATCCCGAGCTGTTTCGTCGTGTGGTGGGTGCGCTGTACCAGTGCATGCTCCCCCACCTGACCTGACTTGACCTTGTAGTTGCTGCAGATCATGCAGTCAATACAATTTACTCTCAGAATTAGGACAGTCCATAGGCCTGAGGTGATCGTGGACCCCATGGGTCTGAATTTGTGACTCGTTACCAAGTGTGACTGCCCAGTTTGTGTAACACCTGGTGCCTTTTGAGAGCATCTTCTATGAGTGGACTTGGGGAAGTTTACTAGAAAGTCTAAGAGGTGTACAAGATCATAAGTACTTTGCTTGGTTGGTGCATCACCCAAGAAAATGATAAAAATGAGAAAATTCCCTTTACGTCGTGTAGTGTAAATAGGATTTGAGCCCTAAAAAACTGCAGTGTTCTCGAAGGAGTTCTTTAAATATTACTGAAGAACATGAAATTGGTTGTTGGACTTGAGAGTGAGAAGAGGAGTTTCAGTTGTTCTATCAAAATATTTCTTAACTGTTGAAGAAATTCACCATTCTTAAATGTTCCCCTATTGACGTATACAGGCATGTGTCACAAAAATTCATTTTTAGGCCTTACAAGTTATGGCCGTAAACTCTCTTGTCTTGTTTCTGAGTTTCTTTTAGCCGTCCTTCCTCTGTGGTCTGCTCTGCACACATTTCTAATCTTAACGCACATTTGCTGTTTCAACAGAACCGGGACAACTATATCCGCTCCTGCAAGCTGCTTCCTGATGGTCGGACCCTCATTGTGGGCGGCGAGGCCAGTACTCTGTCCATCTGGGACCTGGCCACTCCAACTCCTCGGATTAAAGCAGAGCTGACGTCCTCCGCGCCGGCCTGCTACGCCCTCGCAATCAGCCCCGATGCCAAAGTGTGCTTTTCCTGTTGCAGCGATGGCAACATTGTGGTGTGGGACTTGCAGAATCAGACTCTCGTCAGGTATGTGTCTCCTGAGGTCCTTTAAGTGTGCATTAAACTCCTCATCATCATCATCCGGCTGCAGTTTGATGTTTTCTCCTCCTGTAGGCAGTTTCAGGGCCACACAGACGGTGCCAGCTGCATAGATATTTCAAATGATGGGACCAAGTTGTGGACAGGAGGCTTGGATAATACGGTGCGCTGCTGGGATCTGAGGGAGGGCAGGCAGCTTCAGCAGCACGACTTCACATCACAGGTACGGGACAGGGCCGCAGTGAGAGGAGCTAAAGTATAGCCCATTGCTTCAAGCTCTGATTTCTATAATGTCTTTGCAGATCTTCTCTTTGGGGTACTGTCCAACAGGGGAGTGGCTGGCCGTTGGCATGGAGAGCAGCAATGTCGAGGTTCTTCATGTGTCTAAGCCTGACAAGTACCAGCTGCACCTTCACGAAAGCTGCGTGCTTTCTCTTAAATTCGCCTACTGCGGTGAGTGATGTGTCTTGCTCAACAGTGGACCGTCTCTTATTGTTGTTGCTGGCTTTAGGTTGTCATTAAAACTGACTGACAGTAAGAAGTTAGTGTACATCTAATTCTATGTGGACTGCTCAGCTCAAAGGTCCAGAATGCCCATCATTAGAGAAATGTGATTAGCCCCCTGTACTGTGCCAAAGTGTTCTTTATAGTCTCGTTGCTTGCTGATTGTTGTTTTGTATACTATTGTTCTGTTACTTACAAGGGAGAATCCAAAATTATCCACACTCCAGCTGTAGGATTTATTTTAATCAACTTTCAGGAGAGAGACATACATCATTTTTCGACATAATCTCCCTGCCCTTCAATACACTTTGTCCGTCTGTCAACAAGCTTTTGTATTCCTTCATTAAAAAGTGTTTTAGGCTGAGCTGCGAGTCACGAAAGCACCGCTGTCTTCGCCTCTTCATCAGACGTGAGTCTTCGTCCTCGTAGGGCTTCTTTCAGGGGACCAAACAGGTGATAGACTGATGGGGCGAGATCAGGACTGTAGGGTGGATGCTGTGACACCTCAAAACGAAGTCTTGGCAGTGGTGTGCAGATGTGCGTTGTCATACAAGAACACAATGCCCTTGGATGACAGTCCTTTGCGTTTTGTCTGAAGTTTTAAGCTTTAGCTCTTCAGTGAGCATCTCACTCTGACAAGCACTGTTGATTGTTGCATCTTTGTCCTGATGATGTTCCAGCATTGGCCCTTGGGACTCCCAGAACTCTGTAAGCATCAATTTTTCCAGCTAAAGGTTGACTTTTGCCCTTCTTCTTGGTCGGCGATGGAGAATGTTTCCATTCCATACTCTGCCGTTTACTCTCCGGCTTGTGGTGAAGAATCCGTGTCTCGTCACCCTAAGAAACGTTCACCTTCCTTAGAGTATCCGTCCAAATTTTGTTTGCAGATATCCAAACGCTTCTGTTTGTGCTCATCAGTGAGTTGTTGTGGTTCCCAACCCAAGTCTGTCGTGGAGTATTGCGCAGGCCGAGCCAGGGCTGATTTGCAGCATCGTCTACTGTCACTCGTCTAGTCAACAGAATCATTTCACATCTACGCTCAATGTTGTCATCAGACGTGGATGGGTGTCCAGCTCCTTCTTCATGGTTGATGCTTGTGCGACCTTCCTTGAATGTCTCTATCTATTCATGCACACTTCTTCGTGACAAAACACTCCCTCCATACTGTGCACAAAGTCTACGATAAATATCGGCACCAGGTACACCCTCAGATCACGAAAAACGAATCGCTGCACGTTGCCCTTTCGTGTAAATCTCAAGTGAAGCAGCCATTGTTTCTCGCACTGCAGTTACAAATGATCTGACGTAACACATTCACACGTGCACAGCAGTGACTGGGGAGATGGGGACCTTGTATGGAAAGACGGTGCTGCCAACAGACAGAGTGCAGATCATTTTAAACTCCCCCTTGTACACTTGTTCCTGTATTATTATGGATCATCGGAGGGGGGTGTGGGAGGTCAGTGGATTGGGACAATGTGGAAGTGAAGTAAAAGGGAAGACGAGTTAATCAGTGCAGCCCTGAAATGCCACCAAGACTTGCAGTTCCTTCACAAAGCATTCAGACCCCTTCAACTCTTACACGGTTCGCTTTGTTGCTGCCATTCACTTAAATCGTTTGCGTTCATTTTTTAACCTCATCGAGTGGTAGTAGTAGGGTGTTGTACCGTGTTAGCCATTATGGATGCAATGAGAAGTCAAGCCAATAAGAGGTGTCCACCTCATCAAGCAACATTCACAGAATGATAAAGCAAAAACAGAATTTCAGAAATACTTGCCAAATTATTAAAAACAACATAAATAAATAAACCTGAAATCTCCCAATGGCACAAGTTTTCAGACCCTTTCCTCTGTGCTTAGTTGAAGCCCCTTAGGCAGCAATTCCTGCCTGGAGTGCTCTTGGTTTGGACATGACAAGTTCTGCACACCTGGATTTGGGGCCTTTCTGCCATTCTCCTCTGCAGCTCCTTTTAAGCTCTGCCAGGCTGGATGGAGACTGTAAGTGGGCATCTCTTCTAAGGTCTTTGCAGTCCAGGCTATGGTGGGGCTCACAGAGGTGACCCTAAGCCTCTCCTGTGTTGTCTTTGCTCTGTGCTTTGGGTCATTGTCCTGTTGGTAGGTGAACCTTCAGCCCGGTCTGGAAGAAGTTTTCCTTGAGGATAATCCTGGACTCTTGCTCTGTTCAGCTTTCCCTCAACCCTGACGTCTTCCATTCCCTGCTGTTGATAAACGACCCCATAGCATGATGCTGCACACTGCTCAAATGGTACTGCACTGGAGATGAGCAGTGTCTGGTTTCCTTCAGGCACGATGGCAATCTCAGATTCATTAAACCAGAGGATCTCGTTTCTAACAGGGTGAGAGACCTTCAGATGCATTTTTGCAAACTCCAAGTGAGCTTTCATTTGTCTTTCATTGTAAATAGGCTTCTGTTTGCCCACTCTGCCATCAAGTTCGGAAAGAGGAGTATTAACGGTTGTCTTTCTGGAGGTTTCTTCCATCTTCACGCAAGTTCTCAGGAACTTGGGCAGAGTGACAGTCGGCTTCTTGGTCACGGCCCTTCCCCTATAGTTGCTTGCTTTGGCTGAGTGACCAGTTCTTGAAAGAGCTGTGGTTCTTCCAAACTTCTTCCTTTTAAGACAGTGGTCTCAAACTCTGGTCCTGGAGGGCTGCAGTGGCTGCAGGTTTTCATTCTCACCCTTTTCCTAATTGGTGACCAGTTTTTGCTGCTAATTAACTCCTTTTCCTTTCATTTTAATTGACTTGGTTTTTAAGATTTGTTCCTCTGAATTGCTTCATTTCTTTCCTTAAATGGCAGCCAAACAGAAAGGAAATGTGAAGTGAGAGAGCCAACAGAAGACCAACAAAGTCAGGGTCTCAAACTCCAACCAATTTCACTCCAAGCAGTTGCTTAATTAAGAGCTGATTCTTGTTGTTAATTAAACCCATTCTTTAATTCCATTACTTGTTGCTGCTCTCGTCGTTCAATAGCAGACATTTCCAAAATTGTTCATTTTTCTCTTTTCTAAGAGTTCTATTAAACTGTTTTGAGGGACCTGAGCAGATCGACATTCTTGAGACTTTCAGATACTGTATGATGGTCACAGTTTGCTGGTCATGTTTTGGTTCATTTTATATCTCATTATTGTTT
>JANRMT010062789.1:23920478-23937845 GCA_026402145.1 Polypterus bichir lapradei
TTTTTTTTTTTTTTTTTTTTTTTTTGCAACTTCACAACAGCAACATAATGTATAGCGCTGTATTTGAGCCCACTGAGAAAAAAATAAAGGACACGGTGAAAACGTGTATTTTGTGATTACAGTGGAAATTTCGGCTTTAATCTTGAAATGTCCACTTTAACCTCGTAGTTTACTTTATCATTAAAGCAGACCATCGTAAACGTCATCACAGTTTTTAATCGCTGCGAGCTTCTTGGACCTGACACTTGCGGCAAGCAGCAATCGATCACCACACAGAACAAATTAAATGTCTGATATTCCAACTCTCTGCACATTTAGAATCTTTAGATTTATACTTGATATCACTTTCATGATAAAATGCATTGAAGTGTGTATGTTACATTTTACATATAATTTTGTTTAAATAATGAATACTGTTAATAATTACACACATGGGGGTGACACGGTGGCGGGGCGGTAGCACTGCTGTCTCGCAGGGAGTTATGTTGCTGGTATTTCCTGCTTGTATTCCTCACTGTGCTCCAGTTTCCTTCCAAAGATATGCAGATTTGGGGATTTGGTGCCGCTAAGATGACGCTAGTGTATAAGTGTGTGCTTGTATTCACCTTGCGATGAGCTGAGGCCTCATCCAGGGATTGTTTCTCACTCATGCCCAATGCTTGCTGGAATTGACACATCCCTGGATTTAATCAATAAACATCCTTTGTCAGAGATATTGCGGTAAGGTGTCATCGGAATTTAATTGGTGTTCTAGGCAGTTCACAACACAGAGAAGCCGAACCTGTTCTCACCGTGATGATATCTCGCACTGCCACCTGGTGGATTCCTCCAGATTTACGTAAAGTACGCGCACAAGTATAAACACTACAACGCTTGCGTAGCAGGAGCGTCCTCTGCAGCATGCGTCACGTCGCGTGAAGTATAACTCCGGCCTTAGTCTTCAAGTCAATTAAAATGAATTCAAAAGAAGTTCAATAGCAGCAAAAACAGGTCCCTAATTAAGAAAACGGTTAGAATGAAAACCTGCAGCCACTGCGGCCCCCCAGGGCTGGAGTTTGAGACCACTGATTTAAGAATTATGGTGGCCACTGTGCTCTTTCTGAACTGTCGGTGCTGCGGAACGCGTTTTGTAGTCTTCTGAGCCCCAACTCGGTGCTGACTGTAAGCTCTACAGGCAATTCCCTTCAACCACATGGCTTTCTGCTCAGTTGTGGGACCTCCGATAGACAGCTGTGAGTGCCGTTCCTAATCTGGCCCAGTCAATTGAATTGGAGTCCAAACAAGGTATAGAAACATCTCAATGATGTGCAACTGAGCCAAATTTCAGTTTTAGCAGATGGTCTAAATATTTGTTTCCGTGGGATTTTTTCTGTTTTCACTCCTTGAATTTTTATTACATTTCTGAAATTACTAAAATCCTGGTTTTTCCTTTGCCTTTCTTGGGGTATTCAGTGTTGTTTGATGAGGGAAACGTTAATTCAAATGATTTTAGCCTAAGAGTGCAACACAACAAAATGTGAGAAAGTGAAGGGGTCTGAATACTTTTGGAATGATCTGGAAGGGGCTGGGTGTGCAAGTCCCATGCAAGTCCTCTTCTCTTCGAAGGTGTCAAAGTTTTCAAGTTCAAATTTATTCTCATCTACAAAGTACAGGGTGGCCCATCTCCACTGAGACGACTGCGTTAGATGGTGAAGAGAAAAATGATCAAATTTGGCACTCACATTTACAGAAGATGCTAAAAGTGCTCTCCTTGTGTGTCAATACATCTCTGTGCCCATTTCAGCATGTTCATGTACACTCTTTGTTCATGGCCACTTTTTCATGGGCCACCCTATATAACCAAATCCACACTTGTGTGCCATCACAAAATGAGTCTGAGTGACACAAATAGCAACAATAGATGACAAGGACCATGAATACACGAGCATCCTGCCGTACATATGCACACACAAGAACGCGTATTTGCCAGTGTGACAGTCTGTTGAGTAGCCTTATGGCCTGAGGATACAGACTGACTCGAAGGTCAGTTATTTAGGTTATGTAAGTATTTTCTTAGTTAAGTAAAATGTTTGCCCATAAATTAGTGCATAGCATTTGGAAGGTTCTTATAATCCCCACAAGCTGAATTCTTCCTCTTCTTCTTTTGGCTGCTCCCGTTAGGGGTTGCCACAGTGGATCATCTTCTTCCATACCGTTCTGTCCTCGTCATCTTGTTCTGTTACACCCATCACCTGCATGTCTTCTCTCACCACATCCATAGACCTCCTCTTAGGCCTTCCTCTGCTCCTCTTACCTGGCAGCTCTATCCTTAGCATCCTTCTCCCAATATACCCAGCATCTCTCCTCTGCACATGTCCAAACCAACACAATCTCACCTCTCTAACGTCCAACCTGAGCTGACCCTCTAATGTCCTCATTTCTAATCCTGTCCATCCTCGTCACACCCAATGCAAATCTTAATATCTTTATCTCCGCCATCTCCAGCTCTGTCTCCTGCTTTCTGGTCAGTGCCACCGTCTCCAACCCATATAACATAGCTGGTCTCACTACCGTCCTGTAGACCTTCCCTTTCACTCTTGCTGATACCCGTCTGTCACAAATCACTCCTGACACTCTTCTCCACCCACTCCACCCTGCCTGCACTCTCTTCTTCTCTTCTCTTCCACAATCCCTGTTACTCTGGACTGTTGATCCCAAGTATTTAAACTCATTCCCACAAGTTGAATTGAATTAGTATATTCTATTTCTTGCCCCTCTGACCATTGAATAGTCTTTTAGTAACCTGCCTTGCCATGTGTAGGGCATGTAGGGCACACAGTTTCAAACCATGCCTTAACGTGCTCAGTTGTATGTGCAGAGCTGTACATTTAGAACGTACTAAATGTGAACTAGAGAATAGAGAAATAACATCCTTAAGTAAAGAAACAATTGAAGGTGCACAAGAAACATTTTTCCTTTTTTTGCCTTTTATTCTATGTGTGTATCAACGTTTCTCTATTCTTGTTTGCTTTAAAACCTTTTTAACATTTTTTGAATGAGTGTTTTTTGGTACGCATTTGCCTCCTGCTTGATCCTGCCTTACTCTCCAGCAGTTACACCGACCATCATTGACACATTCAGGCCATCCTCAGACATTAAAGTGTTGGAGACCCTTAATGATAACTGAGATGTGTTTTACCCACTTTAGGGTGTCCAAAGTGGTGAATCCCAGAAATGTGAAGTTGATGACCATTTCACAGTGCACCGCATCTTAACTTTATTGTGTTTTAAATGTATCATTACTGTATGTAAAATGCAGAGTATTCACGAAAAGAGTTCAAATACATTAAAACATAATCTGCACTTAAAGGGGGCACAGCATCACCCATAATGCAGATGTGAGTGTGGTCCGCCTGTAAGTCTGCCCATTAGGTAGAGATTACTGCGGCCGGCACAGCTGCGTCAGGAGGCAGACCTCCTCTCTGTAAGCCGTCTCGCCCTTATCAGCGATCAGGCCTACGATTGGAGGGATGTCGGGCACAAATTTAGTGGTGGAGCTGAGCTGTGCCACAAATGAAGCACCGTACCCCATGTTCATCTGCACTGCGGAATGCCCGTTGAGACTGACCTGAGATCATGACGTGTCCCCGAAGCAGACGGCCTGGACCGGAGATAATGCTTCTGTGAGCCTTTAATCCCAGGGAACAAGATAATTCTGTAGCTAGACACGTAGAGTGTGATTATTTTTGCACTAGTTTTCCCATTATTACAACCTTGAGCGTCTAATATTTGTATTTCACCTAAATTAGACAGAACTGATGTGGTGGCACGCTTGCCTCGCTGATCCAGCACACTTGAATCATTTGTATGTGACAAATAGAATTTGAGTTGATTGAAATTAATCGTGTGTACAGCTGCTGTCTGTATGGTGTCTGCATGTTCTACTGTCGTCTCTGCGGGTTTTCCACATCTCCATGAAGTGCATCTTAGCATAACTGGTAACTCTATATTGGCCGTTTTTGAGATGTTAGGAGCAGGTGGCAAGGTGTGTCTTCTCTGATAAACTGGCACCCCTCCTAGGGTTGGTTTCTGCCCAGAGTTTCCAGGATGGGAGGTGCCCCCTTGTCCCCTTGTTCTTGATAAACTCATTTTAAAGTCACCGTCTTGATCCACTGGACTAATTCCCTTCATAATTTTAAACACTTCAATCATGTCACCTCTTAATCTTCTTTTTCTTAAACTGTAAAGGCTCAGCTCTTTTAATCTTTCCTCATAATTCATCCCCTGTAGCCCTGGAATCAGCCTAGTTGCTCTTCTCTGGACCTTTTCTGTTGCTGCTATGTCCTTTTTGTAGCCTGGAGACCAAAACTGCACACAGGACTCCAGATGAGGCCTCACCAGTGTGTTATAAAGCTTGAGCAGAACCTCCTGTGACTTGTACTCCACACATCAAGGCGCTATATAACCTGACATTCTCTTAGCCTTCTTAATGGCTTCTGAACACTGGCTGACAGATGAGTCCACTATGACTCCTTCTCACAAGGTGTACAACCGCCCATTGTGTATTCAAACCTAACATTTTTACTTCCTATGTGTAATTCTTTACATTTACTGACATTAAATTTCATCTGCCCAAGCCTGTATGCTGTCCATGTCCCTATGTGATAATTTAACGGATTCTAAATTATCTGCCAATCCGCCTATCTTGGTATCATCTGCAGTCTTAACCAGCTTGTTACTTGTATTCCTTTCTAAATTCTAATTCATATATTCTATCCCTGACTCCCTCATATCCTGTTTCTTGATCCTGCTCTTGACATCTCTTTTATATATATATATATATATATATATATTTCTCTTCTGGTTCGTCCTGCTTCCCCTCAAAACCGGTCCCGCCGACACGGCATTTCTCGATTAGCGTTTGCTTCCATGGGTGCACAGATAACTCAACCTCCTGGCCACGGAACATACTGTTTTAAAATACACGGCCAAATTTATCACCAAATCTCTCCACTATTCGCTAGCACTTCTACCTCTCCAGGATATGGACAGTTGTATGTTTTTGACACAGTGCAAGCTGAAGTACGCTTACAAGATAAAGCAAACTCTGCATGCAGCAAAAATTTACTTCCCCAGATAGATTCCATGCTCAAAACCATCAACCCCTTCGCTATATCATACAAACACATGCATAAAATCGCTCAGTCCAATCCAACAGCATCTGTACGAATGGTTTTCAAGGGCAGGATTTACGACGATACAATGCCCCGACATATCACACTGATGTTGCAGCGATTTTCGTCGGAGAAGATGGCGAACCGCCTGCCGAAAGGGACATTTTACATCTGTCCCATAGGCAACTCCTGTAAACAGATTTCCACGCTCAATATGAATTGCGATCCTATGGTTTACCCACTTTTATTCCCTTACGGAGACATTGGCTGGCACAAACATTTAGAACATGTTCCCGATAAGAGAACCGCCAACCAAATCGGGCTTACTCAATGCCAATTTTACGCGTACAGATTATCAGTGAGGAATACATTTTAGTATTTTGCACTCCAGCGGCAAACTTTTCCAACAGTACGTCGTAGACGCGTATGTTAAAACAGAGGGCGCTCGTCTCGGCTATCTCAGATTACATCAAGAAGATCTGCGCGTGGAATAATACAAAGGACCATCAAACACACTGCACGCAAAGGCTGAAAATAACATACGTGTAGGAAAAATGATCATATTACCGTCCACATTTCCAGGAAGTCCAAGATACATGCAACAAAACTATCAGGATGCCATGGCCATAGTACATCAATTTGGAAAGCCTGATTTATTTATCACTTTCACATGTAATCCTGCTTGGCCGGAAATTCTACATGCGCTGTCGGATACCTGATACCTGATATTGTAGTACGAGTCTCTTGGATTAAGCTGCAGGAATTACTTAGAGACCTTCTACAACATCTATAAGGCCGGAGTTATACTTCACGCGACGCATGCTGCAGAGGACGCTCCTGCTACGCAAGCGTTGTAGTGTTTATACTTGCGCGCGTACTTTACGTAAATCTGGAGGAATCCACCAGGTGGCAGTGTGAGATATTATCACGGTGAGAACATGTTCTGCTTCTCTGTGTTGTGAAATGCCTAAAACACCTATTAAATTCCGATAACACCTTACTGCAATATCTCTGAAAAGGATGTTTATTGACTATAAATCCATAAATCCAGGGATGTGTCCATTCCAGCAAGCATTGGTCACGACTGAGAAACAATCCCTGGACAAGGTCTCCGCTCATCGCAAGGTGAATACAAGCACTCACATACACTAGCGTCATTTTAGCGGCACCAAATCTGCATATCTTTGGAAGGAAACCGGAGCACAGTGTGGAATACAAGCAGGAAATACCAGCAACATAACTCCCTGCGAGACAGCAGTGCTACCGCTCCGCTGCCATGTCACCCCCATGTGTGTAATTATTAACAGTATTCATTATTTAAACAAAATTATATGTAAAATGTAACATACACACTTTAATGCATTTAATCATGAAAGTGATATCAAGTACAAATCTAAAGATTCTAAATGTGCAGAGAGTTGAAATACCATACATTTAATTTTTCTGTGTGGTGATATATTGCTGCTTGCCGCAGCTGTCCGGTCCAAGAAGCTCGCAGCGATTAAAAACTGGGATGACGTTTACAACCGTCTGCTTTAATGATAAAGTAAACTACGAGGTTAAAGTGGGCAATTTGAGATTAAAGCCGAAATTTCCACTTTAATCACAAAATACACGTTTTCACCGTGTCCTTTATTTTTTTTCTCAGTGGCTCAAATACAGCGATATACATTATGTTGCTGTTGTTAAGTTGCAAAAAAAAAAAAAAGACGGCACAAAGATGTTATGTGAGACTTTTAAAATGCATCGTGTCATTACAATCGGGAATATGTGACGCTTGAATATAAAATCACCACGAATGCATCTGTATGTCAGCATTTTGCTTCACCACATCAAACCATTCACCAAACAGCAAAGCAGGCACATCGATCCCCGTAGGATCTGCATAGAGGCTTTCAGTCACATGTAGATACTAAACAGAGACTCTGACGTCACATTCCGACTTTTAGCACACTGCGCCCCCCGACTATTTGCTGGTACTGCAACTCGCGCACGCGTCGCGTTAATTTCTGAGGACCTGCTCAGAGGACGCATGAAATGAACGCTGGGGACGCGTGGCAGCCATGATGCGGGCTGCGTTCTGAGCGTGAAGTATAAATGAGCCCTTATATTTACGCAACCGAATTTCAGAAGCGTGGCCTTCCTCATGCCCACATGCTGTTTACTCTTCACAATAATTCTGAAATAAGAACCGCACAGAGAGAAGTATTTCTTTCTTCTTGATTTCCGAATTCCTTTCTCACCGTTTTCCGTTCCTATTCTTACACCGCCGTATGCTACGGCGGGCGTCGGCTGGTTTGTTATATTTCTGCGAGTGACCTTTTAAACATTAAGCAGGGTTTTGAAATCAGATGGATCCCATTTTTTGTCAGCATGTTGGTGTTAGACATGCCCAGGGCGTCACTTTCTCCAAAAATGGCAACAGTAGAAAAATAAAAACACTTTCTAGTTGTAGCATCCTGGTGAATTTAAAGTCCTGAGTAGGGGAGGTGAAAACTTCTATGGCCATGGCTCCCCAAGTCACAGGATGGATTCGTGGAAAAAGTGCACAGAATGTCTGAATGGTTTTAACTGTCATTCCTTTTGTCTTTGCAGCCTTCTCAAGAATTCTTCTACACATCCTTGTTTCCTTTTATTGTCGTGTGTGATTGATATGTTAATTCAGCTTAATCTTTGACACTCGTCCACGGCCCTGAATTGAGCTAAGCAGGTTTGAGAATGTTAGGATGTTACGCTTTGTACGTCCTAATAGGCTGGTTAAAGGTTTTAGGATTTGGAAGGGGTGAAGTCATTAGACTAGCAAAGGTGCTCTGTTTAGTGTCTCAAATTTGGTCTGCACTTTAACTTATAAAAGTATTTCTTTTTTCTCTCTCCATTTGTCTTCTAGGAAAATGGTTTGTGAGCACTGGCAAAGATAACCTTCTAAATGCATGGAGGACTCCTTATGGTGCCAGCATATTCCAGGTAGGAGAACTGAAGTCCTTTTTATATTTGGGATAATCAGACTTGTTTCAGAATTGTTAATAGCTATTATTAACTTTCAGATGACAATAAAGACGCTTCTAGCATCGTCGTGTATGTGAGATGCACAAGAAAAAAAAAATGGCCTCCTGATTGTCGGGGTGCTTAGTTAGGTGGCTTATGAAGAATTATATTTTAGTTTATATTTTCCAGTTCTCTCTGTAATGCTAGTATTATAATACACATCCATGTCTTTATCTACAGTGGATTAAGAAAGTTTTCACACCCTGTTTTATCGTGTAAGGTCCTGTTTTTCCCTTTATGCTCTTTATTGTGTAGACCAGGGGTGGGCAAACCTTTTGGCTCAGGGGCCATATTGACTTTTAAAATTTGACAGACGGGCCGGGCCGGGCCAGCACTAGATGCATGCATATCAAACATAAAGGCATTACAGTGTTAATATTTACATTCACTTTTGGTGGGAACAGTGTTGTTGATCACCCTTTTTTTGCCAGTGCATCGAAGTCTGGTGTTAGTTTTGTTGTGGCGATTCTCAGAACGGATCTGAGGTGTTCATCGCTCAGCTGGGATCTGTGGGGTGCTTTGTTGGTATTCATCACACTAAAAGTCTGTTCACACGCATACATAGAGCCAAACAACACCAGCGTCCTCTGTGCCATCTTCTGGATGTTTGGAAATTTGGCTACACTTAATGAAGCATAAAACTCATCCAGTTTCAGAGAGTTGAACTTCTCCTTTAAGATGGTGTCACATTGGAGATCAATCAGTTCCACCTGCAACTCCTGTGGCGCCGTTTCAGGGTCCTGTGTGAAGGGACATGACACCAGCTGAAATGACTTGTACATTTTTCCAAAATCTGAGAACCGACGGCAGAATTCTCCATGCAGGTCGTCCAGTGATTTTTCTATATTTTTTCACAAGTCGAGGGGCCTCTTTCAGCGCAGCCAGTGTGGGGAAATGAACAAATGAGTTGTTTGACATTTGCTTTGAGAATAAAGCTAGCTTGGTTTTGAAGGCTCTGATGTTTGTGTACATTTTATGCACAAACTGGTATTTCCCTTGTAGCTTCACGTTCAGCTCATTCATGTGTGTCAGTATGTCCACGGCAAAAGCTAAATCACAAAGCCAATCTGTGTCACTCTGCTCAGGAAAATCGTCAACTTTCTCAAGTAGCTCCAAAAATGAGATAATCTCCTGTTTGAACTCCCACACTCATCGACACACTTTACCCAAACTTAACCGGCGGACATTGGAGTGGTAAAGCAAGTCCTGGTGATCAGCGTCAATTTCTTCAAGAAACGTAATAAACTAACGATACTGAAGTCCCCTCGCTCGAATAAAGTTAACGAGTTCTACAGCTGGCTTCACTACGTAGTCAAGCTGCAATACGGATTTACACAGTGCTTCCTGGTGGATTAGGCAGTGTAAGAAAATTTACCTCCTGCTCAGGGTTGTCCTCCTTCACCCTCTCCTGGATTCTTTTGAGCAACCCGATGTTTTTTCCAGTCAGATTTGGCGATCCATCTGTGGTAACGTTGGCGAGCGTACTCCAAGGTAGCTTGTGCTTATTGATGACCCCGACACGCTGTCATACAAGTCCTCTCCCCGCGTTTTCCCCTTTAGGGATTCCATGGCCAAAAACTCCTTCGTTATCTCAAAATTGTCATTAATCCCTCTGATAAAAATTAAAAGCTGAACGGTGTCCTTTATGTCAGTTTGGCTTTGGTGGCTCAGCGGTAAATACAGGGTGGGCCATTTATATGGATACACCTTAATAAAATGGGAATGGTTGGTGATATTAACTTCCTGTTTGTGGCACATTAGTATATGTGAGGGGGAAAACTTTTCAAGATGGGTGGTGACCATGGTGGCCATTTTGAAGTTGGCCATTTTGGAACCAACTTTTGTTTTTTCAATAGGAAGAGGGTCATGTGACACATCAAATTTATTGGGAATTTCACAAGAAAAACAATGGTGTGCTTGGTTTTAACGTAACTTTATTCTTTCATGAGTTATTTACAGGTTTCTGACCACTTATAAAATGTGTTCAATGTGCTGCCCATTGTGTTTGTGTTAACAAACAAAACCACGGCTATTGGTCTGACATTAACCCACATTGGATAGATCCCTCCAAGACTGTTGGAACAAAAAAATTGATGGTATGGTGTGGTATATGGGGTACAAAGATAGTGGGGCCATTCTTCATCAATGGAAACCTCAAGGCCACTGGATATGCGAAATTGCTACATGATGATGTGTTTCCCTCTTTATGCACTGAAGCTGGCACGTTCCCTGAGTTTTTCCAGCAAGATGGTGCACCACCACATTATGGGTGTCAGGTCCGAGCATTCCTAGATGAACAGTTTCCTGGAAAGTGGATTGGTCGTCGTGGGCCAGTTGAATGGCCCCCAAGACTTTTACCTTTGGGGTCATCTGAAGGCAATTGTCTATGCTGTGAAGATACGAGATGTGCAGCACCTGAAACTACAGATACTGGAAGCCTGTGCTAGCATTTCTCCTGCGGTGTTGCTATCAGTGTGTGAAGAGTGGGAGAAGAGGGTTGCATTGACAATCCAACACAATGGGCAGCACATTGAACACATTTTATAAGTGGTCAGAAACGTGTAAATAACTCATGAAAGAATAAAGTTACGTTAAAACCAAGCACACCATTGTTTTTCTTGTGAAATTCCCAATAAGTTTGATGTGTCACATGACCCTCTTCCTATTGAAAAAACAAAAGTTGGATCCAAAATGGCCGACTTCAAAATGGCCACCATGGTCACCACCCATCTTGAAAAGTTTCCCCCCTCACATATACTAATGTGCCACAAACAGGAAGTTAATATCACCAACCATTCCCATTTTATTAAGGTGTATCCATATAAATGGCCCACCCTGTATAATGATATAAAACTTTAGCGGTGTGAATAGGGATGATGACACCATACTTTAGTGGTGTGAAGTTCAATTCCATCCATCCATCCATTTTCCAACCCGCTGAATCCGAACATAGGGTCACTGGGGTCTGCTGGAGTCAATCCCAGCCAACACAGGGCACAAGGCAGGAATCCAATCCCGGGCAGGGTGCCAACCCACCGCAGGACACACACAAACACACCCACACACCAAACACACACTAGGGCCAATTTAGAATCGCCAATCCAACTAACCTGCATGTCTTTGGACTGTGGGAGGAAACCGGAGCGCCCGGAGGAAACCCACGCAAGACACGGGGAGAACATGCAAACTCCACGCAGGGAGGACCTGGGAAGCGAACCCGGGTCTTCTAACTGTGAGGCAGCAGCGCTACCACTGCACCACCGTGCCTCCCAGTTCAATTCCTGATTGTGTTAATTTTTTTTTTTTTTTCTTTTTCAAAGAAGGAAATTAAAATGGAGGATTTCAGCAACGAGTGAAGTTAGATCACTAAACACTAATAATTTGCAACCCGAATCACTTAAGAGATGGAAAGTATTCATGAGAATATGAAAGACATTTTCACAGTGGGGGTGGGGGGTCAGAGGTCTGTCTACCATTGGTGGTACTCAAAAAACAGATTGGAAGTGAGAAAGGTGCCTGAGATGACAGAGTCTGAGAAGCAGGCTTTACGAGCATACGATCAAGAGAGGAAGTGGCGGGCAAGTGAGGATGAGAGACACAAGGATACAGAGGAAAGACATTGGAGGAACGTTGACAGTACACAGGGTGAAGAGAGGTTGAGACACACAAGGATATCGAGGAGAAGCGTATGAGAAATGCTGACTCTATACATAGGACAGCAGAGGTTGAGATATGCAAGGAAACTGAGAGAAGGTGTAGTGCCAAGAGAGTTTGAGACGCATAATGACACTGAGAAGAAGTGTAGGAGGAATATAGGACTGAGAGGTTGAGACATGCGAGGATACCGAGGAGAGGTGTCTGAGAAACACTGACTCGGTACATAGGACAGCAGAGGTTAAGACATACGAGGAACCGAGAGGAAGGCATAGAAGAAATGCCCACGGTACACGTAGTTCCAAGAGAGACTGAGACACGCGAGAATACTGAGAAGCGGAGTAGGAGGAGTGTAAGACTGAGAGGTTGAGACATGCGAGGATAACGAGGAGAGGCATAGGAGAAATGCTGATGGTACACATAAGGAAAGGGAGTTTGAGACATGCAAGGATATCGAGAGAAACAGCGACACTGTACGTAAGACAGCAGAGGTTCTGACATGCAAGGTATTTTAAGAAAAGGCTTAGGAGATGCTCCCACAGTACGTGCAGTGCCAAGAGAGTTTGAGACGCACGAGAATACCGAGGAAAGGCACCGGAGGAATCCAGAAAGCAGACATTGAGACATATGAGGATACTGAGAAAAGGTGTAGGAGTACTGATGGTACACATCGGGCAAGAGAGGTTGAACCATTTGAGAACACAGAGGAGAAGTGTAAGAGAAACACTCCAGGTACACATAGGGCAAGAGACATTGAGGCAATCGCAGATACCAAGACGGACATTAGAAGAGGTGAGCCTATTACTTCCTCCATTGTTCCATTGTTTGCACATGGCCAGCCCTATGTTGCTCTATTAAGAGTCGAGAAAAGATGTGAAGGTGACGATAGCTGGTGAGGAATCCAAAAGTGACACATGAAGTGTGGTGTATAGAGAGGGCCTTAGAGTTAGTAGTAGAACACACTTAAGGGATATGGTGCCGTATATGTTCCATGCCATGTATGTTTGATGATGATGTTTAAAGAAAATGAGAGCAGAATTACTAAATTTTTGCTATTAACTTAATTTACATTTTAATCCATGTTAATTATTTAAAAACTTTATAGCTGTTGCAAATATAATTATCAATTTAATGACTTTATCTATATCTATCTCAAGTATTTTCACAGTAAATGTATTCTGTAACCTGTCTTCTACAGGTAAGTGTAGCTAGTAAGTAGTAAATCCTGATCTGACCATCTCCCTAATGGTGATTGGCTATCTGACAGGCGACTTGTCATCCTGTGTCTGAGTTGTCTCACCAGTTTTTACATGTTATGTTGTTCCCTTTGCTCTTTTTTCCAGTCCAAGGAATCCTCATCTGTTTTGAGTTGTGACATCTCACCAGACGATCAATTCATCGTCACAGGCTCCGGAGACAAAAAGGCCACAGTTTATGAGGTCATCTACTGATCCCCAGGAGTTGAAGTCCCTGCCTCCAATTCAAGCGGACATTGGCCAGGGGACAGAGCAGGGAACACGTGGATTCAACAAGAAAGAAGGAAAGTATTTAGGGCTTGAAGAAAGACTGCACTAGACTTGAGGAGTAGAGGAGAAAGCGAAAGCCTGACCTTGGCACAAGAGGGACCCGTGGTGGTAATGTTATAAGGGAGGGCATTGCATCCTCTGAAAGGAATTTTTGAAGCATTCAGGGCACACACAATGAAACTTGGAGGGGATCTGACAAGACGGATGGTTTACTTGGCACAAGCAGACCACTGTAATGTTTCCCATAATCCTATGCACCCTCCACACCTTTCCATGCTAGGAGGACTGCTTTATACACAGAACCTTTATAATTTGGAGGCTCACTGCCGGCCTTTACTTCCCACTGAATTGTCTGAAATTGCATTCTTCTCGTCTCCTTGTAGTGGCATCTTTTCTTTGCATTGCAGGCGGACGTTTTTGTTACGATGGACTTTTAATGAGGAATGACAGGAGAGACAAGTAGAGCACATCTCCAGTTAAATGCCTTGCTTGTCCTCACGCACCCAGGATGTTTCTTGGTCTCCTGGATAATATAACCCATCGGAGGCATGAGAGAAGAAGTAGCTGAGAAGGCCTGACGTTAGGTCTCTCTTGCAACTTTCTGGCCCGCCACTTCAGTTACTCCCTTTACCAGTGTTCACTCCTGTTATCTCAACAGGATGGATCTGTGTGCACTAGAAAAGGGACCTGAATAGACGGGCCTTGTGTGCTCCAGAGATGGGTAATCCATTGGCTTTTGTGGAGCCAAGAGAGTAGAGGCATGAAGGAAGTCAACGCAGGGGGCATGTGAGATCGGACATCTGAAAAGTCCTTTTCTTTATGGCTGCTATCCAGCTGTGTCTCTGTCACTGGGGTGAGCGGGCAGAGAAATGATTCAGGTTTGCTTTTCCTTTGTTATTCTCGTCCATGTTTCAGCATTCACTACAATCACTGGCTTTGTAGATCAAATGACCGAATTGTAGTGCTTCACACCAGTGTTTCCTCTTTATTGGTTAGTCTATTTGTGGGCATTTATTTCTCTCCTTTAGATGAGGAATGAGCTCCTACGTTTTATATGAAATTAAATATATATGTATATGGGTAAATAGTTTGCATTTTTTTATTTCTTTGCTTCATATTGTTTGAAATTTTGTTTGGGTGAGGGGGAAAGACGGAAGGAGGGTTCACAAGATTTACTGATCCAGAGGTGGATTCACAGTCCAGACCAATAAAGTATTTTATACATATGTATGTATGTGTTTATGTATTTATTTATTTAACTCTCTCTATTCAAAGACTTTAATTTTCTGTTTAGCTACCTAAACTCTTACTTTTCCCTTTCAGACGTCTGCCTAAAGAACACTACAAGCATTTTAATGAGAACAGGCCATTCGCCCCAACAAAGCTTGCCAATCCTATCCACTTAATTCCTCCAAAATATCATCAAGTTGAGTTGTGAAGGTTCCTACTGTCCACCAAACTATTTGGTCATTTATTCCATGTGTCTTTGGTTTTATGTGTGAAGAATAGCTTTGTATTTGTGTGAAATGTACCCCTTAAATTTACAACCGTATCCCCTTATTCTTGTTGAACTGAAGTCACTGTCTCGATCCAATGTGCTAATTCTCTTCATAATTTTAAACACTTCAATCATGTTACTTCTTAAGCTCCATTTGCTTGAACTGAAAGTTTCATCTCCTTTAATCTTTAACTCCTACCTCATCTCTTACATTCCTGGAATCAGCCCTGCTGCTCTTCTCTGGACCTTCTCTAGTGCTGCTATGTCCTTTTTGTAGCCTGGAGACCAAAACTGCACACAGGACTCCAGATGAGGCCTCACCAGTGTGTTATAAAGCTTGAGCAGAACCTCCTGTGACTTGTACTCCACACATCAAGGCGCTATATAACCTGACATTCTCTTAGCCTTCTTAATGGCTTCTAAACCCTGCCAGTCCACTATGACCCCCAGGTCCTTCAAGTATAAGCCCGCCCATTGTGTATTCAAATCTAACATTTTTACTTCCTTCATGTAACGCTTTGTTTACTAACATTAGATTTCATCTTCCATAAATCTGCCCAACACTGTATGCTGTCCAAGTCCCTTTGTGATGATCCAGTGAATTCCAGGTTATCTGCCAATCCACCTATCTTGGTATCCTCTGCAAATTGAACCAGCTTCTTACTTATATTCCTATCTAAATCATGTCTATATAGTAAAAATAGCAGTGGCCCTAGCACTGACCCCTGCTGGTCACCACTCTTAACATCAGCCAATTCTGATGAGGTTCCTCGCATCATCACCGTCCACTTTCTGTGCCTGAGCCAATTCTGCACCCATCTACACCCCACCCCCTAAATTTCTTTTGATTTGATACCCGCCCTTTCATGTGGCACCTTATCAAATGCTTTCTAAAAGTCCAGTTAAATACCATCATATGCTCAATTTTTGATCGTATCCTTTTGTTGCTTCCTGCATGTTAGTAAAACATGACCTTCCTCGTCTGAACCCAGGCTGACTGTATAGTATAAAACCTGTTGTGATGCGCTGCTCGATCATTCCCTTAATAATTCTTCAATTAATGTTTCTGTAATGCATGTTCAGCTTTCTTGCATTTAGTTACTTGGATCTTCCTGGTCACTTTTTTTATATAATGAGATATTTGATATTTTACAGTACTTTAGAATTTTCCCCAGTATGTAGTGACTTTCTAAAAATGTGTGTCATGGATTCACATATAAACTCACTAACCTTCTTAAGCACTCAAAGATAAATAGCATCTGGTCCTGGTGATTTGTTAGATTTATTTAATCCCAGCCAGCAACTCTTCTCTCTCTAACGATTTCCAAACCGCACAGTATCTCGTTAGTAGTCCCTGCTGCTGTTGGGAGGTTATCTTATGTTTATCTTTATTATCTGTTCAGTTGTGGCTGCCTTTATGAACTTTATGGGCCATTTCCTTCCATGCTTTAACAGCTTCCTTCAGACTGCTAGTGCCCAGGCAAGTGATACTCATGATGATGACGACGACTTCTTCGCTAGTCTCACTTCTGTGTTTTGCTAACCATTCTTAGCATATTTGTTTTTTGATCAACCATAGCCTGGTGACCTTGGTTTCCAATTGTGTTTCTTACTTAACATAACCCACAGCTTCTCTGTCTTTGGTTGCACAGTACCTTTCTCCAGCCCAATAACTGACCACGTTAGCTTTAATTCTCTCTCCTTTTTAAATTGTTCAGGTTTCTCATCAATAAGTAGATGTTGCCAAGTGCACGATAACATGGACTCTTCTGCCCTTCTAGTGCTGACATCTTTACTTTTCCTGATCTTATCAGGCTTTCTCAAGACGTTTATTTCTTAGCTTGCTTTTTATTCCTCTATATAAAGACTTTCACTTTCTAACCAGCTTTCTGTCATAATATCTACAGACTTTTTTGTTTTCTATCTGGTAATCTAAATATTGACTTTTCCCATTTAGCTTTTATCCCTCTATTCAAACATTTTTAATTTCCATTTCCTATTGATTTACCTGACAACTTTCATTTCCTGTCTAGATAGCTATCCCACTTTATCTATCCCTCTATTCAAAGATTTCCATTTTTTTGTTTCATTTAACTCGAGTCCTTCTTTTCCTGTCTAGCCACAACTATACACAGACTTCTGTTTCTTACCTTGCTATCTATTCCTCTCTTTAAAGATTTATGATTTGTTTCTTATTTCATTTCTATCACTCATTTGGTCTTCAGTTTAATACTCCTATTTGTATGCTATCAATACCTTTATTCAAAGACTTCCTTTAATAGCGAGCTATCCCTCAATTCGACAATTTGTGTTTCCTTTCTGGCTGTATAACACTCTTGCGTTTCCTCGCTCACTGGCTGGTTGTATAACGCTCATGCGTTTCCTATCTCACTGGCTTGCTGTATAACGCTCTTGTGTTTCCTCGCTGACTGGCTTGCTGTATAACGCTCTTGTGTTTCCTTTCTGGCTGTATAACACTCTTGCGTTTCCT
>JANRMT010062789.1:23938245-23955864 GCA_026402145.1 Polypterus bichir lapradei
GATGTTCTACCTCATGCCCTATCTTTACTATTTTTCATTTAAAAATCATTTTTTTAATGAAAGTGATTTCCAACCTCTCTGCTGTTTTCACGTTGTTAACGAAATTATTTCCATCCACACTAAAACAACTGAAAACACATATTTTGTAGATGTTCACCTACTCTGCACACATCCAATGGAAAAACCCTTCAAGGGGTGATAACACCACCAGGCATGGGATGTACCAACCAAACATTTTACCTTTTGCTCATGTATGCAGCATTCAAACTGTACAAATCACAATTTATATGAATACACGTAAGCAACACAATAAGCGCCATGGAAAGCAACTCTTCTGTGTCCATTATGTTTGACTGTGTTTTCTTCTGTGAAGGGTGACCAATCAGAGAGGTAATGATGATAATCCAATCAGGGAAGGGCTACGTAATAAGCACAAACCAATCCGGACGCGAGTAGAGTCTGCGTCTTTACTCATCCTCACCACAATGCTGGGTCAGCATTTTCGGAAGTATGCCGCTCTGGAGAGTATTTTCAAATAGTATCCATTATTCATGGGCTGAATACTTCAGGGTCGTGTTGATGAAAAGTGAAATATAGTAGCGTGGACCGGGCCTATGAGAGTATCTAAATCGGGGTCCGCAGATCGAATTGACCTGTGGCCAAGCTCTCGCAGAGCAAATACTTTCTAGGCCAGGCACTTCTCCCCTCTCGGACCGCCCTTTGTACAAAGGCTCACACGTGTTAAACATCACCCCACTCCACTTCAATCACGTCGTACATGTGTTAAATCAATTCAAACCTGTCAAGATAAGGAATCGGCAAGCATGTGTTGTGCTGAAGTCCTCTTAGTCTTATCATTCCAAATGAGTGAGCTCAATCATTTCGGCTCATATCTTTGCTCTTAAAATTTCATGGTGGTTGTACCCAAATACATTCTGTACCTTGTACTGATGAGCAAGGGTTCAGAATTCTGAGGGGGGCCATGATATCTCAAGTGACACTTGACTTTCCCTTTCGGTTTCAGAAAACAGTGCAGTGACAATACTTACAATGTAGTAAAATTTGGCCTTACAAAATCATTCTTTTTTTAATTGATATTTCATTATTCTATTTATATAATAACCTCTGCTCCGAGCAAACCAGAATACAATCGTATCTTTGACTTCCTTCCTTGGCAGAGTACGTGTTTTGGCACCACCAGAGACGTGGTGGATGAAGTGCTGACATAAACACAAGCCACAGTTAAGGGCCCCGAGTAGCACAGCTTTATCAGCCCTTTTCTGAAGGTCTAACTCCTGCTGGTGGTTTTGGGAGACGCCCGGTGAAGTGCTGAGACCCCCTCTCTGCAAGTTCTGCAACCTGACTTCTAATCCTTCTCCAGTCCCCCCTACAACGCCATTCAGAGCTGCTCCAGTACCCGTGGTGCTGCCCTCTTGTGGATTCTTACCTGCATGTTTTCTCACAGGCCAGAGTCGGAGCGGAATTTATAAGACCACCAGTAACGGCGCACTGCACAAATATACTTGACTTGAGCATTCCTAGTTTTCATCCTTTTTCTCTGTCACTGTTTAGCATTCGTTTGCTCAGAGGTTGATGCGCTTGCTGCTTCCCGAGCCGCTCTTCTTTTCTCCACCTTAGCGGTCTGCTTCTTCTCTTCTTTTGTTGGCATCTTTTCGCGTTAAAACTGATTAAGTCAGTGTTTGTGTTGCAATTACTTATCTTAAATTTTTCACTTAAGCTGGCACTTAAGTCTTCAATCTGCCTCAAGAATAATTTAAGATGTGAAGAGGTTAGGGGAAGTGACGGTGAAGGTGGTACACATGCACCACACGGCCGCCCTTCTGGCTGCTTCCAAGAGTTGATTCTACAATAAAATTAAAATTTAAAATATAAAGAGGAATAACCTTGGAGGTCAATCATCACCCTGAAAGCGGATAGTAGACGTCACATAGTGTATGTGTACCAAATTTCAGGTCAATAGTTGAAACGGTTTGCGAGCTACACGTTTTTTAAAATCCTGGCCAGACAAACAGCCAGCCACGGTAGCGTATTCTATAAGAAGACTATTGTGATGTGAGGCACAAGTTATGTAATAAACAACTCAAAATGAAAAAATCACCGGTAAGCCGTTATGATTTGTTTATTTTAAATTAATTCCTTATCTCTTGGCGCTCTAGTTATATATCTAGATTGTCGGGGTCACAGAACTCAATTTTGGCATCAGTTTTTTAATCAAATATTTTACAGTGGTTTTATATATTTTGTCCTTTTAGGTGCCATCTTTGTTCTTCCTGACACCACCATTTTGAGCGTTCATTGTTATGGCGTTGCTATGCACACACTTGGGAAATTTTTGTGCCATTGACATTCTTGCCACAATTGGATAATATACTTAATAATAATACATGTTATTTATAGAGTGCCTTTCCCATCACTCAAGTTTGTAAATATCACATTAAATGCTATGGCTTTTAGTGTTACAGACCCCTTTTCTGGCTTTGATGTTGATTTTTAGTGTCCAACTCTGGTCCTGGTGGGCCACAGTGGCTGCAGGTTTTCATTCTAACCATCTTCTTAATTAGTGAGCCGTTTCTGCTACTGATTAACTTGTTTTTTCATTAGTTTTAGTTGACGTGACTCAGACCCCTTTAGTTGTTTCTTTTTCCTTAATGAGCAGCCAAACAAAAAGGAGACACAAAACGAGCTACCACATGACCAGCTCACCTGAAAATAAAGAAAGGTGAAGGTCTCGGTTGTGTTGGTCTGCTCAGGTCACCAAAACATCTTGATGGTGGCCTTAGATAAAACAGAAAAGCAACAGTCTGCTGCGGCAGAATCAGAGTAGCAACACGTCATGATATTCAATAACGGCTTTAATTTATCAGCAGCGATCAGCTTCTCATTAAGAGATTGGTTGGAGTGAAATTGGTTGGAGTTTGATGTTCCAGTTTAGCTGGTCATCTGTTGGCTCGTTTCACATCTCATTTCTGTTTGGCTGCCATTTAATGAAGAAACGAATAAATACAGAGGACTGAATCCTTAAAAACAGGGCCATTAAAATGAAGGGGAAAAGGAGTTAATTAGTAATGAAAATGGGTGACTGATTAGGAAAAGGGTGAGAATGAAAACCTGCAGCCACTGTGGCCCTCCAGGACTGGAGTTGGACACCCCTGCTTTAGATGGAAGATAGAATCAATTCCCAGTATCAAATCTTTTTCTGCTTTTCTGACATTTCTCCCCCTGGTCGTCTCCATTATTTCTTGCTTGGCAAACATCACTTGCATTGACACCACTCATGCACAGGTGTTGGGAAGTTACCTCAGGAGACAGCAAACCTAAAAGCTGCAGAGTGGAGTCGGTGGGCATTGGATGGATGGATGGGTGCTTACACTGCGCTGCATATACTGTACGTGGCACAAGTTGAGCCAAAGGTGTTTGAAAATCCTCACATCCAAAAGCTGAGGTGGTGGCGCCCCTTTTTGATCACACCAACCACAAACTTCTGACCCTGAACTGACGTTCCATTTCCAGCTCCGCATCAATCTTTTTTTTTTTGTGAGTCGATGGATGGCTGCTGCAGAAATTGTTGTTCTGGTGCTCCTTTGAGATGCCTGGGTGCCCCTCACCAGTTAAGGGGTGCTGCAGTTGGTATGAGTTATGATTCTTTCTCCCAGCCATGTTTTCCTTCGGCCTGCTGTTGCAAATTTGATAAAGCAAAGTGATGGATTAAGGATTATGAGGGCTTAACCTCCATTGAGCCAGCTGGAATGGTGTCATGGTAAATGAACGTGATCAAATGGCCCAGAGCTGGGACTCCACATAAATAATAAACACGTGTATCATTTTTTGCTGACCGCGGTCTCGTGCTCCAGTGGAGGTTTGCTGGTAGTCGCCATCTCTGCTCTCCTGAGGCTCAAATGAGGCTTGTTCTGTAAGGCAGGGGTCACCAACTGCGGTCCTGGAGGACCACCATGGCTGCAGGTTTTCATTCTAGCCCATTTTTTTTTTTTAATGAGTGCCCTGATATCCTCGGAGAAAAGAAATTTCAGCAGACGTTCAAGTGCTCCAGATAAGGAGGACAGGAGTTTCGAGGTAAGGCAGTGACACTCGCTAATCGTGAGTGTTGTGTCAGTCAGTCGTGTATCTCTTGTTGACTAACACAGGCAGGTAAGGCTACGTCCGCATTACTACGTTTTTAAACAAAAGCTGTCTCTGTCCACACTGGCGCTTTCACATTATTGACCAAAGAATAAGCCACCAAAGACACCTATGATATAGCGATGCGCATACACTGGGCACCCACACATCAGCAGGATGAGGAAGTGTCGTCCTTGAAGGGACTGAAATCCCGCTGGCACTGGCTTCTCTCAAAACTGTAGCAACCAGCAGAGGTGGGCAGTAACGAGTTACATTTACTTGAGTACCTTTTTTAAAAATTGTACTTCTAAGAGTAGTTTTATTGCACCATACCTTTTACTTTTACTTGAGTACATTTGTGAAGAAGAAACGCTACTCTTACTCCGCTGCATTGGGCAACACTCGACTCATTACTTTTTTCCCATTTACACATTAGATACGCTATATTTTTGCCAGAGAGAAGCCGCCAGTGGATCTACTGTATGACTGTTTCACTAATCGGACGTAGCAACGATAATCACATGACTCCATTTCACCAATCGGACGTAGCCATGCAGTCACATGACCACACACAAACTTCCTGTGTCTGCAGCCTGTGAGAGACTTTTCAGTCATATGGGGCTCCTGATCATTGCTAAACGGTCACAGCTTCACTGCAAGAACCTTGAGATCCAACTCCTGCTGAAGCTTAACCATCACTCCACTGAGTGAAGAACAAGCAGGTTTTAACCAAACATGCACAGATACACACATTCAAGGTAAAGTGAGACTTCTTGTACGTGCACAAGCTGCCTTGTTCTAATGTTATTTTCGATCAGCTGTGCTATTTGGAGGGCAAGTGAATATGCAGTATTATACTGTCAGTGTACAGGAGATCTCGTCACTGTAAGTAGTTTGCACTGTTCAAACAG
The DNA here is from genome assembly GCA_026402145.1 of Polypterus bichir lapradei. NCBI lineage: Eukaryota > Metazoa > Chordata > Cladistia > Polypteriformes > Polypteridae > Polypterus > Polypterus bichir. The sequence goes on from JANRMT010062789.1 coordinate 23,943,294, forward strand.
ACATGTTACCTACTCCAGGTATTGGCTTCAAAAGCTTTGTTGTGAAAAACTGAGTCTTTATTTTGTAAAGATGTTATTTATTTTTTAATCATTTTTTATTTGATTTTTTGGAAATAGCAGAATTTGCACATTATTTTATACTAGCAAAATACCCGCGCTTCACAGCGGAGAAGCAGTGTGTTAAAGAAGTTATGTAAAAGAAAAGAAAACATTTTAAAAATAACATAATATCCCTGACCATCTCATCTTCGTTGTCAACCGTTGTAAAGATAACAGGTTTCATTCATCAAAGTGATCATTACCAAAATCTCTACCAGGAACTCGTGAATCTAAGATGTTTAACAGGCATTCCCGGTATTAAGTTGTGGATTTGCCTGCAAATATTTAGCGGCAGCGTGTCTGTGCACGTAATTTAAACTTAAGCTTTACACCTTGCTTTCCTATTGATATGTCTACAAAGGCTTGTTCAGATTCAGAGGGTTGTTCCTTTCTTACTGCATCAATAAACAACTCGTCTTCCTCTTTATCCGAGACATCACACACTGCATGCACGGGTTTACCTTTCCCAGTCCTGCAAACTTTAGCAAAGTTGTTCAATTTACCACATTTTTTACACTGTCTTCCTTTAGCTGGACGTTGACTTTTTCCACTGTGTGCTTTGTTTCCGCGGTAGCTGCACTTATGAATATGCTTGTATGCGTCACTCGCTTCATATTCTTTTGCTGCCTTCTCAATTGTGTAATGCGTTTTTTGTTCAGCGCTCTTTGGAAGTCTTGCTTTTTGTGTGCGTACTGCGTTCACAGTCAGTTCACGTGAGCCGCTCGGAGTACATGCATGGAAGGTTCTCAGCTGTGCTTGTGCTATCTTGTGTGATCTTACGATGTCCATGGCTTTATTTAATGTTAGCTCAGACCCGGCACTTAAAAGTCTCTCTCGCACTTTCGCTGAGTTTGCACCAAACACTATTCTATTCCTGACCATCTCATCTTCATTTGCATAAGCACAGTCCTTCACCCGCGACTATTTAGCGGCAGCGTGTCTATTGGATTGCTGCTGAAGGACGGCCTTATATGGGCAGGCACTCAATTACGTGGGAGGCGTGATGATGAGGGACGCAACTCCGCCTCACACGCCGACCGAGCTGCAGGCTACGGCCGTATATATGTACGTAAGTAGGTTCCAGTTATGACTGTTACACGTAGAATTTCAAAATGAAACCTGCCTAACTTTTGTAAGTAAGCTGTAAGGAATGAGCCTGCCAAATTTCAGCCTTCTACCTACACGGGAAGTCGGAGAATTAGTGATGAGTGAGTCAGTCAGTCAGTCAGTCAGTGAGGGCTTTGCCTTTTATTAGTATAGATTTTTGTCTGTCTTATTACATTTCTAAAAAAAAAATCAATAATTTATTATGATCAGTTACTCAGTACTTGAGTAGTCTTTTCATCAAATGCTTTACTCTTACTTGAGTCATTTTTTGGATGACTACTTTTTACTTCTACTTGAGTAGTATTATTTTAAATTAATGCTACTCTTACTTGAGTACAATTTTTGGCTACTCTACCCACCTCTGGCAACCAGTCAATTATTTGCCTTTTGTGCTTGTAAGCTCCGTTCAAACTTTACAAGATGTAATTTAGATGCATGCAGGTTAGCACCATAGCAAGTGCCATGAAAAGTAACCTCTCTGTGTCCGCTACATTAGAATGTCGTTTTCTTCTGTGATGGGTGACCAATCAGAGAATGAGACGTGGTAATGAGGAGGCAGTGGCGTAGCGTGGGTGTCAGCCGCCCGGGGCGGAGGAAAATTTCGCCGCCCCCTTATTTAGGTATTTCAATTTAAAAGACTAAAATATACAGTAATTCTTTGCCGCCCCCTAAAAGTGCCGCCCCCACTACGCTACGCCACTGTGAGGAGAAACCGATCAGGGAAGAGCCACATGATGAGCACGAACCAATCAGAGTGCGATTAGAGTTTGCCATCTTCAGATCTCTACATTTTCACCCATCCACACAGTTTTCTGTCGGCTCAGGAGAGCATTTTTAAAAGTCTCCGTTTTTTGGAGTTTAAAAATGCTAGGGTAGTGTGGGCGAAAGGTGAAAACAAAGACTAATGTCTGCATTTTTAAAGCGAAAATGTAGCAGTGTGGATGTAATGTAGGAATTCTGCTGTGCTCTGTGCTTTTGATGATCTTGACCCTATGAACCTATGACTAATGATGAGCAAAATGAATCACGTAAAATTGAATTTGCTGCCAAATGCAGTGTTTTTGTTTCACAGAAATATTCACAAAGTAAATCGTGCTTTGGTTCTAGTGAAAGTTGTGCCATTTACACAAGACAAATGGTGTTTAATTCCTGGCTAGAAGCATTTTTCACGCATTAATTTTGCATGCGTCTGCCTATCATTTAGAATTAAAGATGTCTAGGAATACAAAAAAACAAACCACTGGCCTTGTGCATATCCTCGGGTAAGGTAAGGTGGTTAGCAGGTATCGATCAGGGTGGGGTTGGCAGCTGCAACATCCCTTATTTTGAATTTTCCTGTGAAGAAAACACAGTAATGTGTGCAACGTTGTGTTTTGGTGGGCCATCATGTAAAAAATATACAGTATGTCACATTTAAAGAAAAACAAGAGGAATAAGAGAATAAGAAAGAATTGATTTTATCAGTGTGGTACAAATTACATATGTTAGGCAGCTACAGAAAAGGAACAATGGAAAACTCGGAAGTGTGAACAAAGCTTTAGGAAGAAAGATTCCTTGATTTCTACCCAAACAAATAAACTTGAAAAATCCCAGAACCTCTTTATTGAGTTTCACATTTTATGACTATGACATTTTCTGTAAAATTTTGGTGTCAGTTCCATGAAATTATATGTGAATTGAAATATACCTGCTCTGCTCATCACTACTTATAATGTTATCTCACTTGTGGATTTTCTGAGTAGCTTTCAGAGTTGGTTACTACCTCCTTTGAGGTAAGAGAGCCACAGAGATCCTTTTAAAGGTTACGACTTTTCTATTCATCCATTATTGAGCAAACTCCCTAAAATCTTACTGTCTACCGTACTACTTGGTCGCTTATTATTAGTCTGCAGTTCTCTGTATGAAGAAAAACCTCCTAATGTTTGTGCGAAATTTACCCTTAACAAGTTTCCAGCTGTGTCCCTGTGTTCTTGATGAACTCATTTTAAAGTCACCGTCTCGATCCACTGGACTAATTCCCTTCATAATTTTAAACACTTCAGTCAGGTCACCTCTTAATCTTCTTTTGCTTAAACTGTAAAGGCTCAGCTCTTTTAATCTTTCCTCATAACTCATCCCCTGTAGCCCTGGAATCAGCCCTGTCGCTCTTCTCTGGACCTTCTCTAGTGCTGCTATGTCCTTTTTTTAGCCTGGAGACCCAAACTGCACACAGGACTCCAGATGAGGCCTCACCAGTGTGTTATAAAGCTTGAGGAGAACCTCCTGTGACTTGTGCTCAACACATCAAGGTGCTATATAACCGGACATTCTGTTAGCCTTCTTAATGGCTTCTGAACACTCCTATGTGTAATACTTTACATTTACTAACATTAAATTTCATCTGCCACAAATCTGCCAACACTGTATGCTATCCAAGTCCTTCTGTAATTATATAACGGATTCCAAATTATCTGCTAATCCACCTGTCTTTGTATCATCTGTAAACCTGACCAGCTTGTTACTTATATTCCTATCTAAATCATTTATATTGTGACTGGTGGTGCTAGCGGATGTGCTGGCCCTTCAGCTACCCCCTCTTAAAAAGTTTTTCAATGGAAAAGAAACACACTCTTTCAGTACCTCTTTGCAGTATCAGCTGCCAGCTTGCTGGCTTGCCCCCCGTCCCTAATTTAAACAATCCTCGACTAACCACCTTGCATGCCTCCCCAATACATTGGTCCCCCTCTGGTTCAGATGTAACCCATTGTGGCAGAACAGGTCCCATCTGTTCCAAAAGGAGTCCCAATGCCCCATAAACCTGTACCCTTCTACCCTGACCCAAGATCTGAGCCACGTGTTAAGCCTTCTAATCTCCTCAAGTTTACCTGGACTGATGTGTGGCACTGGCAGAACTTCAGAGAAGAGTACCTTGTGAGTTCTGCCCCTAACCCTGGCACCAAACTCTTTAAATTTGGATGACGGATTCATTTAAGAATGCCGGTAAACTTACTGGGAAACAGATTTGTGTTTTGGGAGGCACCACAATCAGATGTGGTCAACATCCCAGTTTTCGTTCGCGCCTCTTTTACAGTGCATCCATAAAGTATTCACAGCGCATCACTTTTTCCACATGTTATGTTACAGCCTTATTCCAAAATGGATTAAATTCATTTTTTTCCTCAGAATTCTACACACAACACCCCATAATGACAATGTGAAAAAAGTTTACTTGAGGTTTTTGCAAATTTATTAAAAATAAAAAACTGAGAACTCACATGTACATAAGTATTCACAGCCTTTGCTCAATACTTTGTAGATGCACCTTTGGCAGCAATTACAGCCTCAAGTCTTTTTGAATATGATGCCACTAGCTTGGCACACCTATCCTTGGCCAGTTTGGCCCATTCCTCTTTGCAGCCCCTCTCAAGCTCCATCAGGTTGGATGGGAAGCATCGGTGCACAGCCATTTTAAGATCTCTTCAGAGATGTTCAATCGGATTCAAGTCTGGGCTCTGGCTGGGCCACTCAAGGACATTCAGAGTTGTCCTGAAGCCACTCCTTTGATATCTTGGCTGTGTGCTTAGGGTTGTTGTCCTGTTGAAAGATGAACCGTCGCCACAGTCTGAGGTCAAGAGTGCTCTGGAGCAGGTTTTCATCCAGGATGTCTCTGTACATTGCTGCAGTCATCTTTCCCTTTATCCTGACTAGTCTACCAGTTCCTGCCGCTGAAAAACATCCCAACAGCATGACGCTGCCACCACCATGCTTCACTGTAGGGATGGTATTGGCCTGGTGATGAGCGGTGCCTGGTTTCCCCCAAATGTGACGCCTGGCATTCACACCAAAGAGTTCAATCTTTGTCTCATCAGACCAGAGAATTTTGTTTCTCATGGTCTGAGAGTCCTTCAGGTGCCTTTTGGCAAACTCCAGGCGGGCTGCCATGTGCCTTTTACTAAGGAGTGGCTTCCGTCTGGCCACTCTACCATACAGGCCTGATTGGTGGATTGCTGCAGAGATGGTTGTCCTTCTGGAAGGTTCTCCTCTCTCCACAGAGGACCACTGGAGCTCTGACAGAGTGACCATCGGGTTCTTGGTCACCACCCTGACTAAGGCCCTTCTCCCCCGATCGCTCAGTTTAGATGGCCGGCCAGCTCTAGGAAGAGTCCTAGTGGTTTCGAACTTCTTCCACTTACGGATGATGGAGGCAACTGTGCTCATTGGGACCTTCAAAGCAGCAGAAACTTTTCTGTAACCTTCCCCAGATTTGTGCCTTGAGGCAATCCTGACTCGGAGGTCTACAGACAATTCCTTTGACTTCATGCTTGGTTTGTGCTCTGACATGAACTATCAACTGTGGGACCTTCTATAGACAGGTGTGTGCCTTTCCAAATCATGTCCAATCAACTGAATTTACCACAGGTGGACTCCAATTAAGCTGCAGAAACATCTCAAGGATGATCAGGGGAAACAGGATGCACCTGAGCTCAATTTGGAGCTTCATGGCAAAGGCTGTGAATACTTATGTACATGTGCTTTCTCAATTTTTTTATTTTTAATAAATTTGCAAAAATCTCAAGTAAACTTTTTTCACGTTGTCATTATGGGGTGTTGTGTGTAGAATTCTGAGGAAAAAAATGAATTTAATCCATTTTGGAATAAGGCTGTAACATAACAAAATGTTGGAAAAGGTGATGCGCTGTATATAAGTAACTCCCCACTACAGATGAAATAAATTCCAATGTTAAAAAACGGGTCAAGAATCAGGAAATTCAAACATGAGAGAAATGCAAGCTGCCCCTTATTCAAAATGAAGCAAAACTGTAAATATATTTGAATACAAAATGTCAGTGCAGTTTTAATAGATAAGCCTCTGGGTTAGGCGTTAGGGTTAGGGTAGCATCTCCTGCGAGTTTTGTTTAAGTCATGGGATTCTCGAGGTGGGATTTTGGTCCATGCCGACTTGATGGCACATTCATGCTGCAAAGCACATCTTCCACTTCACCCCAAAGGTGCTCAAATGAAATGAGAAACGAGGACTGTACTGCCCCCTGGAAATAAACTGAAGGCACTGCCATATTTCTGGAACAATCCGAGCTGTCATGTGCTTTGTGACATGGCACATAATCCATTGGAAGAACAGAGACAGTGGTCGGAAAGGGAAGCACATGGCCCTCTAAAGTACATAATGGCATTGTAATGCCACATTTGGTACTAAAGATGCCTAATGTATGCCAAGAAAGCATTTCCTACACCATTACACCACCAGCACTCTGTACTATTGACATCAGACAGGATGGAGCCATTGATTAATGAATTGACACATTCTGACCTTACCATCCACTCATTGCAGCAGATGCTGGGATTCAGGTGGGTAGGCAACTTTTATCCAAATGTGTTTTGTCTGTTTTTGGTGATCCTGTGTCAATGGCACACTCATCATATTGCTCTTAGAAGCCAGCATGACCTTCTACTGCTGCAGCCTGTCCATCTGAAAGTCTGACGCACTGTTCAGGCAAAGATGACTTTCTGCAAACTCCTGTTGTAACGAGCTGTCATGCGAGTCTTTGTGATGTTCCTGTTTTCGTGAACGAGTCTGGTCGTTATCCTCTGACCTCTTCATTACCAGGAGATTTTTTCCCCCATGGTTCTTCATGTTTTTATCATACCACTCTCTGTAAACTCTAGACATTGTAGGATGTGAAAATCCCAGGAAGCGTCGCAGTTGTCCTTTGTGACGTTTCATCAAAACTCCTGCCCAGATCTGCGTGGTGTATAAGAACAACTTGTAGCCACGCAACTGGGTAATCTGAGCCAGCGATTAGGCGTACGCTCCGTGGCCACTTTATTAGGGATAACATACAATTTATTTCTGCCATCTCTTTTCAAAGGTTCAACAGACGGTGCACATTTTTGGGGGGGTTTTAATCAAGTGAGCGCATATTTTATTAATATTACAAGTTGTGGGAGGTTTTCAAAGTTTTACATGAATCAGATAAGGAAAGGAACATACATTATCAACTGAACAAAACGCACTTTTCAACAAAGTCACCAAAGTTCTCAAAGTGGACATCCAGCACCAGAGGCCACTCGTTCGTTTGTTCATTCTGATTAAAAAGCTTACCCAGTCCAGCTACCCAACATCTCGGCCTCTCGCTCTCTCTTGTGCCAGCCTGATAAAGATGGCCATTCCCAATAGATGTATGCCAAGTCCTACATTTTATTCTGTGGTGGGTCAGTTGCCGAGATGTACCTTTATATCATGTGATAGTACCAGGGTGGATGCTGTGAGGGCATCAAATGAGAACAAGAAAAATTGAGAGTCACCAGTCGGGTAAACCCGGCTGTTCATGTATTCAGTGGCTAAAGAATACCAAGAGTAGCTGGCATTGAAGGGCACTACAGGACACTTGTGAGGCAGTCCCACATGTATTTAAACACCAGGCAACACGATACGTTATCCCATGTTTTTATAGAATAAGGTGGACCAACTCGATCCATAGCTTTACCTGAGGCTCCTGGATGGACAACACTATGCCGCACTCTTGACATCTTTTATGGAAATGACAGGCAAACAGCCAGGAAGGCGATCTGCTCTGCCAAGACCATACATGTACCCGGCTGAAGAGCTTTTGAAACCTACCACCACAAGAAAATGACAAAATTCAAGAATACGACCTGGCGGAACAAACACAGGGATGCGTCGTGAAGCACAGTAAGCTGCGTGACGGGGTACAGGGTACGGCAAAGCGTTCAGGTGTTCCACCCCAGTGCCATTGCAAATTGCGGGTCTAAAGATGAAATTCGTCATCCGGTTGCCACCCAGTGTTTCCTGAAGTTTGAGGGGCTTACCAGTCCTATCGAGTGCCCTCCAATGTAGCAGGCAGACGAGCAGAAGATGACTGAGGAGCAGCAGCAGCAGCAGACTGGGAATTTCAACCAGCAGGCCACCTCCGTTGATTGTGCGAGCTATGACTGAAACGTTTTGAAAGAACATATGAGCTTCATCTAAAAAAGTGGCCCACCCCATGCGGCATCAGAAAGTAAAGTCTGCAGCTGGCTGGCCCAAGGAGTGCTGAGCCTTCACGAGGTCTTCTGTAGGAGTGTCTGATAAAGAAAACCTGTCTGGTCTCGTGATGCCACCAGCAGCCTTCATCAAAATGGGGGAGGAGAAATAGGTGGCACATGAGTTCAACAGAGCTGGGGCTGAAGGTAATTACTGCTATGTAGATGCTGCAACGGGAAGTGGTGCTCCATCTTGTGATCTGCAAGGAATGTACAACTCCTAAGTGCTGCTTCCGGAAAAAAAAGGGAATAAAGAAAGCAGTGCTGACCATGCAAGATGGAAGAAAATCCCCTGGGTCTTTTAGTACACCACTTCATACACGGTGGCCTTCTTGTCCCCGGAGCCAGTGACAATGTACTTATCATCGGGGGAGATGTCACAACTCAGGACCGACGACGACTCCTTGGACTGTAATGTGAACAAAAGACAAGAGATGTCAGCAAAGTGTACTCTCCATCCCCAACAGCAAGATTTCTTTTAACAATTCTGCCCATTTGTCTGCTTCTGGGAAATCTTTACAGCTTTCAAAGTCGGCCACAAAGTGAGCTAAACAAGTTATAAATATAAAACACAATTGTACTTATCTAATAAGTATTCACCCTCCCCAGATGCACCGTTGGCAGCCATGAGTGTCTCTTTTCTCTATCAGCTCTGCCCACCTTCACTCTGCCATTTTTTCCCCTTCTTCTTTACTAAACTCCTCCAGCTCTGCCCAGTGCCACGTTGATCAGGAGTGTGCGGCCACAAATTCGATTAAGACGTGGACTCTGACTCGACCACTCCAGGACATGGACGCTGTGTAGCTTTGGCTTTATGTTTGGGGTTTGTTGTCTTGCTGGAAAGTAAATCTTCTCCCGAGGCCCAACGTTTTGCAGACTTGCATTAAGTTTTCCTTTCAGGTTTTGCTGCTTTCATTTTCACCCTCACAAACCTACCAGGACCCGCTGCCGGGAATCATCCCCACATCATGACGTATCCACCATCATTGCTTTGTGTGTGTGTGTGTGTGTGTTGAGCCCTCAAACTGTACGAAATGCAATGTAGACGTACACAGGTAAGCAACATGTGAATTTCCCCTTGGGATTAATAAAGTATCTATCATATAGTGCCTTTCATCTATCTGTCTATCTATCTATCATATAGTGCCTTTCATCTATCTATCTATCTATCTATCTATCTATCTATCTATCTATCTATCTATCATATAGTGCCTTTCATCTATCTATCTATCTATCTATCTATCATATAGTGCCTTTCATCTATCTATCTATCTATCTATCTATCTATCTATCATATAGTGCCTTTCATCTATCTATCTATCTATCTATCTATCTATCTATCTATCATATAGTGCCTTTCATCTATCTATCTATCTATCTATCTATCTATCTATCTATCTATCTAGTCAACCTGCTAACCACCAATCCATCCATCCATCCATCCATCCACTTATTCAGAGTATCCATCTATCTACAGTACAGGCCAAAAGTTTGGACACACCTCCTCATTCAATGTGTTTTCTTTATTTTCATGACCATTTACAGCACTCCATCACTCTCCTTCTTGGTCAAATAGCCCTTACACAGCCTGGAGGGGTGTTTGGGGTCATTGTCCTGTTGAAAAATAAATGATCGTCCAACTAACCTGACTTCTGCACAACACAACTGCTGGTCCCAACCCCATTGATAAAGCAAGAAATTCCACTAAATAACCCTGATAAGGCACACCTGTGAAGTGAAAACCATTTCAGGTGACTACCTGTTGAAGCTCATCGAGAGAATGCCAAGAGTGTGCAAAGCAGTAATCAGAGCAAAGGGTGGCTATTTTGAAGAAACTAGAATATAAAACATGTTTTCAGTTATTTCACTTTTTTTTGTTAAGTACATAACTCCACATGTGTTCATTCATAGTTTTGATGCCTTCAGTCATGAAAATAAAGAAAACACATTGAATGAGGAGGTGTGTCCAAACTTTTGGCCTGTACTGTATCTATCTATCTATCATAACAAGCGCCAGGGAAAGCCACGTCCACTATGTGGGAATCGGATTTTTTTTTTTTTTTAATGTGAAGGGTGACCAATCGGGGAATGAGATGTTGTAATGAGTACAGTCCAATCAGGGAAGGGTTACATAATAAGCCTGAGCAAACCAGAGGATGATTAGAGTCTTCATTTTTACCTGTCCATACCCTGGCACTTTCAGAACTGTATGGCTCTGGAGATCCCTATCAAAAGTCTGTTTTTGTGGATTTATAATGTCGGGGTAGTGTGGACAGATGTAGCAAAAATGGAGACGAATGTCTGTTGTGAAACAAAAACATAGTAGTGTGGATGAAGCCTTAGCTTTGCTCTATAATGGTCCATCATATTCCAGTGTCATAAGAGTACCTTCTCTTAGGGTTCCCTAAAGTCTTCTGATCTTCTTAAGGGTAGATTTTGCAGAATCGTTAGGAAATATAGACACCAAAAACTACTATAGACAAACAATATATATAAAATGCAGTATATACACGTACCGATCAGCCACAACGTTAAAACCACTAACAGGCAACCTGAATAAGAGCAATTATCAAGGGTTGGGATACATTAGAATGGTCAGTTCTTGAAAGTGATGTGTTGGACAAGCATAAGGATCTGCACAACTTTGAAGAGGCTCAAGTTATGATGGCTAGACAACTGGGTCACAGCATGTCCAAAACGGGAGGCCTTGTGGGGGGCGTTCCCAGTATCCAGCAGTTACTACCTACCAAAAGTGGTCCAAGGAAGAAGAACCAGTAAACCAGCAACAGGGTCATGGGCACCCAACAGTCACTGAGGCACATGGGGAACAAAGGCTAGCCCATCTGGTCCGATCCCACTGAAGAGTGTCACACACGTGCGCATGGGAGGCAGCTAGAAGGACCAAGAGAAGGTAATTCCACACCAGGCCAGGGGGTGGCGGAGTGCAATAACCCTTTCTCTTTTATCGACTTGATTCTGTTTTGGAGGAAGTAGGGGATAGAATGACCTGAATGGCCTGCTCTTGTCAAAAGTTGTTTGAATGTCCACCGTATCCTACCTCCTAATTATGACACTTTCCTCTCATTCCTTGTAGCTTTATTTCTGAATTTTGTTCTTGTATACCAGCCAACATAACGTTGAGTAATACTCATCTCATCACCTGTGGCCTCCCATTTCAGTTTCCTTCTTTCCACCACATCCCTTTATTCTCATATTTCCTGGACTTTACCAACCCCTTAACTGACGCTAGCATCATTGACCCCCTGCAGCTCTGTATGTCCTCACCTGGAATATACTGGCTCCATAGGGTGTTCTCCAAGCATTTAGCAAGTTGTCTTTCCCAGTACTCACAAACCACTTACCTAAAAAAAAAATCAACATTAATAAGAAATGGTTGTGGCAAGAGCCGAAACTCACACAAGCTGTCTTTCTGATGTTTAGACAAAATGTAGAAACGTAAGCTTTGAATATGGTGAACGCTTTCTTTTGAGGACCTACCACAAGAGCCGAACTTGAGAGAAAGCACACAGCTCTCATGAAGGTGCAGCTGGTACTTGTCACTCTTGGACACATGCAGAACCTCGACATTGCTGCTCTCCATGCCAACAGCGAGCCACTCCCCTGTAGGACAATACCCCAAAGAGAAGATCTGCAAAGACACACGAGGGGTCAAAGCTAAAGCGGAGGGGATGTGGGCTGTACTTTGAGCTTCTCACTGCGGCCCTGTCCCGTACCTGTGACGTGAAGTCGTGCTGCTGAAGCTGCCTGCCCTCCCTCAGATCCCAGCAGCGGACCGTGTTATCCAAGCCTCCCGTCCACAGTTTGGTCCCATCATTTGAAATGTCTATGCAGCTGGCACCGTCTGTGTGGCCCTGAAACTGCCTACAGGAGGAGAAAACATGAAACTGAAGCTTGATGATGATGATGATGATGAGCTTAATGCACACTAAAAGGACCCCAGGAGACACATACCTGACAAGAGTCTGATTCTGCAAGTCCCACACCACAATGTTGCCATCACTGCAACAGGAAAAGCACACTTTGGCATCAGGGCTGATTGCGAGGGCATAGCAGGCCGGTGCGGAGGACGTCAGCTCTGCTTTAATCCGAGGAGTTGGAGTGGCCAGGTCCCAGATGGACAGAGTGCTGGCCTCGCCGCCCACAATGAGGGTCCGGCCATCCGGGAGCAGCTTGCAGGAGCGGATATAGTTGTCCCGGTTCTACAAAAAATTAAATACATTTTATTTATCTATCTATCTATCTTATACTGCCTTTCATATCTATCTATCTATCTATCTATCTATCTATCTATCTATCTATCTAT
>JANRMT010062789.1:23955874-23975260 GCA_026402145.1 Polypterus bichir lapradei
TATCTATCTATCTATCTATCTATCTATCTATCTATCTATCTATCTATCTATCTATCAGTGCCTTTCCTATCTATCTATCTATCTATCTATCTATCTATCTATCTATCTATCTATCTATCTATCTATCTATCTATCTATCAGTGAATTTCCTATCTATCTATCTCTATCTATCTATCTAACTTGTTATGTTTCCTTTCATTTCTGTCTATCTTGCTGTTTTATATAGTGCCCTTCTGTCTATCTTTTGTAATTGGGAGAAAAGATATGCATTATTTGCAATAAAGTCTTTTTTTAGTAATTGCCATATCTACAAAAAACATAACCTTTTGCATTAAGCTGCCTGTGAATCTGGCAGACCATCCTATTACAAGGTTAATGCCACCTTTAATGTTACCTTCAGTGTTCTTAATTCATCATCATAATAATAATAATAATAAAAATAATAATAATAATATATTCCTTTGGATACCAAAGCATAGCATACCCCTAACCTTCTGAATCCTATTCAGGGTCACAGGAGCTGCTGCCTGTCCCAGCAGCACTTGTTACAAAGTAGGAGGCTGTCCAGACAGGGTGCCAGCTCATGAAGGGTCCACTGGTGCCCACACCCACCGCCACACTCACAAAGGGCCAGGTTAGGGTTTCTAAAATGTCTGCTATGCCCATCTTTGGGGATGTGGGGTTGCAGAGCTGGAGTACTCAGATTGTGCAAACTCGTCACAGACAAGAAGTGGTCATGGATTCTGAACCCAGTTGTTCTATGGGTAATTGACTCATCTGAGCTAGTCCCCAGGCCACCATGCCATCCTCCATTATGTGTGCAGACATCATGTGAGATCAGGATAGCTGGCATGCCCTGGTCGCTACACCCAGCAAACCAGAAGCCCACCTGTGACCAGCAGAGTGGCGGGGAAGTCAAAGGCCGAAATCCAAGTGTCCACACAATAGCGGGGTGCAGTAGCTCAGAGTAAATAAATGGCCAACACTTTCACAGGTATGCCAGCTGAGCCCGCAGCTCAGTATTAAACACCCGGTGCTAATGTTTCTCCCCTGCCTTGAACCCGAGCCCATTTTAATATGAGAGATCATCCTTTGAGCCACCCCTTCCCACGCCATAATCTCAGACAAGTCGAGTTTTCTTAATTTCAAGCAAACTGAAAAGCCTGGCAATTGTTTCACAACTGCATCTGCTGGGGGTGCAGACAGTGACAGAGTGAGATGGATGCCAAGCAGTTCCTCCATGAGGCAAGATAACATAGCCCACAGCGTGGCACCTGAGCCAGTCTGTGCGGCGTCAGAAGCTGTATCAATCAAAGCAGCCAAGCGTGAGCTGGAGAGGCACATCTGTACTCCAGGGAGCGCATGGCTTCAGGCCAGATGCAGCGCTTATCCCAGGAGTGCAAAACAACCGCCAGGCTTTGCGAGTATAAAAATACTAGCAGCGTCCCTATGGCAGCGCCAACACGGTGAGGCTGAAGCTGCCGCTCAGGCTGTTCGCCAGTACAAAAAAAGGGCCTTGGGAGAAGCCGCCATCTCTCGAGGACCTCGATCTCAATCAGTTACGGGGGGGGGGGGGGACTGGCGGGTCCTCGAGAGAATCGACACCTCTGCGGTGGAGCTGTGTGCGACTGAAGCCCTGAGTCGGTAGAATGTTTAAAGACAGTAACAGTTTGGATTCATCAGGGTGTGCCGATCGTTCAACCAGATAACAAGGGCAGCAGGACAATGAGGTCAGTGATATCTGAGACGCCGGACTGCCCAGCTCGACTTCCTTAAGAATCCAAGTGGCCTGTCTCCAGACATCCTGAGCTGTGGTAAGAGGGCAGTGCCCCCTAGGGGTGCAGACTAAACTGGCAAAAAGGAGTCTTATATCCATCCGACGCAAGAGCGGGATGATTATAGGAAGATCTCAAAGAGAAGTAAGCAGCCAGTTAAACTGCATGTCTTCGAATGCACTGGGACAGACACATCATCAGGTCTACAACAAGAGACACCCTCACCCCGCTAATATGCCCACTGCTCGGGTCTGTGCCACGGTGGCACTCACAGTCCTGATCCACAGCCATCTAGACCAGGGGTGTCCATGCAGAATTCTGATGTCTGAGGGGTGTCTTAGGTGCAAAACCCCCAAAAAAGCATTTAAATTGGGATTGGCCATTCACAGAACCCTCCATTTCTTTAATTTTCAGCCATTCCTTGGTGGATTCTCTGGTAGGTGTTGGGTCATTGTCATGTTGCAGCATCCACTTTCAGTTGACTTTCAATCTTTGGAAAGGTGGTCTCACATTATCTTCAAGCACCCTCTGATACAATGAAGAATCCATAATGGAGCTGCCCCAAACCAGAACATGTCCACCACTGTACTTGACAGCTGGCATCAGATTCTTGTGGTCAAATGTAACCATTGGCTTTCTCTAAATATGTCTTCTGGTACTGTGCCCAAATAACTCTATCTTTGATTTGTGCTCAGAACATTCGGTTCCAGAGGTATTTGTGGGCACACTTTAGTCTTGCCCTGCTGTTCTTTCTTGAAAACAAAGTTTTCCTCCTGGCACACCTCACATGCACATCTCATTTGTTCAGCGTCTTTCCAGATGGCAGACTCCTGCACTTTGACGTCAATGATGGGCATCCTGAGTTGAACTTCTGGGCTCCTTAGAGACTTCATTCAGCATCTTGTGTTGCGCTGTGGGGCTGAACTTACTGGAACAGCCTGACCTGACCTGGACAAGTTGAAGATCTTCCAGACAGTGGAGTGGTTGACTTCCAATTGTTTGCAGATGTTTTTCAGTCCTTTCCCAGACTCCTAGTCATCTATAACCTACTTGTTGAAGGCCTCAGAGAGCTCTTTTGATATGGTGATAACACACACACACACACACACTTGAACGACAAAGAAACTAAATGTCTGAGGTTTCAATAAAACAACAGGGTCCAACGAGATCTTCTCTGCTGATGTTCTAATCATTTGCACCCACTTCTAATTGGAGACATTTGATGTAGTGATAAATGATGGGGTGGACTTGTTTTTTCCACCTGTTGTTTCACAGGGTGTTCTAACTTTTTCACAAAGCTGTAAATGTTCAAAAAGAAATTGGGAGGCAGCAGGCTGCATCCACAAACTTGGATGATGCTGACTTATTAGCCGTCATGCTGACGATGTCACTCAGTGTGACATCCAGGTGACACTGGCTGGCAGCCTGTGAACACGTCACTAGCTTGGAGTGCTCTAAAATAAAAACAAGTTGACAACACAAGAGAATTAAAATTGCTTTTTAGACACGGTTACAAAAACCAACAACAAGGTTCTGTGACCACAAAATGAAGCTCCAATTCTTTTTAGAAGCCAAAGAGAAGCTATAAATAATAAAAGATAAATGGCAGATCATAACAGGCGCTTAGTGCCACCGGCTGACATAGGTTTATAGGGACAGTACTGTCACATGTCTCGAACAACAGTCAAAATCTTACATCAACAAGCACACATCTCCACTCTCCTCCAGTGACTGGTTGCCATCTGTGTTGAGTCCGCGCCATCTCTGTGTGTCTGTGTGGGTTCTTCTCCAATTATGGAGGCACACATGGGGCCTCATATAAACGGTGAATGTGCAAAAATGTCGCGTACTCCCGTTTCCAAGCTCAAATCGCGATGTATAAAACCTAAACTTGGAGTAAAGCTATGCACATTCTCATGCTAGCTAAAACCCTGGCATACTCAAGTTCTGCACTCGGTTTTGCAGACTGGCAGCACCCAGCGTCAAAGCAGTGCTTTTGTTCCAGTGAGGTTTCCCTTTCTTTTTAAGATCCTCATCCCTGACACGGCTTTATAAATACACTGAAATTAACCGCATATTGTTAATTAGTTTAATTAACCTGTAACAATATAATGGTCCACAGAATGGTCAAACTATTCTAAATACCATAGCTGCTTTAGCGTTGTTACTCTCACTTCACCTTCATTTTTTTCTTCTTTCAGCTGCTCCCGTTAGGTGTTGCCACAGCGGATCATCTTTTTCCATATTACTCTCACTGCAGCACTCAGAGTATTTATATCAGTGTCTGAATGTGGAATCACAGTGCTACAGCAGCTGACTGGAAAGAGAATTATCGGCATACAGCATCAAGCACACGCTGCCTCAGCCATGCTGTCTATTTGAACTGCTCTCATATGGCAAACGCTTCAGAGCCTTTCCTGTACGGACCTCACGGTTCAGAAACAGTTTCATCCCAAGAGCTCTAAATGCATTCAGTCAGTCCATCAAGTGCTCCTTGTAGAACTGTTGGTACTTATAAGTACAATCACCTCACTGTAAACTTGTGATACAGTTATAATATTGCACAACCTGAGCCACTTTATAAAGTGCATATTTACATATGATGACGATATCATTTTTAAGATGAAATGCAGCAAAATATGTCTATTATATTATACAGATAAAACTTTAACTTCATTTAAATAATCTATATTGTTAATAATTAAACATGTGAGGACACGGTGTTGCAGCGCCAGCTAGTTCAGTGATTGTTCCTGCCTTGCGCTGTATTCTTGCTGGGGCTGGCATGGCACTGGATGGATAGATGGCTGAAATAATTAAACGTACTATGAAGATATTTCAATGTTCCTTAAAAGTTTTGAAGATTCGGAGTTCTCAGCTTACAGATGGCTTAAGGTCTATTACAGAGCTGATTGTGTGGCGATTTCGTATTTGGAGAAAGAAAAGGAAGGACAGGAATTGGCCGTTAATACGTTTGAAAGAGACAGTACTGCTGCAATAAATTATTTCATCGAAGGTCGCGCACGGCACAGCAAGCATCTTGCGGGAGGCAGGAACCATCTCTGGATGGTGCAACAGCTCATCGCTAATACTGCGCCACTGTGTTCCCATGTTTAATAACATGCGTTAACTCCTATCATCATGAAAATGATATCAAGTATACATCTCAGTATTTTAATTATTCAGAGAGCTGTAATATCACGAATGTAATGGATTCTGTGTCCTGTCGGAGGAAGAGAAAGCCTGTTTAAGAAGCGCGTAGTGATTCATACACATAGAGCACATAGAAGATTGTGCTACTTTAGTTACGATGGGATTTGAGAAACTAGTAAATTAAACGATTTAAAGATGAGGTTTATGATGTTCTACTTCAATGACAAAATAAATTACGTGATTAAAGTGGAAATTTCGAGATTAAAGTTGACATTTCGAGCTTTTTTCTCACTGTGTCCCTATTTTTTTTTTCTCTGTACCCTAATAAGCTTTCATATGACACTCAGATGGTCGCCTTTTCACAGCGACTTTGATATCTGACAAGTTCTTTTTTATTTCAGGCACTGCACGACTTTGTGAACTTGAACTTCCGAGTTTCTCCGACACTCTATGTCACTCGATCAACTTCCTTTTCTTGTTTATATCACTGTTTAAACCAACAAATAGTACGTTTTTCTTTGCCTCCACTTAGTATTCGCTGAAATTCTTCTATCTCCCCCCTGTGCTTTTGCCATTTCCATTTCACAGAACATTGAGCTTAAGGGCTATTTACTGTATATTGATTTGCATATTTAAAGAGGCGTAATTCTGAGATGGGATCTATGTAGCAGAAGAACGTGGAAGTTGGCATTCGCATAGATATATGCATCTGGATTTTTTTGTGCGTACAAACATTTCCACTTTTGTCCATATGCCACATTTTAGTGTGAATTCTACACACTGCGTTATGCATGAGGTTCCTGGACTTTGTGCTACAGACTGCAATGCTGAAGTGGATATTAGAAATGCTGGGCTCAGTTCAGGCCTAACAGATGGCCTTTGTTTTAGCATTGTTGTTTGATTTGGTTGTAAATTGAATTGTTTACATGCTTTTCTGTTTGACAAACAGTTCAATCATACCTTATATGGTTATATTACCTTATATGGTTGCAGGACCCCCAGCAGATATGCAACATCCGCAGATGCTCAGGATTTGTACAAAAGCATAAAGACGATTGAGCGGGTGAAGTGTACACAAGGGCGGATGCTGCATGACTGAGGGCGGGCTGGGCTTGGGTACGCCGTGCCACGGCAGCAGCAGCCTGCACATGTTGTTTCTTGTGGGAATTCCAAATGTTCTCTTTTGAGCATGTTCTGAATTTTGTTTTTAATAATTTCAAACTGCAGTGGATCAAAACTGCCTAACCTGAGGATAAGGTGGGCTGACAGTACTTGAATATTAATTATTTACTGATTTTAACATTTTAATTAGAATCAGCTGAGATAGCCATCTAAAATGGGTTGAAGTCCAAATAATCAACGTGGACCTCAGAGGTAATGTCTGCAGTTCACCATCCATTGAAATGTATTTAGTACTGCATGTAATAATAAAATGCTTTGCATTTGTCATTCCTAGAAATGGCGCATCACAAACATTTGTAGTACTAAAATGCATTACTAAAAATGTTTGTGATGCACCATCTGTTGGAAGGACAAATGCAATGTTTATGTCTCTTATGTGCTATTTGGTTTGGGATTCGTAAAAGCAGTGTTAATGTTTGGGATACGCCATCTGTTGGAATGACAAATGCAATGTGTATATCTCTTATATGCTATTTGGTTTGGGATTCATAAAAGCAGTATTACAATAATGTTTGAGATCCACCTTCTATTAGAATGACAACTGCAATGCATTTTATTTCTAAAAATGTTTTGAGCTGCACCATATTTTCAAATGACACAGCAACTGGATGGACACACAAAGACAGACGCACAGACACTTATCATTTCGTTAAGGTGGATAGGAATAGCAAGGAGGCATCACTCAGCACTCACAGGATGGCTGTGCCTACAGCCAATGTCACATTACACAGCTTCTAGTCTAGTGGGGTATGTCAGACTTGCAGACAGCGTGTGCTGATTAAACATCAGAACATTGCTGGCCATGTCAAGCACAGTCGTGTTTGCCCCTTTCTGTGACACCCTGACGAGTTATCAGGTACAGTGAGTTCAGCCTCAGTCATGGCCCTTTTGTTTCTCTATTTTTCTATTCTGTTGTGGTACATAAAACACAAGATGTCCAACAGAAGAGCTTCTGTTCTGTTTGTGAGGCCCACAACACCAGCATGTTTATTCCTCACTGCTGTGTTATATGCATTTTACTCTGTGCCAGTCAAAGTTTATTTGGAGCACTAGGCAGGGTGGATGGACGTCACCCCTTGTTGTTCATAAGTGGGAAGTTGGGACTTTGATACCCTGTGTCAGGGAGTCCTCTTTGGTATTCAGAGTGCGTGCCCCTCCAACTGCACAAACGACATCCCTTTGTGTATGCCACTGACTTTAAGGAGCGCGCGTCCCTCGGTAAATGCAGCATGCCCACTTTTACTTTCATAAATGGCACCCACCAGGTAACAGCGCCCACTAAGTATCATCAGAGTTTGATGACCTGGGAGAGTGGAGGCCATGTTCCCCCTACCCCTTAACATTCATCAACAGAGCCCCTCAGATGACCGCGCTCTAGGTGGCCGCCTGATTGTACTTCCAGATGAACACTCATTAGTTGTCAGCTCTCTTGTGACTAAAGTCAAGGCTGTTTGATTTTACCAGAGTGAGTCAGAGGGGATGTCACATTATACGACTTGCTTGTCGGGAGTTGACCGCCAACTGCCACCGACTCACTAAGATTACATAAATGAAGGCTGCCACTGAAAATCCATGGAAGAGTCGTCAATTGTGATACGGTTTTAACCCTTTCTGCCCTGGGTTTTATGTTTTTATGGGAAAAATAATTGTGTGAGATATTCTACCTTTGGGGTGTCTAGGAAGCTCAAAAATGAAAAAAAAAACAAAACAATTATGACTATAGCTGCCAAATACTTCAATACTACTTGTTTCACTTCCGTGTTTCACGGACTGTATACCAGTCTGTCCAGTCTGCACTAACAGTAACACACCCTTCTCCAATGGCTGCAAACATACCTTTGCTTTACAAAAATGGCTGCATATATATGTACTAGTAATAGGATGTCAGGGCCAAAAGGGTTAATAGATAGGAGATATAAACGAGACAATAACCTAGAGATGGGGGGTCTTCTTTACCATCTGTCAATGACAGTAAACCTGTGGAGGGGCTCTGTGGCTAAGAAATGTGCCACCTGGACAGACATCTTCAAATAGCTGCAGGATTATGAAGCACTTATGATTCTCCTTATGGTATTATACCTAATAATAATATTAATAATAATATTTTTTTTATATTACCTTTCTCACTACAGGATGGTAGTGAGACCAGCTTATGTTATATGGGCTGGAGACGGTGGCTCTGACCAGAAAGCAGGAGACAGAGCTGGAGGTAGCAGAGTTAAAGATGCTAAGATTTGCATTGGGTGTGACGAGGATGGACAGGATTAGAAATGAGGACATTAGAGGGTCAGCTCAAGTGGAACAGTTGGGAGACAAAGTCAGAGAGGCGAGATTGCGTTGGTTTGGACATGTGCAGAGGAGAGATGCTGGGTATATTGGGAGAAGGATGCTGAAGATAGAGCTGCCAGGGAAGAGGAGAAGAGGAAAGCCTAAGAGAAGGTTTATGGATGTGGTGAGAGAAGACATGCAGGTGATGGGTGTGACAGAACAAGATGGAGAGGACAGAAAGATAGGGAAGAAGATGATCCACTGAGGCAACCCCTAATGGGAGCAACCGAAACAAGAAGAGGAAGAAGCGCCTTTCCCGTGCTCAAAGCGTGTAGATTATATTATATAAGAGAACAGTTTGCCTTTACTCTTATTTAGCCTGTGGTGTCTCATCTGAGAATTAAGAACTCATTATTTCATTCCAGGTCAGTAGAGGTGAGGGGAGACATCCTCAGTGATGTCCATGCTTGGTGTAATTTTTGGGTGAAACAGCACTAGAACCTTAGTGGCTGAGGTCCCACCTGCCCAGTGAGCATGCTGGGAGTGACAGTCCTCAAGTCAGGTAAGCATAAACACAAAGACACACATCGATTGATTCTTGTAATTCTGTTCTCTTTGGTCTCCCTCATAAGCTTCTCCTCGTATTGCCCGCATTGTAACTCAGACCTCTTCCATGCAACACATTACTGCATCTCTTAAACAGCTTCATTGGCGTCCAGTAAAATTTCACACCGATTTTAAAATTCTTTCACTTCCCTCCAAAGCAGTTCACAGCTGTACTCCATTATACCTCTCTGACCTCAAACGTGTTTACCGCACTCTTAGGTCCTCCACATCTGGTCTTCTCATCAGTGCCCTCCCTCCATGCCGGGTCACAATGGGTTTCAGGGCATTTAGCCATTGTGCTCCCCGTCCCTGGAGTTGACTGCCACTAAACATTCGGGACACAGATTTCCTACCCATCTTCAGATCCCGTCTTAAGACTTATCTGTTCAGATCAGTTTACACTACATGACCTTAGGCTGTGTTCTTATTGCTGTATTTTCAGTTCCATAGATTTATGAATATGTATATTTGTATGTCTACATGCACGGTTGTTTATTTTTTGTGTTGGTTTTATGATTTTATTGTTTGGATAGGCACCTTGAAATAAAATGTATTATTATTATTAATAAATGGTCTGCACATAGTGCAGTCTCGGGTGAAACAGCACCATAGGTAAGGGTGCACCTTAGCAGCTGAAGACCCCGCTACCTGCTACACAATGGCTGTCCCCATCTGGAGTATATGTCCCCACATGACATAGGTTTAGGTCAGCGTGAATAGAAAAGCATTTCTCACGAGATTACAGCCTGTAGGACTCTAAAGGGCCGCCCTGCTTTAACATCATCCGGCTGGCCTGAAGCACCATGGGACACTTTCATTTCCATTTGAATGGCTCCTGGATTTGACGAGTCTCTAAGCTGTCTTTGGTTGAGTCCTCTGAACTTTCCTACCTTGTCGTGTTTTGTTTTTTGCGGTGTTTTGATCCTCCAGTTAAAAGGTTCCTTGTTCCTCCTCTTGGCCAACCAAGTGGATTTTAAAGTGGACTTCTACTGCAGTTCCTATTGTACAAATCCAGCCCCCCACCCCACCTCGTTTTAGCTTTTAATGACCAACCCTTTGTTTACTTCAAAAAACAAAAAAAGATGAAAAAGCTGCCGCCGCTCTAACAGCCTTTAAGCTCTCTAACCAAGTAGGCCTCTTGACAGATGTCTAGTCTTCCTTACCCAGCCCTGAACGCTATGAAGAGAGAGGGAAGTCGTGCTTACCAGGCAGTCAAGCTGGGCCACGGGGCTCTTGGCAGTCAGCTGACTCACATCCCACATCTTGACGCAGCCTTTGCCCCCGGTGTAGACGTGCCGCGTCGAGTTGCTGATGGTCACAGCGCACACCACCTCGCCATGACTGAGAGTGTGCATCTGCCGGGCGTGGCGTGGGATTCCGGAACCAATCAGGGCGTCGGGTGGGAACGGAACTGGCTGCATCTGACCGTCTCCGCTCACATGGAAGGAGTAGGCTCTGCGGGCAGAACGGCACACAAGTCACGTGGTGCTAGGGAGGGGGGTGAACATCTCAGGGCAGGTGTTTCACTATCTTATTCTTAAAAGACATTTTATAAGTTAATATGTGTCTGTTCAGCAGCACAAGTAAACGTGGATCGCTCAGCTCCTAAAACTACTTCAAGAAAGTCAAATTCTGAAACAGAATGGTGATGCATGTTGACAATGACAGCATAACCCTCTGTACCAGCGTACGATGACACCAAGTGCTAAAACCTCCTGGCAGACACATCATTGGAGTCCATCCGAGTGAACTTACGGCTTTCCACCGGTGACAGGAGGCAGCGCGGCTGACAGGCCTGGTGTCCTTAAGTGTGAGCGGGACTCATAGGCAACCTAGGGCAAGAGAGGACAGGAAACACGTCAGCATGTCAACATGTCAACCAACAGAGTCCAATCCAAGCTCTCTCAGTCCATCCCATTTTCATCAGCTGAAACAATTACATGACAGAAACACACAGAGCCGTCACTCAACTTGGATGTCTGAAGTGTCCTCGCTAAGAGTAGTAGGGGGCAATTAAGAGGTTCTAGATACATGACATGTCCAGTCTCGGAAATGTTGAAGGTGTAATGTGTTTCATGCCCGGTACTTTGGTATCCTGCCGATCCAGCCTAGCAGGAGTGGAACTGGAGGATGATTTCCAGTTTCCCAGTACACAAGCTGGCTGGTCTAGCAAAGTTGTTTCCTTACACATTGCTCTGCTTGAGAGCTTCCCCATGGAGCAGGGACAATAATTGGGTGGCTTCTCCTATGCTGTAAATGTTTGGTGTAGCAAAGGTGTCATTTATTGTGTCATTTAACGTATGATGAGTTGGAAACTAAAGAGGGAGAAACGAACTGACTGACTAGACAGAGGAGCTGAGCTGGGAAAACAGGTTAGGGAGATAAAGAATAAAGATGGAAACATACAAGCGAGAAGAGTGTGCTGAGCAGATGGACAGAGTACTTTGAGAGGCTGATGAATGAAGAGAACGAGAGAGAGAGAGAGAGAGAAGGTTGGATGATGTGGAGATAGTGAATCAAGAAGTGCAATGGATTAGCAAGGAGGAAGTAAGGACAACTATGAAGAGGATGAAGAATGGGAAGTCTGTTGGTCCAGATGACATACCTGTGGAAGCATGGAGGTGTTTAGAAGAGAAGACAGTGGAGTTTTTAACCAGATTGTTCAATGGAATCTTGGAAAGTGAGAGGATGCCTGAGGAGTGGAGAAGATGTGTACTGGTGCTAAAATTTAAGAATTAGGGGGATGTGCAGGACTGCAGTAACTACAGGGGAATAAAATTGATGAGCCACAGCATGAAGTTATGGGAAAGAGTAGTAGAAGCTCAGTTAAAAAGTGAGGTGATGATTAGTGAGCAGCAGTGTGGTTTAATGCCAAGAAAGAGCACCACAGATGCGTTGTTTGCTCTGAGGGTGTTGATGAAGAAGTATAGAGAAGGTCAGAAGGAGTTGCATTGCGTCTTTGTGGACCTGGAGAAAGCATATGACAGGGTGCCTCAAGAGAGAAACTGTGGTATTGTATGAGGAAGTCGGGAGTGGCAGAGAAGTAAGTAAGAGTAGTACAGGATATGTACGAGGGAAGTGTGACCGTTGTGAGATCTGCGCTAGAAGTGATGGATACATTCAACGTGAAGGTGGGATTACATCAGGGATCGGCTCTGAGCCCTTTTTTATTTGCAATGGTAATGGACAGGCTGACAGACGAGATTAGACAGGAGTCTCCGTGGACTATGATGTTTGCTGATGACATTGTGATCTTTAGAGAGAGTAGGGAGCAGGTTGAGGAGACCCTGGAGAGGTGGAGATCTGCTCTAGAGAGGAGAGGAATGAATGTCAGAAGGAACAAGACAGAATACATGTATGTAAATGAGAGGGAGGTCAGTGGAATGGTGAGGATGCAGGGAGCAGAGTTGGTGAAGGTGGATGAGTTTAAATACTTGGGATCAACAGTACAGAGTAACGGGGATTGTGGAAGAGAAGTGAAAAGGAGAGTGCAGGGAGGGTGGAGTGGGCAGAGAAGAGTGTCAGGAGTGATTTGTGACAGAAAGATATCAGCAAGAGTGAAAGGGAAGGTCTACAGGATGGTAGTGAGACCAGCTATGTTATATGGGCTGGAGACGGTGGCACTGACCAGAAAGCAGGAGACAGAGCTGGAGGTAGCACAGTTAAAGATGTTAAGATTTGCATTGGGTGTGACGAGGATGGACAGGATTAGAAATGAGGACATTAGAGAGTCAGCTGAAGTTGGAATGTTGGGTGACAAAGTCAGAGAGGTGAGATTGCGCTGGTTTGGACATGTGCAGAGGAGAGATGCTGGGTATATTGGGAGAAGGATGTTAAGGATAGAGCTTCCAGGTAAGAGGAAAAGAAGGCCTAAGAGAAGGTTTATGGATGTGGTGAGAGAGGACATGCAGGTGATGGGTGTAACAGAACAAGATGCAGAGGACAGAAAGATATGGAAGAAGATGATCTGCTGTGGCGACCCCCTAACAGGAGCAGCCAAAAGGAGAAGAAGAAGCAAAGGTGTCATTTGGAGTTTAGCAGTAAGAAAAATTTATTTTCTCATTTATGTATATCTGCTCCTTCTAGTCATGTTGGAATAGGGAGGCGCTCCATCTCAAGTGTCCATGTTTAGTGGTTGCCCAGAGTGTCACAGCCTGCTTATTGACTTTTCCGTCTGTTTGCTTTTCAGTTTAGCAGGGGTGTAGTGGAGACATTTTTCCACAAACATCAAAATTAGGTGATGCTAAAAGTGGTGTCCCTCAGGGTCAGTGCAGGGGCTGCTCCTATTTTTGTTATGCATGAGGTCTGTTTAATAATGACGAGACTGTGTTTCTCTCTTAAACAAAGCAGTGACAACTGATTCTGAGCACTTGCCATGCAGGTTTAAACCTGTCCAAACGTGCACGGCAAGCGACAACACTCTCTGCCGTTTAGTTCATTGTCTGTCACCGTTTAATGCAGTTGTGTGCCGGAATCCTGCTAAGTTTAAAAGTGGAGCAACGCATCAATTTGAATTTTTTTGTAAAACTGAACAGGATACCAATGGAATATTTTCAAATGTTTATTGAAGCTTACGAGGAAGACTGTATGAATCATGCATGTGCATTTTACTTAAATTGAAATTGGTGCTTAAAGCAGCGTTTCTCAACCTTTAAGTGTTTGCGTCCAGAGTTTTCATAACCAGTTTTAATTGCGCCCCCCTAACATTTTTTTGAAGGGAGCCCACTAATACCAATTTGTTCTTTTTTAATTAATGATATATCATAGATGCATATTTTATTATACCTACTTAACTTTTATAGACTTTTATCGAACGCTATATTTATTTTTCTAGTATCAGAATGTAGTTTAAGGTTTCAATAGATGTATTTTTCATATTTTTGATTCTTGTTTTCTTTTTTTCACATCTTTGCGCCCCCCCTTTATGTTACTTCGCACCCCCCCCCAGGGGGGCCCGCCCCACAGTTCAGGAACCACTGGCTTAAAGGAACACGTTTTTGGTCAATAGAGGTCAAAAAGAAGTAAAGAAGAAAACGTCTGATGTCTTGAAACAGCTGACAGAAACTGACCTGCTCCACGCCTTCAACCAGTGGAAACCAAGACTGCATCGGTGCGTAATTGCGAATGGGGAGTATATTGAAGGGGACAAGCATTAGAATTGTTATATACATAAAAGTGAGTTATTTGTGTCGTTATTTAATAGATAAACCTTGTATAAGCTATGTGGATATGAATATAAAAAACAAGCAGGTTAAGTCTGCAGATGACACCAAGTTTGGCAGGATGGCAGACAATCATCTAAACAGGGACATGGACAGCATGCAGGATGGAGGTGATTTGTGGCAGGTGAAATTTAATGTAAAGTAAATGTAAAGTATTGCATGTAGGAAGTAAAAATGTTCAATCTGAATACATAATCTGAAAATTGAAAGCACCCCTTATGAGAAGGACCTAGGAGTCATAGTGCACTTGTCATTATCAACATCCAGACAGGGGACAGAAGCGATCAAGAAGGCTAAGAGAATGTCAGCTTACCGCTCACAGTCTGTGGAGTTCAAGTGAAGGGAGGTTAAGGTTAAGCTTAGTAAGACACTGGTGAGGCATCACCTGCAACACTGTGTTCAGTTTTGGTCTCCATATTACAAAAAAAGACACAACAGCACTAGAGAAAGTCCAGAGGAGAGCGATAAGGCTGATTATGAATGAAAGGTTTGAGCTATGGGGAGAGATAGAAGAAGCACTCTTTTGGGTGGGACCCCCGACTTTAGTGACCTTCAGATCTCAACTTAATGTTATTTTGGACAATCCAGATGAGCTCGTTGGGCTGGATGGCCTGTTCTCATCACAATTGTTCTATTGTTTGAACGTTCGATTCTTGAGATGGCCAGTGTACCGGCCGTGTAAGCGGGAAATGTCTCTTTGCCTTTGTCTAGAGGGGAGACGTGTGTCACCGGGTGAAGTCTCTCCTCTCTTTTCTTGTGTCAAAATGTCTTCTACTTAGTGGTCATTTTCGACCTTGTTTTCTATCGAAGCGTACCATCTTGGCTGACGAATGGCCCTTCTTCTGTCCCTTACACTGCACATTCGGGTTTAATACATTCTGATCCCAACTGCACTGGCCTCCGGACCCCACAAGACATCGGGCCCTCACAACCCCTGTTTATACACACGTTCACTAAAAGTGTGTTCAGAGCCGGCCCTAGACAATTTCGGGCCCGAAGCAAACTGATACCGGGGCCCGACCCCTGCAGCTAGGGGGTCCGGGGCAGAGCTCCGGCCGCCAAGCGATTTCCTGCATTCTGAGCTGCAGAAATGAGTTTTCCCGGCATCTACAACCATCACTTTTTGACGATTTCCGTTTGACACTGACAACCCTAACCGTAACACACTGACAGGAGCCACATTTGCAGGCTGTCAGCGCAGACTGTCGTACAAGGCCCTGAGTGAAGGGTATGAGTGATGGAGGTCGGAGTGGGCCCGCATAAATGTCTTTAGTGACGATACTTTAACAGATAAAGCTACATTTTAGCCAGCTTTTGCTGTTTCCACCAGGCAGCACGTGGAGGTAAATAGCTAGGCCAAGCACTTTTTTTTTTTGCTTTTTATATTTTTTATATATTTTTTTTATTTTATGAAGATGAGATCCACATTATTTTGTTTTTACATTTTTATTCGGTTTTAAAGCTTGTTTTCATACTTTCGAGATATTCAGATTTCCATATAAAATAACTTACCAGCAGATATTGAAATCTATTCCACACAAAAGACACTTTTCGAACCTTGGCACTGGCAAACTCATGAATAAGTTCAGAATAATCAAGAGATTCGACTATCTCTTGCTCAATTGAAATCAATGCCAGACTGAAGCGTAAGTGGCCGCCTACTGAGGACAGAGGCACAGATGAGCCGTGGAGGCGGCAACAGGCACGCGGGCCTGAGTGAAGCGTAATGAAGATTGGAGTGCCGAGTGGAGATGTCCACGTGGAGTAATTAGGTGATGGAATATGTTGCCCGTGAATTATATATATAAAAAAATTAGTAATAGAGGTTGGAGTGAAGGAGTCTGTTGCTCCATTAGGCCCTCCGCAGCAGCGTCACATCACAGGAAAAAAAAAACCTTGGGCGCAGTGGGCCCCCTCCAGCTGTGGGCCCGAAGCGGTCGCTTCGTTCGCTTCGCCCTAAAGCCGGCTCTGGTGTGTTATTCAATTCAGTTTGTATCTATAGGCCATCAAACACAATGTAATAACTTCTTCATCAGCTGAGTAGACAGCACATACTACATCAAGACTCTTCATGAGGCCCCCCCTGACCCTTTGTGGCCCTGTTTTGCTCAGAGGTCCTCACAGTGTGAATGAGCCTCACCAATTATTGAGATTTGTAAATCTATGGGGTCAACCATTGAGGTCAACTTCTTAACAGAGTTAAAGGTGCAATGTCTACTTTACCACTGGTGATCGTCCATAGCTGACCGTGGTGCTGATTTGTGGGGAGATGTGAAGTCCACTGTAGGTTCCTGGGCTGGACAGCTCCCCGTTGAGACCGGTGTGGGACACCACCCCAAAATGAGCCGGATAGGACCCAGAGATTGCCAGTGGGCTCCTCAGACCTGCAAGGGAGGGAGTGAAAATTGGTCACACATTCAGGAGACATTTTACCAAAGGAGACACCACATAGCAAAAATGACTATTTGCACTCTCATGGACAAGTGGAGGAGACATCTAAAGCCCCTACGAGTTTAGGATCAGATGTAGGATGTCAAAAATGAGGCCTTACCAAGTGCATCAACAGTTGAGGGCTTACTGGTCACCAAGCGCAAGCAAGTCGCTGAACTGGGACCGGGGCCTGGGGTCAGGGCATCCTGAAGAGGTGATGAGCTGGTGGACTTCAATGCCGGTGTGCCGGGTTTATCCGCCTGAGATGACAGGAAAGATTTTAAAGGAGATCAGACACACAATTCTGCCTCTCCAAAAGCCAAATCCCCCCAACCCCTGGACTGATGGATGTGGCAGTGCCTCGTCATGACTTTATTGCTTTCTAAAATGTACAAATTCTGCATTTCTCTTATTGGGTTCAGATAAGCTGGAATGACAAAGATGTACAAATTTCCAGGCACAGCACCTCCTCATGGGAAGGAGATAACATTGCGTGTTAGTTTCATCTCTTCTAATGTCCTGGTTCTCTTTCGGCTCCTACACAAGTTTTTTGGAGTTGGATTTGCACCCCCTGATCAGGACCACTTCAGTCTGTCCCATTCCACTTATATACTCAGGTGCTTAACTGACCCCCCAATTCCCCCAACCCCATATCACACCTCAACTGTCACCTTACCAGCGCAGCATCCTTGATCTTTCCCGGGGGACTGCTGTGGGGTGAATTTGGCGAACTGGGACTGGCTGGCAAGTCCTTCCTCAGCAGGCTGTTTTTGTCCAAACCGTTACCATGCGGAGAGTGAGGGAGACTACCCAAAGGGGATGAAGGCTCCTAAGGTGTTGTGGTGAGGGAGGAGAGAGTTACAAAAGACACGGGTGTGAGCAAATCACATGAAAGAGCCCTTCTGCCAATGAGGATTTCCAAGAAGCCCACCTCATTTGAAACATCCACCACCAGGTTGTCCTCACTTCTTTCTGCATCGCTGTCCTGTTAAAAACAAAGGTACATGTTAAAAATATAAGAATATGAATAGACTCACTTTGGGCTCTGGCGGAGGGGGTCAGTGCGGCTTAAGCATTAGCAATGTGTCAACCTGAAGTGTGTTTGTACAGCAAAGGTCACCTAGCTGGAGGTACCTTCAAACAGGAAGGTGATGTCATTGTGTTACCATGACAGCAGTACAATTGGCAAAGACCTCTTAAAGTGGCATTGCTTCCCGTTGGGGCCTGCTTCTCAGCTAATTTTAGCTCTACAGAAAAAAAAATGTTTATTCAATATATATATATATATTTGTTATTTATTCTTCAGAGATTAAAGGCCCCTGTCACCTAATAGGCTCTCCTAACACCTCTGCCTCTGTGATCTTCTTACAGAACATCCATGGATGACATGCATTATTTGTGAGTCTTAAACCCTAACCTGTAAAGGACTGGATTAGCATGGATTTGATCAACATGTCTGTAGTTTAGTCCTCACTGGGGTGGAGGCCGCTTCTGATGTCTCACACTGAGTGGACCATACAGCTCCGATTAGTGACGTCAGAAACTCACTGGATACTGCATCAGAGAAGTGTGATGACCTAACAGCAGTAGTATGATGATATACCACATTGCAGGCTGTGTGGCGCAGTGGTTAGGACTTTGGACCTCAAACCATGAGGTTGTGCTTTCAAATCCCACTACTGACACTGTATGGCCATCAACAAGTCCCTTCAGCTGCCTCTGCTCTGATTGGAAAAGCAAAAGAAATGTAACCATTTGTAACTCAGATGTTGTAAGTCGCCATAAATGATAATAATAATTAACATTATCTTACATTAGTACAGACTTCAAACTATGAATGGCCACTGCATTGTACGTCCTGTCGCTGGACACTAACCTACAGATAAGCATACAGTTTATAATTGAATGGTTATTAAAAATGCATATTACACCCTTGAAAGGCACTATATAGCAGACTCTGAGTGACCACTGCTATATGAGTCGGTATGGACGTCACATCCTGAAAGGACATCAACTTCACTATCTGTACTATATAATAAAAACACCACTGCCTCTGTGTGTGTGACCAGTGTCACCGAGCAATCTGATTGACACTTCATGTGTGACTGGATATTACAGCTCAGGGCGGTATGGCCTTATCATGTGGAGTGTGGACACCTCAGGTTTGTGATCCAGACTGTAGACCCTCCACATCTGTATAACATTTTCACCATACAGTACATATGGATTTATCAGACTAAAAAGATATCATGCCACAGGTCAGTATGGCATTCTCATCATAGGTAGACATGTCAAGTATGGATTTATCATGTTGACTGGATATTACAACTCAGCTCCGTATGGCCTTACCAAGGTGAGTGTAGACACCTCAGATCAGAATAAGATTGTGATCCAAAGTGTAGATCATCAACATCAGTATGACATTCACACCATATGTATGATTTATCAGACTGAATAGATATCATGACTCAGGCCAATATGGCATTCTCACCATAGGTAGACATGTCAAGTATGGATTTATCACATTGACTGGATATTACAGCTCAGGGCGGTATGGCCTTATTATGTTGAGTGTGGACACCTCAGGTCAGTATAAGTTTCTGATCCAGAGTATAGACACTTCACATCAGTATGACATTCTCACCATATGTATGGATTTATCAGACTAACTAGATATCATGACACAGGTCAGTATGGTATTCTCACCATAGGTAGACATGTCAAGTATGGATTTATCACGTTGACTGGAT
>JANRMT010062789.1:23975270-24021550 GCA_026402145.1 Polypterus bichir lapradei
CAGTAGAAGTTTCTGATCCAGAGTGTAGACTCTTCACATCACTATGGCATTCTCACCATACAGTACATATGGATTTATCACTTTATCACTTTAAGTAGATGTCACACCTCAGTATGGCATTCTAACTATATGTAGGAACATCAAGTATGGATTTATCCCACAGACTAGATATTACAGGTCTGGTCAGTATGACATCCTCATGTTAAGTGTGCACACCTCAGGTCAGTATGGCTTCCTCGTCCCGACTGTTAACGCCTCACATCAGTATGGGACTCTCACCTCTTGTACCCCATTTGAGTTAATATGTGTTTATACCACACTGCAGAGGCAAACCCAGATTTTTTCACCCAGCAAGGCAATTACGCCAGGAGTCAATATGGATGTCTCACCCTATGAGGAAGTGTTTTCCATCTAGAGACCACAGACCAAGGCTGCCAGAATTTCCCAGCAAGATTGCAATTCAAATTTTTATTGGCTTTCCACCAGCTTTGGTGATTAACTCACAAGTTTATAATGACTTGTAAAATGAAAATGACACCTTGGCTCTGTAAGGGTTTATTAGATTAGAGATTAGAACTCATCTCTATAAACACTTCCTAGTCTCTTTAGAGGAGTTAAAATCATCCCAGACGTTTCCAGTCTTTGAAGAGACTAAACCTGCCGTCTGTACAGAGTCAGCGTTACACCAGATGCTTTCTACCCTCTCTAGACTGAATACCTCTGGAGTCAGCATGGTGTCTGGAGACTGCACTTCCGCACACATGTCTCACGCCGCCTAGAGATTACAGCTCACGTGACACCCGTGTCTGGAGATTAAACTCCAAGTCCTTGCACATTTCTCCATGTCTGATTGTTAGCTTTCTAGCCCACCAGGTGCACAAATGTCTAAGAAGCGACTGCCGTACTGCCTGCCTGTCTGGAGTTTCTTGAAGGTTAGGTGTGTTCTTTACGCTTCTCTAGATCTCTAGATCTGCTTTACAGTTAGTTGTAATATCGTCCATGTTTGGGCTTTTATAACTGAATATTTCAGGTCTGGCTGCTCTATCAGTGAATGTCTCATATCACCTGGGGAACGTGCCCCCTCAAAATTCTCAATGACTAGACTTTCATCTCATTTAAACTTTAGGGGCAAGGTTGGTGTATTAAACTCAGGTGTGAGGTCAAAGCGTACACAGTCATGCACAGAAACAAATCTACATACGTAATGTGTGAGCGAGTCCTTGTCGTCACAGCGTCGCCTCTTGCCCTCGCTGCTGCCAGCCCCGGTGTACTCGGCTGATGACCCCTGCTTCTCTTCTGTCCTCTGGCTGTCCGTAGATGACACAGATTTACTCTACATTAGACAGAAGGAGATGAGTTGAAACCAGACAGGTAATCAGTTGGAGGTGAAAATGTTTAACTCTAAGCAGCAGGGTGCCACATCCCATTTTGTGGACTTTATATTTCACATGTGCAGGGAGCTGCGTTGTTTTTCTTTGAGTGGCTTTCTCTTCTTGTGCAATGTTTCTTAAAGTTTCTATCTTATGATCAATGTAATTAATTGTCAAACAAATCTTCTTTCTTATAATATTTGAAATTCTTAGGATGGACCAATTGGCCCTGCAGTGTCCTCTAAACTCTTATATGTGTATGTGAGTGGGTGCTACTGCTTTATTTAATTATTTACACTCAGGGGCCTTATATCCCTTTTATATTTCACTTATTGTATGCAGGGACCCTCTTCATGAGCTGTGCTGTTTTTTTGGGTGGCTTTCTTTTCTTATGTAATGTTTCTCAAAGTTTCTAATTCATGATCAATGTAATTAATTATCAAGTAAATCTTCCTTCCTTCTTATAATATTTGAAATTCTGTGGATGGACCAATTGGCCCTGCAGTGTCCTCTAAACCTTTATATACAGTATGTGTGTGTGAGTGTGTGCTACTGCTTTATTTATTTATTTTTTATTTACACCCAGGGGCCTTATATCCCTTTAATGGAATTTAAATTTCACATATTTTATTGACGGACCCTTGTCAGGAGCTGTGCTGTGACTGTGACTTCTGAAGCAGAGTATTTCCCACTGGGACCACTTTAATTAAGAACAAAATAAAATCACCATGGAAGCCTCCATGTGCTCCTTCCACTTTATGATAAAGAAGCCAGCTATATGAAGCTCCTGTTTCAAAGAGCCAAGGAGAATAGATCTTGTAAGTAGTAGGGGTTGCCACCGAGCCCCATACCCCAGACCCAATAATACCCAACACAGTCACGGGTTCAAATAATGGATTATTAATCCGCCAAGCATTTTGTACAATAAAGCACAGCCGATTGCCATACAAAATCATAGAAGCTCTTTTCTCTCCTTCCACCTCCAGTTGAGTGTCACCTGCTGCCTCCTTCCCTAAGGTAAGACAGTGGGCTTCTTTTATACTGGACCCAAAGTGGCTTCCAGTGACTTGTGGGGGAAACTTGAGAACCATGGTAGTGACAGAACGCTCTTGTGGTGCACCCAGGCGCCATGACAGGGTTGCAATTTTGGACTCCTGTTCCTAATGTTTGGGGGATGGAACTGCTCCTGGCCTCTGACTTCTGTTTGTCCATCCCCTGGCACCTTCCACCTTGGCAAGAGGTCAGGCCGTCGTCCAGCCGGAATGCCTGTCTGTCCTGCATGGCACTCCCAATCTGAATGTAGAGCATTGTTTCTCCATTGCGTTGTGGACTCGCACTGACTAGCAAACACCTGGACACATGGTAGTTAGCTCTGCTACCAGAAGTGACATGTGTCTAGCCGCCTGCATGTTCTCTCTGTGCTATTGTAGCTAACCCTTTTCACCTCAAATCCATTTGACTCTAAACTGAGTTTAGAAAGTTTTCCCTGTAACTTGGAGGGCTGGAGTCAGATTAACGCCATGCCCAGGATGGAGCAATTGCAGGTTAAGGCCTGTGTTCAGAAGCATATAGTTGTTTGTGGTAATAAAACACTTTACTAGGATTACAGAGCTGTACTCCTTCTTCTGATTAATACTATTAGTTGCTCTAATTTATGTGGCTGTACTCCAATTAGATTAGACTCATTCTGGAAGAAAAGGGAAGCAGTGTGGCATGGTGATTAAGAATTTGGACTTCAGACCCTAAGACTGTGCTTTCAAATTCCACTACTGACACCACGTAGCCACAATTCTCCCATTGAAGAAACAAAAGAAATGGAACTGATCGCATCTCAGATGTTGTAAGTCACCTTGGATAGAGGCGTCTGTCCAATAATAATGAAATCTAACAAGACTTACAGAGAGATCTCACAGAATATCCCACGCTTTTCAAACCAAATTCTCAAGTTTGACTCCTTTTCCCTCAGTTGTATCTCATGTCTCCATTTGTCCAAAGTAATTTCTCATCAGGAATTTTAGGAGAAACATCTGTGGCAGACTCTTAAATGAAACCTAAATGAGTATCTCTTTCAAGTCTCACGAGCCATCAGCCTTCATTTTCGCATGGGTATGCAGTAGACCCCCGCGAAGTCGCAGTTCAGAGTTCGTGGCCTCAGTCATTCGCAAATTTCTCCTTAGAACCTAACTGGTAATAGTTAGCGGAAACCGCAAATATCCTCCGCAATTTTTTATGCCTCTTTTCGTGGCAATACTGTACTGTAGAGAGAACACAAAGTAACCGTAGAGGAAAACGCGGCTTGGGATGGTGAAAGTAGCCAATCCGAGAGTGTTATTCATTTCTCCTTGCTGCTGATTGGCTGCTGCTCTGTGACACATCTCCATCAGATGCAGCCCAGCATTCCCGCATCATAACAGTTTACCACGTGTAGCTCTCTCGATTGTTTTGCTGAGTGTTCTCGCATTTTTCATTTTGTTCTTCTTAAAGCCCTAAGATGCCGCCCGAATACCCTGCACCTTCTAATGCTTCTGGCAATGAACCTAAGCATGGGATCCCTATATGGTTCGGACTGTCAAAGTTAATAATGGCATCAATGCTGCCGTTCAGACATATAAAACCCTCCTGGCCACCATGAAGAAACAACGGCAGCACCTTCCCATCACAATGTTCCTCAAACCTAACAAGAAAAGCAAGCATGAAACCCCACCAGAAGAAGACTCGTCAGAAGATACGACTCCTCCTGAAGTGCCTGAAGAGGAGGTACCACCCAAGGAGTCATTATCTTCATTATATACCTTCATCGTACTGCACAGCTAATTCATCATCATCATCATCATCATCTTCAATCAATATCATTCATTATTGGTGAGCACCCGTACATTTTACTTTATTTTAATTAAATTAAATTAAATTATTACGTATTTACCCTACTTATACCAAAGAAAACGACAGCACATACCAAAGAAAATGCGCTTGCACGAATTACAGTTACATATAGGGGCAACATCGGTATTTTACATTCTAGCACTGCAGGAGGCATAGCAGTACAGTACTGTACAGTATACGGCTTTACCTTTACATTCTTTTTTTAGGGTAATATTAAGCTGAGTTTGAAATGAAATTAAAGTGTTTTGGGGGCATATTTAGGGTTTAAACTTAAATGAAGTTATGGGAAAATATAGTGGAAGCTCGGTTAAGATGTGAGGTGATGATTAGTGAGCAGCAGTATGGTTTCATGCCAAGAAAGAGCACCACAGATGTGATGCTTGCTCTGAGGGTGTTAATGGAGAAGTATAGAGAAGGCCAGAAGGAGTTACATTGCGTCTTTGTGGACCTGGAGAAAGCATATGACAGGGTGCTTTGAGAGGAGTTGTGGCATTGTATGAGGGAGTTGGGAGTGGCAGAGAAGTACGTAAGAGTTGTACAGGATATGTACGAGGGAAATGTGACCGTGGTGAGGTCTGCGGTAGGAGTGATGGATGCATTCAAGTTGGAGGTGGGATTACATCAGGGATCGGCTCTGAGTCCTTTCTTATTTGCAATGGTGATGGACAGGCTGACAGATGAGATTAGACAGGAGTCCCTGTGGACTATGATGTTTGCTAATGACATTGTGATCTGTAGCGATAGTAGGGAGCAGATTGAGGAGACCCTGGAGAGGTTGAGATCATTTCGAGAGAGGAGAGGAATGAAGGTCAGTAGGAACAAGACAGAATACATGTGTGTAAATGAGAGGGAGGTCAGTGGAATGGTGAGGATGCAAGGAGTAGAGTTGGCGAAGGTGGATGAGTTTAAATACTTGGGATCAACAGAACAGAGTAATGGGGATTGTGGAAGAGAGGTGAAAAGGAGAGTGCAGGCAGGGTGGAATGGGTGGAGAAGAGTGTCAGGAGTGATTTGTGACAGACGGATATCAGCAAGAGTGAAAGGGAAGGTCTACAGGACGGTAGTGAGGCCAGCTATGTTATATGGGCTGGAGACGGTGGCTCTGACCAGAAAGCAGAAGACAGAGCTGGAGGTGGCAGAGTTAAAGATTTGAAGATTTGCATTGGGTGTGACGAGGATGGACAGGATTAGAAATGAGGACATTAGAGGGTCAGCTCAGGTTAATCGGTTGGGAGACAAAGTCAGAGAGGTGAGATTGCGTTGGTTTGCACATGTGCAGAAGGGAGATGCTGGGTATATTGGGAGAAGGATGTTAAGGATAGAGCTGCCAAGGAAGAGGAAAAGAGGAAGGCCTAAGAGAAGGTTTATGGATGTGGTGAGAGAGGACATGCAGGTGATGGGTGTAACAGAATAAGATGCAGAGGACAGAAAGATATCGAAGAAGTTGATCTGCTGTGGCGACCCCTAACAAGAGCAGCCAAAAGAAGATTTAGGGTTCAAACTATAAAAATAGGTATTTGTAGGCATTTTTTTGACCACATCCAAAATTTGCAATTTTTCTCAATTCGCGGGTGCTCTGGGAACGTAACCATCTGCGAATTTCAGGGGTCGTCTGTATACCACCGTAATGGTATACCTGCATCTTGCCAAGCTCCCTCTCTCTAGTGCCATGCGGGGGACACAAACAAATGAGCAAAGGGCAAGCAAACCAGGAAATTTACAAATCTGAGGAAATGACTAAAGGGAAGATGCCTTACTAATGGAGTCTTTAAATATTTAGTAAGGGAGCCTGGAAGAAATAAATGAAGAAATGGTGTGGCCCATATGGACTTTGCATGCCTTCCCTGTGTGATCTTAAGCTGCTTTTACTGCAGTTTTTGTTTCCCCAAACACATAAACGTTAAGTTAGTTAGCAGTCTAAAATTGGCCTTGTGCGAGTGAGCCCTGCAGTGGATTGGTGCCCTGAATTGAATTGACTTGATTTTTATTAAATAAATCAATCAAGAAATAAATGAATTCATGTATGCTATTGACGAAATGGCTTTATTCTCGCTTTTTTATTTATGTTTCTCTCTCCTCCTTATAAAACTCTCCATTTTTTCTCGAGGTCTGTGCCCTGGCAAGGACTTCGGCACAAAGTAAAGTCCTACCACCCCCTCACACCCCTCCACACCTCCCGCCTTACTCAACAGACCTGGTATTTTATCTGGGGGCTGTTTATTTAACACTCTCCCAACAAAGAGATTCTTGGAATGACTGAGCAGCACGAGAAGAACAGAAAAAAAAAACCACAGGCCTCCAAAGCCTGGAGCACCGCAGCGCGAGACTTGTCTCTGTGACTCCTGCCAAGGGCTGCGGCCTGGCAGAAAGAATCGATTGTACCAGTTGGGGTTAAATGGGTGGCAGACTGCTCATTAGGAGGGTGCTGGGAAACAACATCAACGCGTAAAGGGAGTGCTGTGAGGGAGGTAAGTGTGATGACGAGGTGCCTGAAGTGTGCGTCCATCTATCATTACAGCTTGCATAGACCAAAAAAACTCTGAATTAGAAAATAAATAAATACATACATAAATTTTTGTTGATATTTGTGTCTTTCAATAATGTCAGTTCTTTATGTCTTCCCTAAAACACTTAATAATAAATAATAATGAAATAGCTTAATCCGATCATCAGATCATGAAGGGCTGGAGCCTATTCTAGCAGCACCAGGGTTCCTCTACGGGGATCCAGTCAGATTTTTCCATTGAACTGAAAAAAAAAATGTAAAAATAAAAGCAGATGTTGCATTTAAGCAATTTATTCAGTATGTTTAGCTTTCACTGAGTGGTTTGATGATATTGTGGTCTGGTCATTTCAGTAAGAATCTGTGTTCGCAAAAATTACTTCTGAATGTTTTGAGATGCTTTTTTTTTTGTTTGTATGTTGCTTCCTGACTCACCAGTTCGATGAACCCCCCACATATGAAAGACCATTCAACTCATCTTGGTGTCTAGCATTACACCCGTGCGTATGGGAGGCGGCTAAAGGGTCTGAATGGATGTCATTACATGCCAGGCCAGGGGATGGCAGTGTTCACCAATCCTTTCTATCTTTCCTCTGACCATTCTGATGTCACTTCCAGTTCTGGCTATTCTGACATCACTTCCTGATCCGACCATTCTGGCATCACTTCCAGTTCTGGCCATTCTGACCTCACTTCCTGTTCTGACCATTCTGATGTCGCTCCCTGTTTCAACCATTCTGAAAGTCACTTACAGTTCTGGTCATTCTGATGTCACTCCCTGTTCCAACCACTCTGATGCCACTTCTGGTTCCGGCCAATATAATGTCACTTCCGGTTCCAACCTTTCCAACATCACTTCCTGTTCTGGCCATTCTGACATCACTTCCAGTTCTGACAATTCTGACGTCAATCCCTGTTCCGGCCATTCTAACGTCACTTCAGGCTATTCTGACCTCACTCCCTGTTCCAACCACTCTGACACCACTTCCAGTTCCGGCCATCCTGAAGTTACTTCCTGTTCCGACCTTTCTGGCATCACTTCCTCCAGCTCACTGCCATTTTCATTTTGTCTCCCAGTTCTGTTGTGGACTCTAGTCTAGTTTTTTTTGCCAAGTACTTGTTCCAAGTGGCTACCACAGACCTTTCTTTCAGTCTTTTGTGTTGTCTTTTATCTCCACACAAGTTTTACAATATGTGAAGCTTTTTGGGGTCAATCCTAAAGTTTGGCCATCCAGACTCGAAAAAAAAAAATCATAATTTTTGGACCATGCACTGTGCAGAAAGTGACACCCTTAATGATAAAGAGTAAAGTAATCGGTCTCTTCAGCACAAATGATCAGAAGGGCCTCAAGTTGTGCAGCGCACATCAACTGACCCCTGGGGTTCACCCACTAATTGGGTACAAGGGGGCAAAGTTACTCCTTTTCACAAAGCTTATGGGAATTATGGGGATTTATACTATGGACATGTGGAGTGTCGTTCTATGCTATTTCAAGACTACTGATCATGGAGATCATACCATTTTTGATATTTGATTCAAAACTGGTGGTCCTAGCCCTCTAAGAGCCACTCGGAAGAAGGTTAAAAATGACACATTTCAAACATTAGCATGAGGGGTATTGTTTTATGCTATTTTGAAGTTGCTGATCATGAATATGTTCATATTTTTGATATTTGATTCCTAACTAGTGGTCCTAGCCCACTAATACTGATGCTCTATGTAAGAAAGGTCAGAGCAGACTATACTTTCTAAGAAGGTTGGCATTTTTCAACATCTGCAGTAAGATGCTGCAGATGTTCTACCAGACGGTTGTGGCGAGTGCCCTCTTCTACGCGGTGGTGTGCTGGGGAGGCAGCATAAAGATGAAAGACGCTTCACGCCTGGACAAACTTGTTAAGAAGGCAGGCTCTATTGTAGGAGTAAAGTTGAACAGTTTAACATCTGTGGCAGAGCGACGGGCATTAAGCAAACTCCTGTCAATCATGAATAATCCACTGCATCCACTGAACAGTGTCATCTCCAGGCAGAGGAGTAGCTTCAGTGACAGACTTTTGTCATTGTCTTGCTCCACTGACAGACTGAGGAGATCGTTCCTCCCCCGTTCCTTCCACCCGGGGGAGTAAATGCTAACATTTTTTTTTTTTCATTTTTTTCATTTTTATTACTATTTAATTTAATATTGTTTTTTGTATCAGTATACTGCTGCTGGATTATGTGAATTTCCCCTTGGGATTAATAAAGTATCTATCTATCTATCTATCTATCTATCTATCTATCTATCTATCTATCTATCTAATAGCCACTCCCATAATGTTACAAATGACACATTTCAAACATACGCTTGTCATTTTGGACTATTTCAAGGTTGTGATTACAAAGATGATGTTATTCTTGATTTTTTTCGATTACTCTTGAGAGTATTTGGACTTTAAACACATAACTAAAGCACACATTTTAGTGTTTCAGATATTTGATGCCACTCTTATTGTTTATTATGTACTTCCACCTCTTGAAGTAAATCGTGACGTTTGTTATGAACACCCAAATTAGGGCAGCTTGTTGCGAATTCAGACTTTTTCCTGTGTTATTTTGTTCCTCCACATTGCCAACAGTCGATATTTTAATAATTATTCTATTTAGCACTCGCACAAAGTAAAGATGAATTTAGATGCTTTTTTCTAATTACCTTTAGGAGAAAATCAGAATAAATACACGAATGTCGCACATCATTCGTCTCTTTGTAGGCATCACACAGTCTGGCAAGTGATGGCTGTAGCTTCATTCATTCACTCATTCATCGCTTTCCTTAACCCACTTAATTCAAATTTAGAAGAGCAGGGAGTCCATCTGGACAGCTTCAGGTGCCAGCAGGGCCATTTTAAGCTTTTGTTTTTTGAGGGTATACCAATTTTGGACCCCCACCACTGATCACTCCAGCAGCATCACATTTTACATACCCTAAAGAGCCGAAGCATGTCGACAGCACCCCTCCAAATGAATGAGCCTTTGTTGTTAACAGGTGCACACCACCATGCTAAACACTGCCAGCAGAATGGGTCATACTGAGGGGCTCAGTGACTTTAAACATGGCACAGTCACAGGATGCGACCTTAGCCACCAGTCAGTATGTGAAATTTCTGCTTTGCTAGATCTACCCAGATCAACTGTAAGAGAGCGAATGTTGTGAAGGGGAAGCATTGAAGAGCAACAATAGCAATGCCATGCAGTGGTAGACCACCTAAACTCATCGAGGAGTGTGGCCACCGAGTGTGTGAAAGTCGCCAACCATCTATGGAATCACAGTTCCAAACTTGTCTCTGGAGGCCACATCAGTGTGTGAGGAGCTTCACGTCATGGGCTTCCATGGCCAAGCAGCTGCACACAAGTCTAAGACCACTATGCACGATGCCAGGTGTCAGACTCGGAGCTCTGGACTCTGGAGCAGTGCAAACATGGAGTAATGAATCAAGCGTCACTTTCAGGCTGTCTGATGGACCACTCTGTGTTTGGCGGGCATCAGGAGAACACTGCCTTCTGGATGGCACAGCGCCTACTGTAAAGTTTGGTGCAGAAGGAACAATGGTCTGCTGCTGGGCTCTGTGCCAGCCGCTGCCAAGTTCCTCTATGTTTATCTGGATCTGGCTTTGTACACAGCGGCACCGTCAGGCCAGAATAGAAAAAAGGGCCCTCACCAAACTGTCGCCTCAGAGTTGGAATTGTCTGAAATGTTTTCAGGGTCTTTCCCAGACCCCTTGGTTCCACTGAAGGGTCCTGTTAATGCCACAGCAGTCAGACATTTTAGACAATTCCAACTCTGAGGTAACAGTTTGGTGAAGGCCCTTTTTCTATCCCAGCCTGACGGTGTCGTTGTGTACAAAGCCAGATCCATGTAAACATGGAAGAACTTGGCAGAGGCCTGCACAGAGCCCTGACCTCAGCACTACTGAACGACTTTGGGATGAACCGATTGAGAGCCAGGGGTCTCGTCCAACAGCAGTTATTTGATCTCACAAAATGTTCTTTTGGCTGAATGGACACAAATTCCCACGGACACACTCCAACATCATTTAGGAAGAAGAGTGGAGACTGTTTTAGCCGCAAATAAACTCCATGTTAATGTCAGTGGTTTAGATGTCCAACAAGCTCATACTGGTGTGACGCTCAAGTGTCCAGAAACCTTTGGCTATATCTCTCTATATATAAAATCCAACATCTGTCTGTCCACTTTTCACAAGAGGACTACTTAACGGATTTAGATCGGGTTTTATTTCCAGAATTTGCTGGAACATTCCGGTTGATTTTGCGAATTCTCTCATGGTGCTAACTATCATAGATCGCTTATATTCACACTAATCCATGACAGGGGCTGCGGGCCAAGGGGAGGGGGAAGCGTGACGTAAGGAGTGGGGAGCCATATGGGGCCCACCTCACATCACGCGCCAGCCTACCTGTCGCCATGTGTTGGAGCGTACCTTACCTCTGCTCAGCTAATGATGCCTGCTTGTTTATTGATTTTTAAAGTTTGTCCTGTTTCACTACTACGTGGGCAGAGCCGCAGGGGACAGCTAGTATTGTATACGTTGAGTTGCCAATTAGCGTGTTTTGCATCCTTTGGCCTTCAGAATAGCATGGATTCGCCCAGGCATAATAAACATTACAAGAAGTTGAATATGCTATTTGGAAATATTGTAGAAGTGATGGCATTATGGAGTTTCCAATGCTTGGAACAGCCACACAGACTTGCTGCAAAGAGCCCTTTCCACCTCCCAAAGAAGATCTGTGCAGGCCACCTAAGCAATGGAAAGTCGCCGGTGTGGACCATTTTATGATGATGTGCACTTTGTGATGTGTAGCACCGCCTTATAGTGTGGATAAACTGTAGCCATAAAGGAATCATCTTAGTTGGCAGCAACGTTCACATCCACCTAGTCACTCAGATATTCTTCAATGGGAAATCAGGGGCCCTAATGTGTGCTACCTCAGTTGCACAGTAGAAACCGGAGCTGCAGAGACCAAAAGAGGCACCAATTCTTCCATCATCATGATGCAAAGGATTCACCCAAACAAGTAACTTTTTTTCTCTCCTCAGGTGTGTCCAGTATTGATGCTTCTGTGCCCACTGAAGGTGTGCTTGCTTGTTTTTTGGGTGAAAACCTTGGTGCCGGACGTGGTGTGGCAGCCTATCCGTGACAAAGTCCAGTAAAAGATGCTAATTTTCACGCCAATGTTGTGACATATCTGGTTGTGGTCTGCCTGCTTGCTTGCGTGACTCCCGCCATTCCT
The DNA here is from genome assembly GCA_026402145.1 of Polypterus bichir lapradei. Lineage (NCBI taxonomy): Eukaryota > Metazoa > Chordata > Cladistia > Polypteriformes > Polypteridae > Polypterus > Polypterus bichir. The sequence goes on from JANRMT010062789.1 coordinate 23,987,311, forward strand.
CTGATCGATAAGCTGTTTTCACGCACACCATCGCCTGCTACTTGTAGTTCTTTGCTTTTTGAGCCTTCCCAGTAAGCTCTTGAACTGTATGACAGCCATTGGGGGATATTAGAACCAATACACCTGGAGGCCACTATTATGCCACAGTCAAAGTCACAAATGTCATTTGTTTTTTTTTCCTATTCCAATATTCTGCAGAATACCAAGTGACGCTAGAAATGCTAATCTGTCTAATTCACCCCACATTCTGCTACCATGTGATCTGTGACGTGTAGGAAATATCAAGGTGAGTACCTAATAAGTGAGCAGTCAAGGTATATACAATACAACACAATACAACACAATACAACACAATACGATACAATACAATTTATTTTTGTACACCCCAAAATCACACAAGAAGTGCCGCAACGGGTTTTTAACAGGACCTGCCTTTAGACGGCCCCCCAGCCTCAACTGTCTAAGAAGACAAGGAAAAAATCAAAGAAACCTCAGGAAAGGCAGTTCAAAGAGAGACCCCTTACCAGGTAGGTTGGGTGTGCAGTGGGTGTCAAAAAAAGGTGGTCAATACAATACAATACACAGAACAGAACACAAGTAATCCTCAATACAATATAATAGTACAATAGAAATATTACAAGTACGGAGCAGAATTCAACAGTAGATGATATCCCATAATACGATTTGGATTTTTTCAGAGGCCTGGAGACCTCGACCATCAAGCTGCTTCCCCCTATTGGCCATTCCACAGCTGGGCCAGCATATGTTGTGGGTCATTTCCTGGTCTGGATGGCCTCCCCTTGGAGTTTCCATCTTCTCCCCATGTCTGTGTGTTTGTCTTCTCACAGTCCAGAGACGGGCTGCCATCTTGAGGAATGGTGCTAATTTTAGGCTAGTGTGAGTCTGCCCTGGCATCCTGTCCAAACTTGGGTCCTGTGTTAACCTCCCCCCACCCCTCCCCCACATGTGCCTATCCTCCAAAAGTCCCTATGGAAAAAAATCAGATTCAGAAAATGAATGGATTGTGTGCTGTCTGCAGCTCTAAATGTTTTCTCGATGTTAGCCATGAATATTTATTGAGCAAACAGCTCACAAGTTTCAAATCAATAAAGTCAATTGCTTTCTCGGTTTCAGCTAATCTGCTTTGTAATGTGCTCTGCTTTTTAAAAATGAGTTGCCAGCTTTCTGTAAAGGCCACTGATGTTACTGCACCTGTCTAGTTTTGTGAAGATGCAGTTAGAGGCAATGATAATTTTAATTAAAGGCCTCCTGAAATCCCACCACAGACTTTGTGGGGAGGTGCCGTGTAGGACATACAGTAGAGCTGCTTACATTATAAGGCATAAAGCAGCACAATCTTTGGTCAATTTCCAAGTGGAAAAACCTCAAAACTAGGGGCATCATTCTTATGTTCAAGCTGAAGTGTAGGCGTCAAATAGTGGGGGTTATTTTATCAAGAAACACCATCTCAAATCTCACCTCACATCTCATCTAACGTCTCATTTTATGTCTAACCACAGACACGGGTACGGCAGTAAATGGTAACATAATGATAATTCTCACACTGACCTTCCCGGGGGAGCCCCCCATTCTACTTGGATATGACGTACAAATATCATTGTGGTCAAAACTCAACCCCAATCCCACGCTGATTAATTTAATGTATGCACACAATCGCTATCAAGCCTGACTAAGAAATCGAGAAGGGGGATCAAGAAGCTAACACAAACAGGCAGTACCGGCACTTACAGTATTTGCTCCACTTCAGGTACTGCATCTCGATACACACCTCAAATCTCACGCCATATCTCACATCACATTGTACCTCATATATCTCACCTCAAATCTCATCTCACATCTCTCCCCACATTTTATATCACATCTCATGGCACATCTCTCCTCTAGTCTCTCCTCAAATTTGTCCTCACATCTCTCCTTAAGACTCTCCTCACTTCTTTCATCACATTTCACCACACATCTTGCCTCAAGCTGCGGTGGGCTGGCGCCCTGCCAGGGGTTTGTTTCCTGCCTTGCGCCCTGTGTTGGCTGGGATTGGCTCCAGCAGACCCCCGTGACCCTGTAGTTAGGATATAGCGGGTTGGATAATGAATGGATGGATCTTGCCTCAAGTCTCTCCTTACATCTCATCTCCCATCTAACATCATATCTCACGTCACATATATCCTCACACTTCACCTCACACCTCACCTCACATCTCACCTCCCATCATACCTCACATATCTCCTCACTTCTCACCTCACATCTCACCACACATCTTGTCTCAAGTCTCTCCTCACACCTCATCTCACATCATATCTCACCTCCCATCATAGGAGGAGGACACGCTGACCACATGACAAACCAGCTCAGGATCCCAGATTAGGACCTGAATGCAGCCATGCGATGGGTGACACCTCAGCACCACACTACTTCAGATGGAATGGAACAGCGTGAGTTTTTTTATGGTGACTGGAGTGCCAATTCTGCCACTAACCCCTAGGTTGGTGGGCCTACATGCGGGGATGGATGCAGATTAACGTCATACCCAAGATGGAGCAATTGCAGGTTAAGGACCTTGCTCAAGGGCCCAACGAAGTAGAGTCACTTTTGGCGTTTACAGGATTCGAACAGGCAACCTTCCGATTGCCAGTGCAAACCCCTAGCCTCAGAGCCAGCACTCCATCCTATCCCATCATACCTCAAATCATATCTCACTTCACATATCTCCTCACTTCTCACCTCACATCTTGCCTCAAGTCTCTCCTCACACCTCATCTCACATCATATGTCTCCTCACACCTTATCTCACATCATATCTCACCTCACATTTCTCCTAACACTTCACCCCACACCTCATCTCACCTCCCATCATACCTCACATATCTCCTCACAGCTCACCTCACATCTCACCACACATCTTGCCTCAAGTCCCTCCTCACACCTCATCTCACATCATATCTCACCTCACATTTCTCCTCACACCTCATCTTACATCTCACCTCCCATCATACCTCACATATCTCCTCACAGCTCACCACTCATCTTTTCTGGCACCCAATTACAGCACCTGCGTTTGTAGATCTTGCATGTTCCATTTGTGCCCTCACACTAATCACATGATGGTAGGTGGGCTGGCATCTCTAAATTAAGGTTCAGGGTGTTCATTATCATGTGAACCCGGCCACAGACAAGTTGCTCAAACAGAACCACCAAATAAAGACAAGCTCACGACCACCTCAAACACGACACACGGCACAGTAGTCATAACCGGCCCAAACCTGAGAGTTTAGGCGAGTCTGTGAATGTGCTGTTTGTGAACTGAACTCCAATCCCTGGATGGATTCTTTTCCTGAGTCAGAAACTTTAGGTCTAGTAAGTTGCCTTCTCCAGGCCTGTCCAGGAAATGGCAGACTGAATACGGATTGAGAGATCAACGATGCCCTGCTGTGTGTCCATTTAAATTTAGCCAGACCCCCCCTTTAAAGACGGGACACTGCCCTCTACGTGGCCCATGTGGCATCCATGCAAATCACACAAGCTGACATCAGCCTGCTTCTGCAGCTTTTACTGGCCATAGGCCTAAATGTACTTCAAAATCGTGCTGGTTGTGAAAGGCGCCATATACAACAAAAAGCAGTTACTTAACATTCTAGTGATCTCACTGAAATGTGTGGCATAAAATGAAGAGCAGTGAATTGGGATTGAGTTCCAGGTCAGCCTAGAAGGACTGCTTTGCTTTGAACAGCATCTAAAAAGTGCACACCGCAAAGACACCACATATAGAAATAAAGAACAGTCACATAACTCCATTTACGTTGTGCTAACAGTCAGAATTGCGGAGGGTGACAGCACTGAGTGAAGCTGTCACGATAAAAGGATTTTAGCAAACACAGTTGGTTGACAAATTTCCTTTCTTACTTTAAAAAAAAAAAAAAGTAATACACTAGAACCCCAATATCCGCCGATTCGGTTTCTGTGGTTTCAGTCTTGCGCCAGTAACGGTGGACCGCAAAAAAATGACGTGGAAAATTCCAGAAATAAATTATTCATAAGTTTCTAATCGCATGCCGTTCTGAGCAAATGTTTTCACCGCTTTGTATACACGGCGGCGGATGTGTCACTCACACTGACATGCGTGTTCAAGAGAAAGAGAGAGTACAAGGATAATAATGTACAGTGTATTTTATTATTATTTAATGTAGTTAATGTCAGTGTGCAGCTGCACTACTAGGGAGTGAAAACTTCAACTCCCAGCAGTCCCTGCAATGGCTGTAATTGAATGTCTGCTGAGGGTGCAGGGGCTTCTGGGGACAAGGAGGATTTAAAAGGAGGCCAGTTATACTGAGTGAAAAAAAAAAAGTCTATTGTTGTTTCGCATCTTGAGCCACCTGTCTGTTTGCCTTCCCATTTACTACCTGGGGATTTTTGTTTGGTCCTCGATCGTCTCCTGTTTTGGGTGTATCGACTGTCTGGTGTCTTCCTGCTGCATGAGGACTGTTGTTGTCGACCTGTGGAGAAAGGAGCGCTCCCGATCCCATTCACATGTCATCATCGCATCAGGAAATACCGGTAGGACTGACCTTTACATTCACATACAGCGAGCTGATCTCTGGACTATCTGCCTTCATCATTTCATTCCATCAGATGCCGTGGCCTTCACCGTGTGTGATTTTTGTTAGTTGTTTGTTATTATTGAATTCGTGCTTATCGTATATCGCCGTAACTGGGGTGGGATCGTTGCAGTTTGTATAGTTATATTTCGTTTATTGTTGTTTAATACAGTCCTCAGTTTCTTTTTTATTACCGTGAGGAAGTGTGTGTGAGTCGGGTCAAGGCTGGGTGCATTCCTGGGATCCCCACCGAAAAATTAAATAAATCACCGTCAAAGGTGGGGAGAATCTTAGCTGGGTTTTTAGTCCGCTACAAGTGTGCACTATGACAGGTGCTATGTAAAACTACAGAGTGCTTTCTAGCGAGCACTTTTTAAATGTTTCTACATATTCTTGATAATCACTTTAGCAAGGCAGCAAAAGCAGAAACTCAAAAAGCAAGAACACCATCCCATAATAATGCTAATCATTTAGTACATAATAAAAATCCTTATTCCAATGTAGCACTTCCAACACTAATTTTATAAACCCATCTTCTAGCACTGCATACTATGGCAGGCGCAATATAAAACAGACACAGATTGACTTTGCCCGTTGTGTCGGTGGTGAAGCTCACCACATGAAATATGAATGGATAGACCGATGAATGGACTTTGTAAAGCGGTTTGCCACAGTGAGCAGTGTGAACACAACCCGCCATATTGCTGGACTGATTATATTATGTGATTATATTATCTAACCTGCTCAGTCCCATTCAGAGTCACTCAGATCTGGAAGGGGCACCAGTCCACTGCAGGGCACACTCAGATGACCACCCACCACATGCCAGTTCAGAATCACAAAATGTGGCCTAACATGGAAACAATACCAGAAACAAAATGCACATGGACACAGAGAGAACATACAGAGTGGTCACAAGCTGTGACTGGACTGGAATGTTAGCCTTTCAGTCTAAGGCTGGTTGGTGGGATCCTTGCTATGTTGATGATACCTGTCATTCCCTCCGGGGGACCACCTTGTATCAGTTAGTATCTCTGCATGTCTAACTGATATTGCAACCTACAGTAGATGAAGGAACACCATCTCCAACTCTACCTGGCAAAGTTGAGCTTTCTTGCTATCCCAGCTCGTCCGTCTATTTAACACCCCATCTCTGTTCAGGTGAGCTCATTATCACTAACGTTCGCCAAGAGTCAGTATGCAACCCTGAGGTGGTGATTGATGACCAGCTCCCCTTCAGGGACAATTGTTGCAATGGTGGCTCACTCTTGCAGATTCATTCTATTCAAATTTCACAAGATCAGACCATATCTGATGGAGTATGAGGCACATCTGCTGGTCCAGCCTTTGCTCTTGTCACGTCTGGACTGCTGCAAATCTCTGCTGGAGGGAATGCCAACATTTGTCAACAAGGTGGTTCAAAACGCAGCAGCACATCTGATGTTCAAGCAGCTTAGATGTGCACATGTCACTCTTCTCTTCAGATCACTGTAGGGTCACATGTTAAGTTGAAATCCTTGATGTTTGTCTACAGAGCAGTCGATATGTCTGCAACTGTATATATGGAGACTCTTCTGAGTTCCTATGATCCTTCTCACTCACTCAGGACTGCTGACGAACAGCATCTGGTGATGCCACCTCTGTGTGGTATCAAATCTTAAGTCTTTTCATGTGTGGCTTCTGGCTGGTGGAATGAACTGCTCATCTCCATTTTAAAGCTGTCACACACATGCACATAGGAGAAAGCTGAACGGACCAAATTAAGGTAACTCCACACTAGGCCAGGGGGTGACGGGGTGCACTAAACCTTCCTCTGTTACCTCTGCAGACCAAATACAGGACATTTTGACTGATCCGGCCCAGAATTATGTCAGTTCTGGTTTCTAGACCCAAGAATGATATCACTTCCTGCTCCAGACCCAAGAATGATGTCACTTCCGGTTTGGGGTTTGGGGCTAGGTGGGTTGGAAGACCAATAATGATGTCACTTCCGCCAAGAACATCACTTCCGGTTCTATTCCTCAATGACATCATTTCCAGTTCCCTGCTTTAACCCTTAAACCACCACAACCAGCTATAGTTGGTTCCCAGTGCAATTTGCCAGTATGCCATAGCCGATCAGTCAGTGCCGTACGTTCATTGAGCAGCCAGCTCATGACCACCTAGTGAGTCAGCCTCACTGTCCCTGGGATTCAGCCGCTGTACTAGACTGGCCTGCAAGCATCAGCGTTGGCCTCTGTGTGTTTGCGTGCAGCCAGTTCAAGTGCAGTTGGCTCGGTGATTTATTGAATTTCATCAATGGCGCCAGTTGCACCTTTTACATGTTGCTCCTGTAGTTTTTTTTTATAGTTTTTACAGTTTATTAGCAATGTGTAAAATGATCTGTGTTGCAGTAATTGTGATGCTATTTGCATGAAAAAAAAAAATATCTGTTCCTTTAAAATTTCACTTTTTCTTGGTGAATTGTGACATTTCCTTAAAAAGTGCAGCAAAAAAGTATTTGCTGTCCAGGGGGTGCATTAACCTTCCAAGTACGTGGCAGTTTAAGGGTTAAAAGACCAGGCTACTCAACATGTAGCTCAGTTCACTCTTGGACTCCAATCTATGCACTTCAGTGCGACTTTGCACACCCATTTGCAGCCAGGGATCATTTATGGGGTGGCTGCCCCAAACCTTTTTGTGTGTGTGTCGAGGCTGATTATTTCACAAAGCATTTGAAGACTCTCTTAATGGTGAAATTCTGTCTACCTGATAATGACTTTTGTAGCCTGGGGGGGTAACTCGCTTGTATTTAGTTCTGAGTTCTTCACTTGACTGGATCAATTGTGTCTCCTTGTTCTGTAACACAGTCCCCCAGACTGAAGTTTACTCGATTATGATGAACTCTTTTGCAAGTCACTTTGGATAAAAGCACCTGCTAAGCAAGTAACTGTAAATGTAACCAACGCAAATGTTAATTTCACTTTATACAGCAGCACAGCTCCCCACTAAAAGCACAATGAGGTTTGGTTGAACACTGAGAATGTTACATGTTACTCCTTGATGTTCTCAGCGCAGCTCCTGCCATGTTGTGTTTGTATACCTGAGTACATGCGTGTGTAAGTATAGGGTGGTCCAGATCTAATTATGCAATTTTCATTACGCTAACACTTATTAACCCGAAAAATCCCGGACCATCGAGAATTGTGCGTACCGACAACATGAAGAATCGTCTTTGCACTGAACTGGAATCGTCCCCGCATAAATCAAAGTCATCCAGACGATCTGGATCTGCATAAGTAGATCTGGACCACCCTGTATTGTTAACATGAAGACATTTCCATTGTAGCTCTCAGCAGGAGGTGACCAAGTGTAAGATGTCATCTCCCCACAGCTCCCGACTCATAAATGGTGCCAATCATTTCTGATTTCCTCTCATTAAGTTTGATCCAAACTTCTTTAATTGCACATATTCTTTCTTGGTAACATTTTTCACTTTGGGATTGTTGGGTGAGTGGCTCCTTAGTTAAAATGGGACAACAGAGGCTGACCACTTCATTTGAACAGTGCAACATCCCCAGTAAAGAAACCTAAGAAAATGCCTGGCGATGACCAAGTGACCACTCCTGAACAAAGCTTAATAAAGCTGTGATAGATCTGAACACAAGAGGACCCGGAAACATATAAAATATGCAACTTACCCGACTTGGCGCACGGTCTGCATCCAAAAAAAGAGAAGAGAAGAGAAGAGAAGACATCATTAGCACTTCAGAGACTGGCAGAGCTACAAGGGCCAAAGAGGTAACCTTCATTGCTGCAAACCCCAGGCCTTGGACTGGGCCTACAATCGCTCAGTGACCCTGCACTTAACACTTATCTTTCTATATATACCCTCCATGGCCCCTGACAACAATTACACAATGTACACATGCGGTGGCGCTATTGAGTTTTTTTTTTCGGAATATTGGAACAATTGTGTTGAGAACGGGCCATTGGAACAAAATCCTCATCAGTACTATTCACCTAATTTCTCCAAAATAACATCAAGTCAGGTTTTCAAGGTCCCTGAAGTCCTACTGTCAACTTATTCCTGGTGTCTGTGGTTCTCTATGTGAAGAAAAAATTCCTAATGTTTGTGTGAAATTTACTCTTCACAAGTGTCCAACTGTGTCCCCGTGTTCTTGTTGACTCATTTTAAAGTCACCGTCTCGATCCACTGCACTAATTCCTTTCGTCAATCGTGTCACCTCTTGATCTCCATTTGCCTAAACTGTTCAGACCCTACAGTTCCCCCCTCATAGCTCATACCTCTCAGTCCTAATCAGTTCTTCTCTGGACTTTCTCTAGTGATGCTATGTCTTTTTTGTTCACACAGTGCCCCTCGAAAGGCCGCACTAGTGTGTTATGAAGCTTAAGTACGAGGGGGAGTCAAGCTAAAGTTCGAAAATAGGATTTATTAGAAAATGGAGTGAACCTTCACAAAACTGATCATTCCTCAATGACATCTCCACCCTTCTCAATGCACTTGCCTGGATTCCATCAGAACAAAAGGTTTTGTCCTCACCACCACTCCTGCACCCGAGTTATTATCGAATGCTACGTGCCGATGGGTACAACAGTCACAAGAGCAGGTTACTGTGACTTGCTGGAGACCACTGTGAAGCCTGCTATTTGATCCAAGCAGCGGGGACTGTGGTCCCAAGGAGTCCTTTTTGCTGCAAGACAATGACACACACTGCTAAGAACACCAAGGCTCGTCTGGAGAAACTGAAGTTTGAGGTATTGCTACATCCTCCTTATTCGCCTGATTTGGCACCGTGTGATTTCCTCCTTTTTGGACCACTAAAAAAAAATATCTGGTTGGTCGTCGATTCGAAACAGATGGAGACGTGAAGAAAGCGGTGCAGGAGTGGCTGTGGAGATGAGATTTATTCTGCTGGAATCCCAGCACTTCCAGGCAGGTGGCACAAGTGCATTGAGAAGGGTGGAGACGACACTGAGAAATGACATGATCAGTTCTGTGAAGGTTCGTTGCATTTTCTGATAAATCCCATTTTCTAATTTTAGCTTGACTCCCTCTCGTATAATCTCCTTTGACTTGTACTCCACACATCTGCTACTGTACACAACATGACATCTCCTCTTATTACTTCAGCCCACTGGATGGCTGTGGAAAGTGACGAGTCCACTCAGACTCCCAGGTCCTTCTTTTGATTTTATATTCAGATTCCTAACCGTTCATTGTGAATTCCGGTCTAACATTTCTATTTCCCGTATGTAATACTCCACAGATATTGATCTGCCTCAGATCTGTCCAAGCCTACGTGTGGTCCAAGTGCTGATTCAACTGATTCTACATCACCGGCCCTCCTTCTTGGTTTGATATCATCTGTAAACTTAACCAGCTTGTTATTTTTATACTTATCATAATCATTTATGGGTATTAAAAAAGAGCAGCCACCCTAAACACTGATCTGCAAAGGACACCATCATGCCTAATTACGAAAATGTTTCCCTCATTGTGACCCTTGGTCCTCTATATTTTATCCAATTTTACACCCATCTTCACACTTTGCTGTCACTCTGTATTACAGACTGATTATGCAGGTCCTGGCTTTGGTCTTTAGGACCCACATGTGCCATCAATTCACTGCAGAATGGATCAAAATGCAGCAGCCACTCTTGGATTCAACCAGCCAAGATGGGCAAGTGTCACTCCTGTCTTCAAGTCAGTACACTGGTTCTCTGTAGCGACACACATTAAGTTCAAATCCTTAGTAGTCTGTGTGATGGCACCAGTGTATATGGAGACATTGGCAAGGGGCTCTGCTCCTTCTCACCCACTCAAGTCTACCAGAGAAAGCATCTGGTGATGCCATCAAATCTCAGTCCAGGCTCTTCATATGTATCTCCTAGATTGTGGAATGGGATGCCCACTACTATCCAAAGTGCTGACTCCCTCGATGTGCTTAAGAAGCAAATTAAGTCCCTACTGTTCGGTGAATATTTGTCAAATTGTTCAAACTTTTGCTCTGTGGATATCTGCCATATTGTTAATTAATCATTATTTTTTTTGCTAGCTTCATAGCTCTTCACTTGCGGTGATCAGCTATTGCAACTTGTTCAAAACAGTCCATAGGCTGATGTTACTCAATTATCTTGACCTCCTCTGTAAGTCGCTTTGGATAAAAGCCTCTGCTAAGCAAATAAACATATAAGTAAATTCCCACTTCCTTCATTTTTAACCCTGGACCTCTCATGTTGCTCCTTATCAAAAGCCCTCTGAATATCCAGAATAAATTACATCCAGCATACCCCGCTGCTTTTGCTACTTCCTCATAGAATTTCCGCATATTAGTGAAACTCAATCTCCCTCGTCTACACCCGTGCTGACCACTCACTAACTCCTCCTGTTCTTGTCTTTACTTACCCCTCTGGTGCTCCAGCTCCAGGTGGTTGCGTTCTTCTTTGGCAGCAAGGTGGGCCTGTATGCTAAGACTGCTGGACAGGGCCAAAAGTCCCGAGCTGCCCCCTAGTGATGCCAAGCTGGAAGCTTGCAGGCCAGACGGATGGGGGGTCAGTGGGATTCCCGGAGTGTGGTGGGACAGGTGCTGGAGCTGCTGCTGCTGTAGGATAAGAAAAGTTGATAAGGCAACAGAAACAGTATGAGGGGCTAGAGACAGATTTTTTTTTAAAAAAAATCAACCGCTACCTTAGCAGCTCGCTATCCCAGAAGTGAGGCCAAGATTACAGAGAACAGAGGATGAACCCAAAGTGGGCCACACTGAGCTGGGCATCAAGGTACTGACCTGACTCTGCCGCCTCCAGCTCTGTCTCCTGCTTTCTGGTCAGTGCCACCATCTCTAACCCATATAACATAGCTGGTCTCACTACCGTCCTGTAGACCTTCCCTTTCACTCTTGCTGACACCCGTCTGTCACAAATCACTCCTGACACTCTTCTCCACCCATTCCACCCTGCCTGCACTCTCTTCTTCACCTCTCTTCCACAATCCCCAATACTCTGTACTGTTAATCCCAAGTATTTAAACTCATCCACCTTCACCAACTCTGCTCCCTGCATCCTCACCATTCCACTGACCTCCCTCTCATTCACACATGTATTCTGTCTTGTTTCTACTGATCTTCATTCCTCTCCTCTCTAGAGCATATCTCCACCTCTCCAGGGTCTCCTCAACCTGCTCCCTACTATCACTACAGATCACAATGTCATCAGTAAACATCATAGTCCACAGGGACTCCTGTCTAATCTCATCTGTCAACCTGCCCATCACCATTGCAAATAATACCCCAGAATGATAAAGTAAAAACAAGAGTTAAGGAATTTTGGCATGGCTTTGTTTTTGCCTGTCCTCGGCATGACGTTAATTTGCATCCAGCCCTGCAAGTAAGCCTTCCAACCTGCAGGGAAAAAACTGGGGGTTGGTGGCAGAATTGGCACTCCAGCCACCATAAAAAAAAAAACCTCCCACTGTTCCATTCCATCTGAAGTAGTGTGGTGCTGAGGTGCCACCCGCTGCATGGCTACACTCGGGTCTCAATCTGGGATCCTGAGTTGGTTCATCATGCGGTGGGTGCGACAATGCGCTATATAAGCACGTGCTCCTTACCTCCTCCTCCTGCTCTGTTTTTGCTCAGCTGTGGGACTGTCTATAGAGAGAGGGGGGCGTCTGTCCTAATCATGTGCGGTCAATTGAAAAGACCACAGGTGGGCTCCAAACAAGGTGCATAAACATCTCAGTGATGATCAATGAAAGGGGACGCATTAAAGGCCAATTTCAGGGGTATTCAGACACATGCTCCAATGGGATACTTCCATTTTTAATTTTTAATACATTTGCAAAACTTTCTAAAAGCCTGATTTCGCTTTGCTGTTCACTTACATGATAGGAAGAAGAGGAATCCCAGCTCCAGCCGTGGTGTGGCATCCTGCCGGTACTCGCAAACTACTGGGGCTTTGAACCTCGGTCTGGGAGGACTGAAGGTTCACGTGATTCGTAGTACTGTACTATTTTGGGTAACTTTACTTATATTTTGATTTAATTCTTCATTTTGAAAACAGCATGGGGGTTACCGTTTCATGACATGGACACCACCGTATTGTTTGCTGTGTCCTTGAGTGGTTGCCAATCACATGATTCACATAACATGACCTTTGACCTCATGATGGCGGCAGTATAAACATGAAAATCCTGGAATGTTGCATTTTTGGATTCAATAATTATTAACCACATTTTAGTCCTTTTAGAATCTTATTTTCTCTCGGATTTTTGGCTCACACGTTTATTTTGGTTGCACGATTTTTTTTCACCTTTTCATTTACAACCTTCGTCACCCCTCGAGATCCTCTTCACCAGAGTGCCAGTCAACAGTATAGTTTGTGTCCAGAGGATCTCGCATTCTGACTTAAAAGGAGACAGTTGAGATAATTAAGAAATAGAACACCGAACCAAAATCTCCAACCGATTGGATGTCAAGTTCAAAATGTCAGTCCAAAAAATCAAAGGTCATGAAAACAAAAGTAGGAGTGACTGCCAACGAAGAACTAGAAAGAGAATGGCACACCACCACTGTCAACCACCTAATCTCAGACACTAAAGACACGTGTGCCAACTTAAAGTGGTGGCTCCGGAAACGTCACACGCAATGTACTCCTTGTGCCTTCTGGGAATGACTGTCATGGAAACTGAAACCAAAAATGGCGTTGTGGAAGAAGAATCAAAAATTTGTAACTTTTCTCAATGGATTTCTGAGGATAAATTAATTTTCTGTGTAGAAAAACCCTAAAATGGTTGCATAAAGGTCAAAAAGGTCCTCTACGACTGGTACAAGAAATGAAATACCAGATCATAACATCTGGAGTTCCAACTCATAATGGCAGATCCTCAGTAGCAAACAGGGAGGTAAATATTTGAGAAGAATTTGAATCCCCTGCCAGTCTAAACCCAACAAAACAGGGGGCTAAATGGACCCCGGCTCAACATCAGATGGACGCTGACTCTCACCCCAATAATGGCGTTCAGCTCCGCCATCGTCACCTGCTTGGCTCTCTCCACTGCCTGGACAACCTGCTGCTGGTGCTGCAAAAAAATGAAGCAAATCGAAATAAAACAAAACAAAATTAAACAATCGTTCAATCGATGACCATAGAAAGCACAGCCACAGCCTACCCGGCAGTACAACACTTAGGGTCGTGCGGAGAGGGAGCGAGACGTGAATGAAAAGTGTAGGAGTGTGGAGTGGAAGTGGGCTGTCAGTGCACTGCATTGAGCAAGTGGAGGGATCTGGAGAGCAATGTGGGGCAAGGAGAGAGTGGCTTTGGGGTGAGTGATGAAAGTGTGAGAGTTTGTGTAGTGAGCTGTGGGATTGGGGCGTAGTGTGTTGATGGAGTAGCATGATGGCACTGGCTGGCTAGAGTACAGTAGGTGTGGAGTGTGTGAGATGTTACTGATAATGTGTGCGTGTGTTTATGGAGCAGATGTACAGTTGGAGTGTGTTGTTACTGGAGTGAGACATCTGGAGGTTTATGGAGTGCTAGCCGTCCCCCGCAGCTCCGCCCGTATAGAAGTGATACAGGACAGCGAGGAGGGCCCTGCCTGCTTCCCCCTCTCCTCGGCCCGCTGCCTCTGTCTCGGATTAGTGCGAATATATCGCTCCTGCAAGCAAACTATGATTCTTAGCATGCAAAATCCACTGGACTGTTCAAACAAATTCTAGAAGAAAACCCAATCTAAGTCCGTTAAGTAGTGCTCTCGGACCCTGAGGCTGGTGCATGAGTAAGAAGGGTCCCGCCAAACTGCGTGTCTCTCGAACTCAGGCAAATAAATCGGTACCGCAAGCGAACCATGATTCTTAGCAAAATGAGAGAAGTCACAAAACCAACCGGAATGGTCAAGCAAATTCTACAACAAAGCCCAATCTAAATCCGTTAAGTAGTTCTATAGTTCGCTAGCTAAGTGGATGTAAGATATGCCCCGAGTCCGGTGTGTGAGTGAGGAGGGCCCGTCCCCCTCCCCTCGGCCCGCTGAGTGTTTCACACAAATAAATTGGTACCGCAAGCGAACTATGATACTTAGCGAGATGAGAGAAGTCGCAAAACCAACCGGAATCATCAAACAAATTCTAGAAGAAAGCTCGATCTAAATCCGTTAAGTAGTTCTCTTGTGAAAAGCGAACAGACAGACGGACGTTGGATTTTATATAAAGAGAGTGATGAGTGGAGTCGGTTTAAAGTGAAATCTTGATGTGGAATAGGCGTGTTGCATGGTTTTTGGTTTGAACGTGTAGTGCGACTAGAGTGAGATGTTTCGAGTGTATACGTGGAGCTTGTTTGGGGTGAGATCGAAGTTTTTGTGTGCTTTAGGTGTGAAGATCGAGCGGAGTGAGTTGTGCGATGTGAGTGGCGGTGGAATACGTGCTCATGAAATCAACTGAGAGTGGTGTGAATATGTGCTGTGTGGAATAAACAGAGTGCAGGTGGTGTGATTTTGGAGTGGGATCAGAGCTTGTCACGTGTCAGGTATGAAATGTGAGTTGGGGAAAAATGGTGTGACTTGAACAGAATGGGTGGGAGTGCACCTGCTTCTGAAGTGAAGTGTGAGTGGGCCTAGTATGGAATATGTGAGGGAAGGAAGGTTTGTGGGAGTGCGGCTGTCGAAGAGTGAGACACTTGGAGTGTGAAAGGAGTGTTCTCAGAGTTCAGTCTGATTGGGTTGTGTTGGAGTGAATGAAAGTGGGGTGAGGTGGGAGTAGAGTGGGATGCTGGAAGTGAACTTAGAGCAAAGGGGAGTGAGGCATGAGGGCGTTGTGTCATTAAGGAGTGTGAATGAAATGCAGTGAGATACTCACAGTGACCTTGCAGTGCATGTGGAGTGTCTTCGAAGAGAAGTGCAATTGTGGAGTTTGAGTGTAGTGAGTGAGTGTGTGTGTGTGTGTGTGTGTCTGAGGAGGGAGGAGGTCTGAGTGGGTGGTGTACGTGCACGTGGGGCCCAAACGTGCTTTGTATTTGGAGTGGGTGCGAGTGTGCAGTGGAGGGTCTGCAGTTGGCTCAGAGTCACTCGGCCTCAGGCACACAGAATGCTCTCACCTCCTGAGACAGGAACGGGATGATCTGGGCACAGATGGCACTCAGCCGCTTTACAATCTCCGCCTGCAAAAGGAAAGTCATAATCAGTAGAGAAGAGAAGAGAAGAGAAGAAAAGAGAAGAGAAGAGAAGAGAAGAGAAGGAGAGTGGAGCCCTCTATGATAACATCATGCAAGGTGACACAGGGCACCCATCAGCCTGTCCATCACACCCCAACATTACTCTTCCTCCTCCCTGCCCACTTTCTGGCTGTTTCAGTCCAGAAAGTGAGCGGGTGGTAATGGGGGCAAAAGTGCCAGCGACTTGGAACAAATGTCCCAGTGGCACCGTCTGTTGCAGTTATTTGAGAGGACAAGGTCTCCTGCCGCTGCCTCCTCCTCTGCCCTTTTGCTTTCATGCCACTGTGAATGCCAGCTTTATCAGCTCTACCCTGCTAGTGGAACATTAGTCTACTCAGTAAATATTCAACTGCAAATATAACCAAGAGTGACTGATGTACTAATCATCCCGAGACCGCGCTCACCAGAGCTGTGCCATTCAGCGAAGGGCCATTTACACAGGAGAAGACTCTGGGCAGAGTGCCAGACCTTGCTGTCTGGATGGGTGCCAACGCCTTCTACTGCAGCTGCCAAGCAATAACTGCTGGAAGCATCCAGTCTATGGGACCAGAGGGAGAGAAAGAAAAATCACACACACACACACACACACACACACACACACACACACAAACACATCCTGTACTTACACACCACACACACACACACACACGCTGTACATACATACACATGCACTCACACATATGCTGGGGGCATGTCCACGTACCTCTCCACACACACATACATGTCTTCATATGGTAGTGGTAGTATATACTCCCACATATGTACTTGTGTACACACATTTGCAGAGCACCAGGGCACACTTGTTCACGTCTCCATATACATCTCCAGCAGGCACACCTAAATCCAAAGTCACACACATGCAGAAACATATCTAGTCTCACATATGTATTTGTGCACATACATTCACAGTGAGCCTGCACACACACACACATGACATGCAGCCACATACACATACATATCCTCAAGTACATACAGTGTCACACAAGCAACAGTTCTAAGGTAGTAATTCACAGAAGGGCGCCTGAGGAAGTGTAGTCACTAACAGCCTCTACTCTTACACCTGCAGCCCGGACAACGAAGCCCACTGTCGTCACTTCCGGTTTTGCCCCGGAGGTCCTGCTTCTTTCACCCTTGAGCTATTTAAAGAACAGAATCACCGGAAGTTGACGTCCATTCATGAATCTGATTCCAAAGAGCATTGAGCTCCAAGAAATCCAGAGTGAAAAGCCTGGACTTTATATTTTCATATAGGTTGCCCACATTAAAAAGGGTACCAGCTGGTTGCCAGCAGTTTACCATCTCCCTTTTGTCCTGTTCTTGTATTACAACAGACATATGTGAACACACATAAAAATGCACACAAATACCCACTGCCCTACATACACGTTCTGTGTGCTCACATAAACTTGCATTCATATTGTAGTCATACTAATAGTATAAGCACAACCTGCAGGCACTTATGGGTACACCTGTACATGCCCAAGAATACACATACACACATATGTGCGCCCAAATCCACTGCTATGTATTGTCAGACACGTGAGCATGGGCTTCACCAAAAACTAAAGGTGTTACACCATCACTGATACTGGTCCTATTTCCATTCCTAGAATGGCGGTCGAAGTCCCAGGATGAAGCACGACGTCACATCAGGCCACGAGCCTGAAGTCGGAGCTCAGTCTTGGGCCAGCATCTGAGACGGATGGAGTGCCAAACCTGAAAGCC
This sequence comes from Polypterus bichir lapradei, assembly GCA_026402145.1. Classification (NCBI taxonomy): domain Eukaryota; kingdom Metazoa; phylum Chordata; class Cladistia; order Polypteriformes; family Polypteridae; genus Polypterus; species Polypterus bichir. Next base: position 24,004,848 of record JANRMT010062789.1, read on the forward strand.
TGTTTGTACATTGGCTGCTGTAGTTCTTTGTTTCTTTTCTGAATGAAAGTGTTTTTCTTTTGTGCTTTGAACAATTCAATGAAACAGGGCATTCTCCAGGACCCTGACTCTTTGTAAGACCCCCTGTCTTATCAGGATATGTGTATGCTCTCTCTGTGTCTGCATGGCTTTTCCTCAGGGATCTCCAACCTTCCATACACATCCCAAAGATATGCTGTTAGGTTCAGTGACAGTGAGTGTGAGTGGGAATGTGAGTGTGAGTTTGGATGTGAGTGTGAATGAGTGCAAGTGTGCGTGTGAGTGTGAGGGCAAGTGTAAGTGCAAGTGTGGGTGCGAGTGTGAGAGTGAGTGTGAGTGCAGCTGCGAGTGCGAGTGTGAGTGTGAGTGTACCCCAAGGCTGGTTGTTTCTTTGTTTTCAGTGATGCCACAATAGCTCTAGTCACTCATGACCATGAATTGGATGAGCAGCTCTAACAATTAAATAGATGGATGGATGGCTAAGTGAATGAATGCACAGTACATATTTGTGTCACCCGCCCATCATACACGCGTACACAAAATCCAAGTGCATATCACATACACACAAAGGATACACACAAAAGCATGCCGCCCTGCACATCCGCATTTACTGTGTTCACAAACGTACACACGTACATACATCACACACACACATACACATGGATGCCTCCATACATACATAAGCACAAGTGCGCACACACACACACACACACACACACTTGTACATTCGTGTACATGCTTGCTTGCGGCATTTCTTTAAAAATGGGACTTCTGCAGCCAAAAACAGCTGCCATCCTTCTGGGAATCGGGTTATTTATAACTGTGCATCTCCCAGCCCTAATGCTCTTAGCGTTGCTGCAGCGCACATGGCATTACCTCCAGGGCTTGGCTGTCGAGCGAGCGACGCACTGTTATTTGGTGAGGCACCAGGAAAGCTACATGGCCGCGATTCCAAAGTCCCGTTGCTCATCTCCTCTTTCCTTTTTGAATCCTAGCTGCTCTGTGTCAGAGAGGACTAACAGATGCCATCGGGGCAAGAGGGCATGGAGGTGGGTGCCATCTTTAGGAATGCGTACAGTTTTTCCCTGAATCTTCTTTGTCCTTTTAGCCACTGTGATGCTGAGGTGGTACAGTGTGACTGCCTGACTTGGCACAGCGGCACGGGCACAAGCAGATGCTGAAGTGAGTCTTGTAACAGATGCTTGGAGACTGCATGCCTGATTTCTCCGGGCTGCTTGTGTTCAGCTGGTAAGTTGTTGTCAACCGGACACCTGTGACTGTGGGAGAAGAATGGGGGTCTCTGTGGAGCCAGGCATGCCGTATGGTATATGTTTAGATGTCTGAGGGTCTCTTATGAGTGTGGTACCAGGGACAAGCAGGATGGGGTTATCAGCCAAAGTAGTAGATGGTGTCTTATGGTCCAGATGTGCCATGTCAGGCATAAGAGGCATTACCAAGAGATGTTGGAACATGTGACACGGGGAAAGAGGTCCATGTTTGTTTTGGACCACATATGGCATGCAGGGCATGCAGTGGGGTTGGGAATCTGTCATTGGCCACTTGGGCCTCTGGAGCTGTGAGGCATAAAGACGGCCTTTCCTATGGACTACATTTGGTGCATGAGATGGGGTGGAGAGGCCCGAGGGTTTAATGGTGGACAGGGCTGACTTTCTTAATGACTACATGTGCCATAGTAGATGGTGGGGTAGTATGGAGGTCTCTTGTACTCCAGCTGTTCCACATGAGAGATGGCAGAGATGGCAACAAATCCTATTGATGAAACGTGACACAGGGGATATGGTGGGAGGTTAGGTTTGGACATCCTTGTGAGAGCTGGGTGGGAAGGGTGGATTGTCTTACTAACTAGATGGGCCACACTTGACACTGCAGAGAGAACTTGGGGTCTTATTGAAGTGGGTTGCTTGTTTTTTTGGGGGGCAGGATTGCATTTAGAAAAGAACTGGATGTCTGTTTTTGTCTCCAAAGATCACTTCTTCAGTAAGAGAGACAGCTGGGCTTTCTTATGGGGGCCGATTTACCACAGTGGTGAGCGAGGAAAAGGCAGAAGCTCCTTCTGAGAAGACATGTCACCTGAACTATCAAAGAGAAGAATGTTCTAGTGGGCCAAAGTCTCACGTGGTGACTTGGAGGAGAAATGGCTAAGATTCATACTGACGAGATGTGTCATGTCACCCAACGGGAAGACACCTGGACATCCCCATGGTGCTACTGGGGACATGGAAGACACACACACACAAGGTTTTCAAAAAGGACTGGATGCCACTTTACAGCCAGTTGGGACACACGCGTGAGGACTGGATGACTTCCATTTTCCATATGTGCCATAGGGGCCCAGAGAGACAGATGGGAGTCTTGTCTGAGCCACACATACCACAGCAGACCTTTTCAGTGGCACATGGGATCAAGAAGGGGCACTAAATAACTGGCATCAGCTTTGTATGCCACTGGAGCCATTAGAAAGTGGGTTTGACCTTTTTAATGGGACATGGTGAAGAAGTCGGGGTCTCTCGTACAGGATTCAAAAAGTATTAAGACCCCTTCACTTTATGCACACTTTATTGTGCTGTAGATTTGATTTTTAATGGAAACATTTTACGTTTTTTGCTAATCAGCCTACACTCAATAACCCATAATGACAAAGTTTTCAAGAAGGTTTGCAAATTTGTTGAAAACTGAAATGTCTCATTCCTAAATGCATTGAGACCCTTTGCTGTGGCTCTCCAAATTGTGCTCAGGGTGCATCCTGTTGGCTTTAATTCTCCTGGAGATGTTTCTAGAACCTGATTGGTGTCCACCTGGGGCAGAATGACTTGACTGGACGTCATTTAGAAAGGCACATCTCTACCTGCGTATACAAGGTCCACAATTCACACTGCGCATCTGGGGGAAAACCAAGCCATGGGGTCCAATGAACTGTCTGGAGACCTCTGTGATCAAATTGTGGTGTGGCAAAGATCAGGACAAGGACATAAAACCCATCCCATAGCTTGGAATGTTTCCAGGAGCACAATGACCCCAATAACTGTAAAATGGAAGAAGTTTGGGGCCACCAGGATTCTTCTCAGAGTTGGCCATCTGACCCACCAGACTAAACAAGCAAGTTGGGCTTTGATCAGGGAGATGACTTAGAAGCCAATGGTCATTCAAAGAGGACTTCAGAGATGGGTGAACCTGTCAGAAGGACGACCATCACAGCTGCACTCCATCAAGCACGCATTTGTGATAGAGTACTGAGACAAAAGTCACTCTTGAAAAAAAGCCATTGAGGAAAACAAGACATGAGGAAAACGATTTTCTGGTCTGATCTGATAGGACATAAGTTGAACTATCTGGGTAGAACTCCAAGCTCTGGGTGTGGGCAGTCCAGGTACTGCTCATCACCTGCCTAGTACCATCCCTATGCTATGGGGATGCAGGGACGGGGAGACTGGTCAGAATTAAGGGAAGGGTGAATTCCAATGCAAATACCGAGAAGTCCCAGAAGAAAACCTGCTCCAGAGGTCACATGACCTCAGGCTGGGGTGATGGTTCACCTTTCAACATGACAACTACCCAAAGCTTACTGCTAAGGCAACACCGGAGTGGCTTCAGGACACGTCTTTAAGTGGTCCAGCCAAAGCTCAGACTTAAACCCCATTGAACTTCCATGGAGAGAGACCTGAAGATGGCGGCTTACAGGCTCTCCTCATCCAGTCTAATGAAGCGTGAGAGGATCTGCCAGGAAGAATGGGATCAACTGCCCAAACCCAGGTGTCCAAAGCTTGTAGAGACTTACCAGTGAAGACTCAAAGTTGAAATTGCTTCGATAAAGTACTGAATACTTCTATGAGTGAGTCATTTCAGTTTTGATTTTTAATAAATTTGCAAACCATTCTGGAATCACTTTGCCATTATGGGTTATCAAGTGTGGATTAATGGGTAAAAAAGAGCAAATGTACTCATTTAAAATTAAACTACACCATAATAAGCTGTGCAAAAAGTGATACTTTAGGAATCCATTTTAGATTAAATGTGCCACATGAGCCACAGGGTGGCAGGATTCTTGTGGACCAGAGCTGCCCCTTTCGTTGCAGGAGGATGACTGTACAGACCCCAGGAGCTACTGGGGACAGATTTGCCCAAAGTGGCGTAAGATAACTTTGGTTTGGAGCACTAGAAGGCATCGAGGGGACTGAACGCCTGCTTTACACGAAGCCGATTGACTTGAGCGACTCTGTGATTGCCACACTCAGGAATCACGGAAATCCGTGCTGCATCTTGTAATTTGTGCCCTTGAAGCACACAGACTGAACGCCTGTGATTTGCCAGTAATAAAATCCAACCCCGCTTGAAGCGTTTAAGCTGAGCCACGGATGGCTTTTTACATCAAAAGGGAAGACGACAGAGGCGTCCGGCCTTTACTTTTTTTTATTTTTAGTGCTCTGCTTCCGCGGATTGAGGCTCCATATCGCCTGGGGTCAGTGGCTGGAGTCAGAGGGCAGCGGGAGGTGCTGCTTTGTACGATCGGAGCAGATGTCCGTCAGCGGCCGGCATCGCCGGCCTCCCGCACTGCGGGCGCTTTTCCGTTTCAATTCCAGTCACGCACATGGCATCCAGGCTTCTTCTTCTTCTTCTTCTTCTTTTTTTTTAACAACACGTGTCAGCGACTGCTTTTCCCTCTTAGAATCTGTAACGAGGATCCCATAAAATAAAAATAGGAAATTAAGTTGGCGTATATGTGTCAAGCCGAGGAAGTTTAAAAAAAAAAGGGAATAAAAAAAAAAAGAAGAACGCTATCACCTGTCAGTCAGCCAAGCTTCACGCTGTTCAAATTCTCGGGCTCTTCTTATTTCTAGAGAGATCCTTTTCTAAACCGGGGTTTTAACAATTAAATGGGGGCAAATGGCTGACATAGGGTGGCACGGTGGCGCAGTGGTAGCCTCGCAGTAAGGAGACCTGGGTTCGCTTCCCGGGCCCTCCCTGCATGGAGTTTGCATGTTCTCCCCGTGTCTGTGTGGGTTTCCTCCCACAGTCCAAAGACATGCAGGTTGTCCTTGGTGTGTGTGCCCTGCGGTGGGCTGGCACCCTGCCCGGGATTTGTTCCTGCCTTGCGTTCTGTCCTGGCTGGGATTGGCTCCAGCAGACCCCCGTGACCCTGTGTTAGGATATAGCAGGTTGGACAATGACTGACATGACTGATGATGATAAATGGCTGACATGCAAATCTTGGTTATTTTAAGAAACAAATCCACTCAAAGAGCAACTTCTTAGGACCACTAATGCTGGTGGGGCCTGCCAGTTCTTCCTGGCATGGACTCCACAAGATGTTAGAAAAATTCATTTGAGATTCCTGTCCATATTGAAGACCCCTGAAGACCACTGAACTTATCATCGTGTTCAGTTTGAGGTGACTTTTGCTTTTTGACATGGAGCATCGTCATGCTGGAAGAAGCCATTAGAAGATGGGCAGATTGTGGCCATAGAGGGAAGCACATGGTCACCAGCAAAGCTCACAAAGGTTGTGACATTCAGCAGATAATTGATTGGTATTAATGGGCCCAAAGTGTGCCAAAAAAACATTCCCTATATTAATGCATCCACCAGCAGCAGCGGCCTGGACTGTTGATACAAGTCAGGTGGGGTGCAAGGCTTCCTACTGTTGCTGTCAAATTCTGACCCCATCACCTGTGTCACAACAGAAATTGAGATTCATCAGACCAGACACCATTTATTCCAGTCTTCAGCTGTCCAGTTTTTGGCCACTGCAGCTTCAGCTTTCTGTTCTTGGCTGACAGGAGTGGAACCCAATGTGGTCTTCTTGTGTTGTAGTCCATCTGCCTTAACGTTCGATATGCCGTGCATCCCGAGATGTTTCTCTGCTCGCCACAGTTGTTCAGAGTGGTAACCTGAGTTACCGTAGCCCTTCTCTCAGCTCTGACCACTCATCACCAAGGGGTTCCTGGCTGTTAAAAGTGCTGCTCACTGGATGTTTTCTTCTGTGTAAACTCTCGAGACTGTTGTACATGAAAATCCCAGGAGATCAGCAGTTAAAGGAATCCTCAAAGCTGCCCATCTGCCACCAGCAATCTCAAACTCACTGAGATCACACTTATCCTCAGTCTGGTGTTTGTTGTGAACATTAACAGAAGCTCCTGACCTACCACTGCATGAGTTTACGCTTTGCACCGCTGCCTCGTAATTGGCTGATTAGAGTTTTGCACGGATGTTCAGGTGTGCAGATGCTTCTCATAATGTGCTCAGCAAGTGAAGAAAAGCTGACTAGTAGGTCCTCAGCGTAAAGTTCAGCCTGGGTGCGATTTCAGTGGTCTCTCCATGTTCTGTTGGGTTTCTGCTTTTTCCCCACTTCCCAAAGACCTGTTTGTTATGTTGGTTGGCATCTCTAAGTCGCCCACATGCTGCCTGTGACGGCTTGCAGTTTTGCCGCCTTGGGTATGAAGGTTCCTAGACAGACTCCAGTTCTTCACAATCAGGAAGTTAATGAAAATGGATAATTCTAAAGCAATGTGTGTTGCATGATCCACGGGGGTTCATTGGCATGTACTGTGCCAGTGTGGGGGGGCAGAAGAAATAGCCGCCCTTGGACCGCAGGGCTGGCCTTCTGTGTCAGGTTTTCATGTCCTCGCTGTGCTCATGTGGCCTTCATATGGCAGGTCCTCTTGTCCTCTCTCAGGACTGCACGCCACTTATTTATTATTTTTCATATTTGACATTGTTAGTTTTTATCATATTCATGTGTTTACATATTAATAATATCAGCAATTACTTTGTATAGATTAATATAATATCATATGCAAAAAATTAAACCTTCCCCGATTCTGCTGTTGTCTAACTCAGTATTCCAAGGTCAGTAGTAACTTGGGAGATCATACCGACTACGCCACTTCACAAGCCATTTTTAAATCTCCTAGATGGAACATCTCCAGCCTGCTAATTCACTGTCAAAGGGGGTACAATATGGGGGTTTCTGAGAAAGAGGTTGATTTGGACCCCATAAATAAGCCCCTAGAAGTTTGAAAAACAAAATTGTGGCTGGGGGGGGGGATCCCCTAAAAATACATTTTAAAATATAATTTTGTTATACTATAAATCACTGTGGTAGATGGCTGGGGCCCTTACCTGGCCGGGATGCCCCAACAATGGAAGGACTGTGGGGGAGAGCTTTTTCAGGACATATTCTCCCCCAAACCGATAGAGGGCAGACCGTTTGGCTTGCAGCGGGGCCACAGGTTTGGAGCATGGAAACTCAACCCTGCTGTGGCGCCTGGACGTTTGCTGAGCCCTGTTTGGCAGCACTTTCGCCACACCAGGAAGGAGGTCATTGGACACCTGGTGTCCTATAAAAGGGGGCCAGTCGCCACTATTCATCGGCCAGAGTCGGGAGGAAGAAGGACAAAGCTTGTGTGGAGGACTGGAGATGAAGGGACTCTGCTGTAACTGTTTCCATTATTTGTATTCTGTTGAGTAGTGGGAGCAAACAGAAAAGAGCTTCTCCACGGAAGAATAAAGGTGAGTGTTGTGCTGGAACGGGTGTCTCCGTCTGTCTGTGTCGGGTTAGGGCGGCTTCACATCACCAGTGTCTAATGCTGGGTCTGCAGATAGCTCTTCACGTGCTTGGCAGAAAGACAATGGTCCGTAAGTGTTATGGCAGCCGGGCAGGCCTAAGGCCTTGAGAGGCAGCAGCCCATCCAGCGTTCAGGAGAATTTGAGAAAGAAAGCGGGCAGAGACGTTCAGAGGGAAAAGTATAAATAGGAGCTCCAGGCAGGTGATGCAAAAGAGTGTGACTACGGAGAGCAGAAGCTGAGAGACGGTGCTGATCGCGTGACACCGACCATGTTCACATTCGCTTTGTCCTTCATATGACGTGCAGGAGCTAACTAGAGCAGCAGAGCTGGTCTGTGGCAGGGGAGCAGACGGGTTCACAGCACACCATTATCTCAATCTGTCTGCACAATTCAAAAAGTCGTTTTAGTGCCTAAGGGTGAGTGTGCCATGGAAAGTGCTTCTTCTGCATGACGCTACTCAGAAGGACAAGGTGGCAGGACTCTTGCTTTCAAACTGAGATGTGCTTGTTCTCACTGATGACACTCTCCATAGATATTTTATCAAAAATTCCATAGTATCAGACAAAGATAATTCCACACTGAGCCAATTCTGGAGCACAAGCACACTCCTTATCTCAGGGTCTTCCCTCCATATATGCCACACTTGTGTGTTACGGCCAAGACTTTTCCATCGATTTGTCAGTCGCAGACCTGATTTACGTTAACTTAACAAACCAGAGCGAGTCGCGGATCACTCCTGTGCCCCCAGTCACGTAATCTGCCATGTCCAGTGACTCAGCCCAACCCATCGGTAACCCGCCATGACAAAATCAAACAGGCAGGGACAGACGCTGTGTGCATGAGAGCCGACAACCAACGAGCGCTCAGCTGGAATGACATGCGTATAATGCAGCTACTGCACATGGGATGAGGAGCACAAGAACCCTGGACCTGACAGACAGAAGGGAGGCTCATCTGTGGGAATGAAAAACAACAAAAAAAAAAACAAAACAGAAAAAACTGGGTTTGAGCTCGCCGTGTTATTGGCTTACAGAAAAAGGGAGGTGCTTGAGATACTTTAGAAATGTGAGACTGTGCTGGAAAGTCGTCATGGAGACACGCAATCTGACACTCCCAGAAACCTCCAGTCATGTGATCTGGCATCCACAGAGGGTGAGATCACCAAGTGCAGTCGTCAAGTTTGATATCCCCTCCAACTAAGAGGACGTGTAGTGTACCACCAGCTTGAGGCAACTGCTGAAAAAGTGCAAGAGAGTGAGTGAGTGTGAGACAGAGTGAGTGAGTGAGTGAATAGTGTGAGACAGAGTGAGTGAGTGAGTGAGTGAGTGACAGAGTGAGTGAGTGAGTGAATAGTGTGAGACAGAGTGAGTGAGTGTGAGACAGAGTGAGTGAGTGAGTGTGAGACAGAGTGAGTGAGTGAGTGAGTGAGTGAGTGAGTGAATAGTGTGAGACAGAGTGAGTGAGTGAGTGAGTGAATAGTGTGAGACAGAGTGAGTGAGTGAGTGAGTGAGTGTGAGACAGAGTGAGTGAGTGTGAGACAGAGTGAGTGAGTGAGTGAGTGAATAGTGTGAAACAGAGTGAGTGAGTGTGAGACAGAGTGAGTGAGTGAGTGAGTGAATAGTGTGAGACAGAGTGAGTGAGTGAAGACTGGACCCTCAGCCACAGTCCAGTCCAGCTTCCTACTCAGTGCTGCTGTGATTGGCTGTGGTGAAGTAGATTAAAGGTCACAGGGTTCATCATTTTGCATACTGACATTGCATTCATTTGCATTTGCTGATTTTATTTTTAATTGTGCTGATAATTTTGCATTTTCTAACTTCAACAAAACTCCTTTTTCTCAGCCCTTTTAGTCTGACTGCTGGCATTACAGATGGCCACACATCGGCCAAGAGACTTGAGAATATGGTGGTCATTCTGCAGGTCACTGCTAAGGTTTTAGGAAGTTTTAATTATTATTATTCTGAGTGTGTCCTTTAGCCAGTAAGGAATATCTTCCATGTCTTGGCAGTAAATCCACTAAATGCTTTACATAAAGCGGGTCATTGAGCTGGAATAGACCTGATGGGTCGTCATGATCCCTTTACCCAATGCTGTATATTTGAAACTGTAATGCAGGGTGTGTATGTAATATGGAGCAGGTCACCCAGAATATCATTAAGGCTGACGTGTTGGTTAAATCCAAGAACAATGGCAGGGCAATCTTTTAACAGCCCCCAGGTACAGTACCGTGCTGAAGGGATCTTTTCATTAGTTGTTATTCTTTTCTATCTGATTTCTTTTTTGATTTTCTTTTGAGTGACTAAGCGGATGGTGGTAAACTGCACAAAGAAAAACAAATTAAAACCACATCAAGTGTTTGTTGTTGTTTTTTTTTTTGCCTATGCTGCTTGAGGTTCCCCATGACAGGCGGCGTAGTCGGTATGATCTCCAAAGTTATTACTCTCTTTGGAATAGCGAGTTCGACAACAGCTGAGTCTCCCTGCGTCAATTATTGATGGAAGCAAAACTCTAATAAATGACATCCACACGGGGAGTGGGGCGTCTCCCACCAGTCTGACGTTCCCAGACATTTTTATTTGTTTCTCGTTGTCTGTTTGCAAGGTGAGGACACTCATCCCCGTGTCTGCAACCTCTGCGACAGGCTGCAATCCTACGGCTGTGTCTTACGATTGTTGTAGAAGGTTAATTGTTTTTTTTTATACGGGTATGACATTTATTTATTCTGTTTTGATTTACATCATGGCTAGTACTCTCCAGACACACTACTGGCGTCCCACCCAAGACTGCTTTCCTGACCTTTGCCCAAGATTGCTGGGATATTTCTTCAGCCCTCTAGAATGGACAGATTGATACCATTACTGCTATTACCATTACCATTACATACTATTACTGCTGCCTCACAACTTTTAGGCTCCAGGATTCAAAGCCCAGCTTGGTTACTGCCTACATGGTACCCCCGGTCTTCTTCTTCATCCCAAAGATTTTCAGGTTAGGTTCACAGATTCATTTAAACTGACCCAGTGTCAGTGAGAGTGGGGGCGACAGGCGCACCACCCTGAATTGGTTCCTACCTTGTTCCCAAGGGTGCTGGTGAAGAAGGCTCCATCCTCCCGCTGTCCTAAACTGGATTAACTGCTTTGACAATGGACAGTGAATGGATCCAAGCAAACTGGTCAGTGCTGCCCTCTTGATGTTATGTAAGGGTCTGCATTGAAGTGTACTTTTTATTGTATTGTTGTTAATTTTGAGTCATCGTTTTTCACGTCTTTATGTTATTTCTGTTGGTTTCGTTCGTAATTCTATAATAGTATTCTTTCCCTTTAAATGCTCTTAAGTTCTTTCTTCTTGTAAGTGGTGGGGCCTCCCTGATGTGACCACTCCTGTGTCCTCATTCCGGCTATATAAGCGAGCTGAGAAGGCTCTGGAGCTGCGGATCATTCATCTTCTCTGGAGTTCAGTAAGTATTACTTTCTGCATTGGGTTGCATTTTCGTTTATTTTTTATCATTTCTTGTTTGTTTTTTTTAAAGACTTGTTTGTGGTTGATTGCTTGTTTAGGCAACTCATTTCAGCACTTTTGGTCTTTTCAGCTTTTTCTTTGTATATTTCTAATTTTTATTAATACATCTTTTATTTATAAAGATTCTTTGTTTGCCCTTTTGTACACATGCCAAGGGTTTACGGTCATCCTTCCTCTTGTTTGGCTTTCCTTATAGTTTTGGGACATTTCTAGATATTGTGTCAGACAACCTTGTGTATACCGTTGGTTTGACTTTGTGTCGAATGAGCAGTTACTCAGAGTCCCAAATGAGGCACATTACTGGCATTGTGACAGAGTGTCACTTACGACACTTACAGTGATGTGGCGCGATTCCCAGAGGGTGATCCGGCTCACAGCATCCTCATTGTTGAGCACCCGAGTGGCTGGACCAGGAGATGCCCATGTAACACCTGGCTGTGGCAGATAAAGGGAGATTTCCGGAGGGTGAGACTGGACTGTGTGTCTGCCTGGGGTGTTGCCAACCGGGACCCCGAGCTGTTTCATTGTGTGGTGACTGCTGTACGTGCTGTACCAACACATGCTCCCCATCCTGACCTGACCTGACCTGAGCTTGTGTAAAGATCTGCTAGGTTGATAGTTTTGAGGCAAGCTAAATTTGGACTGAGTTTTCTTGGACAGGCTAGTTAGGTTATGGGCCTGCTATTATGGTCCTTTTTTGTTATGATTGAGACTCCTAATTGAGGTTTAGCCTAATCACTAGCTGTGTGGAAATGGGACATCCCCTCCAGCTGCCAATGGGGTTTTCTGCAGGTAACCCAGTTCTCTTTCTGACCCTATGGACAGGAAGACACGGGTCACTGGCTACTCTGAAGTGGCAGAGAATGGACGTCTGCCTGAGTTGGCTCTGGGGTGCACTGACCTGTCCAGGTTTGGTTTCTGCATTGCACCTGATGTCAACATTAAATTCAATTACATGGAATTGGACATTATTGTAAGGCACTTAATGCAGTGCTGCTTAGACTTTGTGTTTCTTTACAATTTTCTCTGTTTTGTAATTCCACAACAGCAAAACGGCAAGATAGGCAAACTTAAAATAAGCAAAATCTAAACCAGGACTTCACCAAGACTGCCTCAGAAAAAGGCCTCACCCTAGACAGCCTGGTCCAAAACTCAAAATACAGGCTTTCTGGCCTGCACAGATGCAAACGTGGGCTTTAAAATTTCAAAAATACTTTACAAACTCATAAATGGAAAGAATAATTGTAAACCTTCTGGACCAAAGGGCAAAACAAAACATTTACATTAAAAAAAAATCATTAAAAAAGAATGAACAAGCAAAGCAGCAAAAAATAACAAAAATAAGGCAAAAGGCTTTTCCCAAAAAGACAACCCAATGTTAACCAAACCAGAAATCTAAAATCCAAAAACAAAGCAAAAATTCTAAATTAATTCTGAAATTATTCAAACTCCACAACTAATAATGACACTCTGATGATGCCCTGATTTTAAAGGCTGAGGTTGGTCCTTCAGCAGTGATGTTATGGTGGTCCCACCTCCCATGAAACACAAAGAACATATAATATAAGAATATATAAGAATATATATCATAAGAATAAAGGACATTTGACATATGAGAGGAGACCCATTCAGTCTTGTTTAGTTAATAGCTAAGCTGTCCCAATACTTAATAATACTTAATAATACTTAATCCAATAATCCCAGATACTTCTTAAAAAAGTCATAAAGCATAAATACACAAAATGTAAATGTTCTTCTTCTTCCTTCAGCTGCTCCCATTAGGGGTTGCCACAGCAGATCATCTTTTTCCATTTCTTTCTGTCCTCTCCATCTTGTTCTGTGACACCCATCACCTGCATGTCTTCCCTCACCACATCCATAAACATCCTCTTATGCCACCCTCTTTTTCTCTTACCTGGCAGCTCTATCCTTACCATCCTTCTCCCAATATACTCAGCATCTCTCCTCTGCACATGTCCAAACCAACACAATCTCGCCTCTCTGACTTTGTCTCCTGACCGTCCAACTTGAGCTGACCCTCTAATGTCCTCATTTCTAATCCTGTCCATCCTCATCACACCCAATGCAAATCTTCACATCTTTAACTCTGCCACCTCCAGCAATGTCTCCTGCTTTCTGGTCAGTGCCACCGTCTCCAGCCCATATAACATAGCTGGTCTCACTACTGTCCCATAGACCTTCCCTTTCCCTCTTGCTGATATCCGTCTGTCACAAATCACTCCATTCGCTCTTCTCCACCCACTCCACCCTGCCTGCACTCTCTTCTTCACCTCTCTTCCACAATCTCCAAATACACAAAATGTGAATATTACAAAATATTTAAATAGAAGAATATTAATGGTCAAAAAACTCCTTGGTGGCAGGGCCCCGGGGGTGGATGAGATACGCCCGGAGTTCCTTAAGGCTCTGGATGTTGTAGGACTGTCTTGGTTGACACGTCTCTGCAACATCGCATGGACATCGGGGACAGTGCCTCTGGATTGGCAGACTGGGGTGGTGGTCCCCCTCTTTAAAAAGGGGGACCGGAGGGTGTGTTCCAACTATAGAGGGATCACACTCCTCAGCCTCCCTGGAAAAGTCTATTCGGGGGTTCTGGAGAGGAGGGTCCGTCGGATAGTCGAACCTCGGATTCAGGAGGAACAGTGTGGTTTTCGTCCTGGTCGCGGAACAGTGGACCAGCTCTACACCCTTAGCAGGGTCCTGGAGGGTGCATGGGAGTTTGCCCAACCAGTCTACATGTGCTTTGTGGACTTGGAAAAGGCGTTCGACCGTGTCCCTCGGGGAGTCCTGTGGGGGGTGCTCCGGGAGTATGGGGTACTGGACCCCCTGATAAGAGCTGTTCAGTCCCTGTACAACCGGTGTCAGAGCTTGGTCCGCATTGCCGGCAGTAAGTCGAGCCCGTTTCCAGTGAGAGTTGGACTCCGCCAGGGCTGCCCTTTGTCACCGATTCTGTTCATAACTTTTATGGACAGAATTTCTAGACGCAGCCAGGGTGTTGAAGGGGTCCGGTTTGGTGGACTCAGGATTGGGTCACTGCTTTTTGCAGATGATGTTGTCCTGTTTGCTTCATCAGGCCGTGATCTTCAGCTCTCTCTGGAGCGGTTCGCAGCTGAGTGTGAAGCGGCTGGGATGAGAATCAGCACCTCCAAATCCGAGACCATGGTCCTCAGCCGGAAAAGGGTGGAGTGCCCTCTCAGGGTTGGGGGCGAGATCCTGCCCCAAGTGGAGGAGTTTAAGTATCTCGGGGTCTTGTTCACGAGTGAGGGAAGAATGGATCGTGAGATCGACAGGCGGATCGGTGCGGCATCCGCAGTGATGCGGGCTCTGCATCGGTCTGTCGTGGTGAAAAAAGAGCTGAGCCGTAAGGCAAGGCTCTCAATTTACCAGTCGATCTACGTTCCTACCCTCACCTATGGTCATGAGCTATGGGTAGTGACCGAAAGAACGAGATCGCGAATACAAGCGGCTGAAATGAGTTTCCTCCGCAGGGTGTCTGGGCTTTCCCTTAAAGATAGGGTGAGGAGCTCAGTCATCCGGGAGGGGCTCAGAGTAGAGCCGCTGCTCCTCCGCATCGAAAGGAGTCAGATGAGGTGGCTCGGGCATCTGATCAGGATGCCTCCTGGACGCCTCCCTGGTGAGGTGTTCCGGGCACGTCCAACTGGGAGGAGGCCCCGGGGAAGACCCAGGACACGCTGGAGGGACTATGTCTCCCGGCTGGCCTGGGAACGCCTTGGGATTCTCCCGGAAGAGCTGGAAGAAGTGGCCGGGGAGAGGGAAGTCTGGGCTTCTCTCCTTAAGCTGCTACCCCCGCGACCCGACCTCGGATAAGCGGAAGAGGATGGATGGATGGATGGATGAATATTAATGAAAATTACAAAATGACAGTGAACAAATTAATAATAATAATTCAAAAACTGTAGAAATGACAAAAAAGGGAAATATATTCAACCTGAGGGATAAACCCTGGCCCTCTAGTGCTTGTCTCCTAGCTCTGCTGACCTCGGCTGTGTTTTCATCACTACAACTTACTTTTCTGTTACCTTCTACAGATTTTTGCCCACATCTCCACTTTCTTAAAACCTGCTCCCTGTCTGAACTCCAACAAAGTGGTCTTCTGTCGCCACTTTTAGTCTGAGTCCTGTCATTATAGCTGGTCACACGTAGGTCAAGAAATGTGAGAATTTTGTAGTCAAGGGTTCACTCTGTAGATCGGTAATAAGCCTTAGGAATTCCTAAATTTACGGAACATACAAAGGCTGCTCGGAATGTGTCTTTTAGCTAATGAGAAATCATTTTCAGGGCATGGCAGTAAATTCAGAGTGACCGCCACTAAACAGATTTCATGAAATGGCTCAGTGAGCTGGTGGAAATTAAAATTACGTGGGGTCGTCATGAACCCTTTACTTAACTGTATGTACCTGGAGCTACAATGCAGGGTCTGGAAGGAGCAATCATTCAAGTAGTATGGAACAGGCCATCCAGACATGTTGTTCAGCTCCATGAAAACGCTAGAAGAGAGGTCAGGTCAGTCTTTTAGAAGCTCTCAGATACACCTCCTCTGCTTTAGGGCCCTTATATTTAAGCCTATTTTTTATCTAATTCATTTTTGAGTGTCCAAAAAAATGGTGATATAGAGCACAATAACAAATAAATTAAAGCCACATCAATTGGCTAGTCTTTGCTTATCATTCTTTAGGTTCGCCATGACATTTGGTGTAGTTGGTATGATCTCCAAAGTTATTAATGCCCTTGGAATACTGAGCTAGACAACGCTGGAGTCTCCCTGTGTCAATTATTGATAGAAGCAAAACTCTAATAAAGGACATCCACACTGGGAGTGGGGTGTCTTCCACCAGTCTGACATTCCCAGACATTTTTATTTGTTTCTCGTTGTCTGTTTGCAAGGCGAGGACACTCATCCCCGTGTCTGCAACTGCTAATCTCTCCTGCTCTGCGACAGGCTGCAATCCTAACAGCTGTGTCTGTCACCAGGAGCTGAATGCCTTGTCAGTCATGGGGAAAGCATGCAGCATTAATGAGATTCTCAGAGAGCTTTGTCAGAGCCTGTGTGTGTGTGTGTGTGTGTGTGTGTGTGTGTGAGAAACAGTGTGGATTTGTCAGCCCCGAATCTGATTCAAAAAAAAAAAAAAAGAATGAAGGAAACAAATCAATCACATGGTCAAAGAATAGACCACAACTCCTTCCAAGCCACGGTAAAATGGCTCATTATTAAAACCCCAGCCTCGATCTGAGAAACATATCAATCTAAGTTTGAGCATTTGTGATGAAGGCCTCCCTGAGTGTGATTCAATGAGACAAGAGAAGCGAGCGTACGAATCAAAAGTTGCCCTTGAGACATCGGTGTGTAACTGCCAGTCCTCACCATGTCACCTTCATTGCTCCCTACAGGACTCAAGCTGCTGCCTACCCAGAAGAAGGCTTCATGTGTGGAAAGGATTAGGAGCACAGGAGCATCCCAGATGGGAAGAGCAGGACATACGTGAATGGGACTGTTAGATAGATAGATAGATAGATAGATAGATAGATAGATAGATAGATAG
>JANRMT010062789.1:24024974-24053266 GCA_026402145.1 Polypterus bichir lapradei
CTGAGTGTCTGACTCTCTGTCTGTGTCTTTCTGTCTGTCTGTCTGTGACTGTCTGTCTGTCTGTCTATTTGCCTCTGTACCTGTCTGTCTGTCTGTCTGTCTGTGTCTGTCTTTCTGTGTGAGTGTCTGTCTGTCTGCCTGCCTGTCTGTCTGTGTGTGTGTTTGTGTCTGTCTGTCTGTCTACCTCTCTGTATCTACCTGCCTGTGTATGTCTGTCTGTCTGTCTGAGTGCATGTGCGTATACTTCAGAGTGCGAGAGCAGATCAATTCAATAGCAAGCTTGGTGAGCTCCACTCTCTCTATCCATCCATTGAATGGGGGGCTGACAGAGTTCAATAATGGCTGGACGCTAATCATCTCATCCCTCCAGTTCAAACATGAGTAGCCATTTGTTCTTCACTCTCTTGAGGTGTTCAGTTTTATCTGCAATGTGTATAAATTCTAGAGATTTGAGTCTCATCATTTTTCAGTACTCTGCTTGTAAATCCTGAGTACACAAAGCAGTGTGAGGGTACAGCACTCCACTTAGGACCCCATGTTGTTTCCCCACACCGTGCTAATGCATGTCATTCAGACAAAGTGGAGGTGTTCAGCACCCACCCAAGACCCCTGTGAGAGGTTTGACTGAAGTGTTAATGGGTTCAGAACAGGATTGATAACTTTGCAGGTCCAGGTTATAGGACAAGGGGGTTTTGGTAGATACATGGGACATGAGCAGGCTGACTGAATCTGAGCTACAATGGAACTTGCCACCCTGTCGTGAAACACCTTTACAAAAAGGTACCCCTGCTCTTCTGTGCTTTCTTATAGCTGGTGAGAAGTCTGTTCTCGAAAAGAGACCCTCTAAAGTAAAGAAAGTGGGATAAGAAGTGACGTGGGGGGGTTGACACCCTAGTCTGTGAAGTGTGAAGTGTTTTGGTAGCAGGAGATGGAAATGTGCAAAGCTGGCCACAGTTACTTGGGAGACCTAGCTCGCCGCTGGATGAGGTGATTAATAATTAACCACTGGCAGCACGTTGAACTTTTTCCTCCCTTGTGTTTGTGGTATGGAAAACTGTGATTTTTTCAATGGCGTCAAAGGAAACTGAAGCAAGTAGGCTAGCGGCCACATCCGCCTATTCATCTGTTATCACCTAATTCACTTATTTGAGATTTATGGTTGCTGGGGGCCTGAGCCCATTCTGGCAGCATATAATTTAAGGCAGAAACTCCACCACAGTCCATCACTTGGCCAATTGTAAGACCCCAGCCAAACATAAAGTATGTCTTTGGGAGGACAATGGAGAAAAGTCTATGTGGACCTGAGCAGAGCATATAAACTCCACACAGAGAGAGTGCGACCAGGAGATGATTTGACTACAGTCTCCGCAATCTGTGAGGCAGCAGCAGTGAGCCACCATGGCACCACTCCAACACCAACTCGATTCTGGACAGGAAACAACTGGTGAATAACATGCTGTGTGTGAACTTTTGAGGAAGACAGTCGAAAGAAATGAAGTGCAATGGTCATCTGGGAATCTGTGACGAAACACACGATCTGCACAAACGTCCATGAAAATGACAAAAATGTGGAAATGATACTGCAATGGCTTTGTATAGTTCCTACAGTTAGGCTTATTTTGAGAAGAGTTCTGCTGTACTTATAAAAGTATAACTTTAACTTGACTCCATCTCCAAACACTAATGGCTACTTTTGCTCCAATATCTTTTGCTAGACACATTAGCTACTGCAATATAAATCCAGAAAAGAAAAGGGCTGAGCAAGTTCATGCAATACTTTACTCAGTCAGTCATCTAAGGAACAACTTGTTTGTGAAAATTTACGTCTATAAAGAATTTGAGATAACATTGCAGCCAATCAAACCACAGAATGTGCAATGGGGCGGGGCTGAAAGTTTGGGGCGGGGCTGAACATTGGTGATGCTCTGTCTCCTCTCTTAGTTATTTCCACAGTGGATGCTGCTGCATTCAGATTCTGTCACCATGGCAAATGGGGCGGGGCTTGACGTTGAGCATTTGACCAATCAGGTGCTGTGGTTCACTCAATCACGTGGGTGGCTCTCATGTTTCCTGAGCATTACAGCTGTAAACAAGACTGTGAACTGGCTGGAAAAGCCCAAGGAAAACCGTAAGGCCAGTGTGAAGCGATAATGTCATCGTAAAGTGCTTTCTTGAACTTTACTTAATGATGGGTAATGCCTTATTAGAGTTTGTGTTGATGACTAATGTTATTACTAAATTAATTCTTTCACTTTTCATGTAGTTTGATGTTATTTTAATAAAAATGGAACCAATGCCTGGGGTCATGGAACACTTAAAATATTTCTCATTTAAATTATTTGTAACTTCATTCATTCATTCGTTTATTCATTTTCCACAGCTTATCCGAAGCCGTATTGCGGGGGCAACAATCTTAGCGTCCATTCCCCAGCCACCCTTGCCAAGGGTGTTCCTAGGCCATCAGGGAAATATAATGCTCCTGGCGAGCACTTAGTCTTCCCTGTGGTCTCCTCTCAGCTGGTTGTGCCTGTAAAACCTCCACTGATGCCCAAACCACCCCAATTGGCTCCTGTCGATGCAGACGGTTGGCAGCTCTACTCTGAGCCTCTGCCAAACGTTGGAGCTTATCATCCTATATCTGAGGGAGAGCCCAGCGATCTTGCTGTGAAAGCTCATTTTGGCCGCGTGTACCCGTGATCTCATTCTTTCAGTCATTACCTAACATCGTAGCCACAGGTGAGGGTAGGGACGAAGATCAATCGGTAAATCGAGAGCTTTGCCTGCTGACTCGGCTCCTTCTTCACCACTACAGATCGGTATAGCAGCCACATAACTGTGCTCACCACCCCGATCCATTTGTCGAGCTCACCATCCCTTCTCCCCGCACTTGTGAATAAACACCCGAGGTACTTAACTCTTTTAGGGCGACACAAGGGATTGAGGATGGATATCAGGGGCAGAGAGTGAAAGAAAGCTGTAAACGCTGATAAAACTCACCGTTACATTATAGGTAGACTCTCTTTGCTCAAAGGACCGTTAGATTCATTGACTTGACGATGAAACCCTGCATGTGTGTGAGTAGCGTAGAGTAAGCAACGTCTAGAATGGCATCGACGTCGGATGAGTGAGCAAAGCAAATGCACAGAGCAAAATACTCTGCGCATATTATTTATTTCTTTCTTTATTTTTTGCATATCATTGCTGAATATTGCTCTGACTGATCGAACTCCGATTTTGATACAAGTGATCTGGATACTGAAAATGAAAGTCAGGTGCCTTCATCAGCTGATCGCAGTGCTGGACACGCTCGTGAAGCTGACGCACCAATGAAAATGTTCGCCCTGGGAGGACTACACAGACATCGATCTGTGAGGGACAAGCTGGCAACTGGACTTCACCAAACAACACGGCCTGCTGGTGGAAACTACGGGGTAGCAGCCCCTCGACTACTTCAAGCTGTTTTTTTCACCAGAAAGTATTACGTATGTAATAAGTATGCGAATATACACTCACCTAAAGGATTATTAGGAACACCTGTTCAATTTCTCATTAATGCAATTATCTAATCAACCAATCACATAGCAGTTGCTTCAATGCATTTAGGGGTGTGGTCCTGGTCAAGACAATCTCCTGAACTCCAAACTGAATGTCAGAATGGGAAAGAAAGGTGATTTAAGCAATTTTGAGCGTGGCATGGTTGTTGGTGCCAGACGGGCCGGTCTGAGTATTTCACAATCTGCTCAGTTACTGGGATTTTCACGCACAACCATTTCTAGGGTTTACAAAGAATGGTGTGAAAAGGGAAAAACATCCAGTATGCGGCAGTCCTGTGGGCGAAAATGCCTTGTTGATGCTAGAGGTCAGAGGAGAATGGGCCGACTGATTCAAGCTGATAGAAGAGCAACTTTGACTGAAATAACCACTCGTTACAACCGAGGTATGCAGCAAAGCATCTGTGAAGCCACAACACGCACAACCTTGAGGCGGATGGGCTACAACAGCAGAAGACCCCACCGGGTACCACTCATCTCCACTACAAATAGGAAAAAGAGGCTACAATTTGCACGAGCTCACCAAAATTGGACAGTTGAAGACTGGAAAAATGTTGCCTGGTCTGATGAGTCTCGATTTCTGTTGAGACATTCAAATGGTAGAGTCAGAATTTGGCGTAAACAGAATGAGAACATGGATCCATCATGCCTTGTTACCACTGTGCAGGCTGGTGCTGGTGGTGTAATGGTGTGGGGGATGTTTTCTTGGCACACTTTAGGCCCCTTAGTGCCAATTGGGCATCGTTTAAATGCCACGGGCTACCTGAGCATTGTTTCTGACCATGTCCATCCCTTCATGATCACCATGTACCCATCCTCTGATGGCTACTTCCAGCAGGATAATGCACCATGTCACAAAGCTCGAATCATTTCAAATTGGTTTCTTGAACATCACAATGAGTTCACTGTACTAAAATGGCCCCCACAGTCACCAGATCTCAACCCAATAGAGCATCTTTGGGATGTGGTGGAACGGGAGCTTCGTGCCCTGGATGTGCATCCCACAAATCTCCATCAACTGCAAGATGCTATCCTATCAATATGGGCCAACATTTCTAAAGAATGCTTTCAGCACCTTGTTGAATCAATGCCACGTAGAATTAAGGCAGTTCTGGAGGCGAAAGGGGGTCAAACACCGTATTAGTATGGTGTTCCTAATAATCCTTTAGGTGAGTGTATATATATAAAGATATATAATATCCATCCATCCATCCATTATCCAACCCGCTATATCCTAACTACAGGGTCACGGGGGTCTGCTGGAGCCAATCCCAGCCAACACAGGGCGTAAGGCAGGAAACAAACCCCAGGCAGGGCGCCAGCCCACCGCACGGCGCGCACACACACCAAGCACACACACGCACACACTGGGGACAATTTAGGATCACCAATGCACCTAACCTGCATGTCTTTGGACTGTGGGAGGAAACCAGGGAGAACATGCAAACTCCACACAGGGAGGACCTATATATAAAATATAATAATATATATATATATATGAATACTGTAGGGGCTCCTGAAACATAAAACAGAGTGACAACATAAGTATTTTATGTTGATTTATGTGTGAAACCATTGCTTTGTGTGCTTTTTAGAAAACTGAGTTCTTTGGAAAAATATTTAGCCCTGAGACAAAAGGAAGAAAAAATAATTAGCCCTAAAAGAGATAAACTCCTCCACTTGAGGCAGTAACTCACCTCCCACTCGGAGAGGACAGTCCACCTTCTTCCATACTGAGGACCACTGCCTCAGATTTGGAGGTGCTGATCCTCACCCCTGCCATTTGACACTCGGTCACAAACCTCCCAGTGTGTGCTGGAGTTCACAGCCTGATGAAGCCGGCAGGACCACATCATCTGCTAAACACAGTGACTCGATTCGAAGGCCACCGACCTGGAGCCCCCCCCCCCCCCTCCTCGACTTGTGCCTTGATAGCCTATCTATGAAAATCACAAACAGGACAGGAGAAAACGCACAGCCCTGGTGGAGTCCTGGTGTGGATGTTGTTCTGAGTATGCGGACATGGCTCTCGCTGAGTTTATATGGGGACCGAATACCCTTATTGAGGGACCCCATACCGTCCCAGCACCCCCAACACAATCCCTTGAGGAACACGGCCATACCATACGCCTTCTCTGACGCACTAAGACGGACTGGGCATACTCCCATAGTCCCTCCAGAACCCTCATGAGGGTAAAGAGCTGCAGCTCTCGACACAAATCAACGTAAAACCTTCTTCATGTTGTTTTCAGCAAAATTAAAGTTCATTTGAGTAAACGGGTCGGGGGGCGCTTGTCTTCCAGCACGTCGCTTTGTTCTCTTTGGTCTCTCTGATCCTTCTTTACTTTCAAGCTCAACATTCCTCTGTTGCTGACGTTTTGCTTGAGATCTTTGTTATTAGAGTAGTGACCTTTGGTATTTCTGATGATTCTTACAAAACACTCTTTAAAATTAATAATAACACTGATAACAATCGTGTTGGTTTTTTTAAACATGCGTTTTAATGATTTTGAGTGTGTGGCCTGGGCGGGACGCCTCCACGCTGGGAGGACTGGGGGAGCCAGCCTATCCAGAGCGTTACCCCAACTGGTTTGCAGCAGGGCCTTGGACTCATGGGAGTTGGAGTTTGATGCAGCCCTGTTGGGATCCATGGGCGCCACCAGGGGGAGCTGTAACTGGTGCTGAGCCCTACACAGCAGCTCTTCCGCCACACTGCCGGGAAAAAGGTCATCAAGCACCTGGAGCACTTCCGGGTGGGCTAATAAAGGAGCCAGCAGCCACTAATCCGGGAGCCAGAGCTGGGAAGAGAGAGACAAAGCTCGCCGAGGAGAAGTGGAGGAGAAAGAGAATTGTGTGCTGTGTTGAGCCTGTGGGAACGGGGAAGGCGATGCCCACAAAGTAAAAGAAAATAAAAGCTCTTGTGTGCTTTGAACTTGTGTCCTACGCCTGTCTGTGCCAGGGCTGGCCTTTAAAAGTGGCAAAGCATTTTCAAGGTAAGTCTGTAACCAGACAGAGGAGGGGTATGATTTTTCCAAAAGCTGAAGGTTACCCAAAGTCTGTGCCAAAGCCTGCACAAGCGCCTTGCCAACTACAGCGCCATCACAAAGTATTCAGACACCTTCACTTTTTCCCATTTTGCTGTGTTGCAGCCTTGTGTTCCAATCATTGGTTCCCTTATTAAGGCATATCCCATAATAACAAAGCAAAAACAGGATTGTAGAATTTTTTTGCAAATGTATTAAAAATTAAAAAAAACAAATTTAAGGTTAATACAGGTATTCTGACATGTGGCTCCATTCTATTGATCTCCTGGAGATGTTTCTACACCTTGTACGGAGTTCACCTGTGGGCATTTCTATTGGCTGGACATGATTAGTAAAGGCACACAGCTCTCTATAGGAGGTCGCACGCCATGAGGCCGAAGGGATCGCCTGCGCAGCTTAGAGACAGGATTGTGATTCTTGCAGCTTTAAAGGTTCCCAAAAGCAAAGTGGCCACCATAATTTTTAAATGTTAGAAGTCTGCAACAATCACGTATGAGAAGGACCAGAGGTGGCCTTAGGGCTGAGCGGGGCCTACTGCTGACCAACCCCACGTCAAACGCTGTTACCGGTATGTGTGGCCTGTATAAACTTGAGCACGAATTTAATAAAAATAATGTTAACATACATTTCTCATTACAGTATTCAGCTAAATTTTTGCAAGATAACACATGGATTTTATCAAAATATAACAATATAATCTATTAAAAAAGTGCAATTCATAATTCATGACAATACCGTGACAGCGTGAAATGTGGAAATTAGCAGGGCCTCTTCTAGAAAACGTACCCTCTGAGTCTCGAGATGCAGGATGTCGTAGTCATAACTCACGATGATGTCATGTCAGACGGGTATCAAGTTTTTGTGCATTAATATTCGGACATGTTTATGGCCTACAAATAAAATGTCAGTTTCAGTGTTTCGACAGGAAGTGTGAAATTAACGTAGAGGTATCATCATGAAACCTCTTACCCGTTTCCAGGTTCAGAGATGAAAATCCACTTTTCTTGCCTTCCGATTGGGAAAGTCGTTGATGACATCTTCATTGTCTAATGTTTTTCTATAAAGAGGAGAAGCCAACCCAGCGACTAATGGGCTATACCTATTTTAGGAAGGGATTATACTGGCCTGCAGTGGGCTGGCGCCCTGCCCAGGGTTTGGTTCCTGCCTTGCGCCCTGTGTCGGCTGGGATTAGCTCCAGCAGACCCCTGTGACCCTGTAGTCAGGATTTAGCGGGTCATAGGATAATGGATGGATGGATTATACCACCAACCCTTTTCGGGCGATGAAGGTGGACTATGGAATGTTTTCAAAGACGTTCGTCTACGGAATTTGACCTTGAAGAAGGATTTTAAAAGGGACCCTCATAGAAGCATCTCAGATATATATATATTGTCACATTAGAGGGCAGCCTAAGGACCCGATGTGCCGCACGAACCTGCAAGACAGGGGTGGAGAACAGTGTACTAATCACTCTCTCTTGTCTCTCACAGGAAAGATGAACTGCAAAAGAGCCCGGACCCGTGAATTCATCTCCAGCTTTCCATCCAGACGGCCGAGCCACTTCCGCGTTCCTCAGTTGCATACCATCCCTTCCTGATGATGTCACCATCATCCCAGGATTCCCCGCTCCTCCCGGCATCGTTTCTGCCATCCCCTCCTCCATAAATACGCCCATCTATCCACCAGAAGGTGGCTGGTGTATGTCTGCAGTTGTCAAATCTCTGTATAACTTTGACCAAGCTACACTGTAGGGGAACGGATCCCTAACCCTTAACACTGTGTCTGTGTCCTTATCTTTACAATATATATTTGAGGACAAATCCGCTCGAATGGGATACATGGACTTCAAAAGACACAGGGCCTGAGGCGGTCTCCCCACTTGCCACCCCCAAGTGGGGGACTAAGAACCCAGTGATCACTCTGGTTGAGCTCCATTGAACCTGTGTGAAGAAGGGAGACTCTTACAGAAGGACAGTCATCACTGCAATACCTCACTGATCTTTATGGCAGAGCGGCCAGACAGAAGCCTCACGTCAGTATGAAGACACACGAAAGCCACCTGAAGTTTGCAAAAAGACTTCTAAGAGATTCTCAGACTGGCAGAATCAAGAGTCTCTGTCCTGATGAGACCAACATTAATGTCATGTCTGGATGAAACTGCTCAGCACCTGCGCAATACCATTCTAATAGTGAGTCATGATGGTGGTAGCATCATGCTGGGCAACTGGGACACTAGACAGGGTTGAGGGAAAGCTGAAAAGTGCAAAGTACAGAGATATCCTTCATGGCAACCTGCTCCTGACTGGGCCACAGGTTCACCTTCAAACAAGACAAGCCAAAGTCAACACAGGAGTGGCTTAGTACAGTGGTTCTCAACCTGTGGGGCGGCCCCCCTAGGGGGGCGCGAAGTAACAAAAAGGGGGACGCGAAGATGTGAAAAAAAGAAAACAAGAATCAAAAATATGAAAAAAACATCTGTTGAAACCAAAACAAATTAACTT
This sequence comes from Polypterus bichir lapradei, assembly GCA_026402145.1. Lineage (NCBI taxonomy): Eukaryota > Metazoa > Chordata > Cladistia > Polypteriformes > Polypteridae > Polypterus > Polypterus bichir. The sequence continues at coordinate 24,034,071 of JANRMT010062789.1, forward strand.
AAACAACACTCTGATACTAGAAAAATAAAAATAGAGTTAGATAAATGTTGATAAAAGTTAAGTAGGTATAATAAAATATGCATCTACATTTCAAAAAAATGTTAGGGGGTCGTGATTAAAACTGTTATGAAAACTCGGGTCGCAAATACTTAAAGGCTGAGAAACGATGGCTTAGGATCAACTCCGTGAATGTCCTTGAGTTGCCCAGCCGGTGCCCGATATTTCTGGAAAGACCTGAAAATAGCCGTCCACCGATGGTCTGCGGAGGGAGTGTTCACCACGTCGAGAGGTTTACTTACCTCGGCAGTGACAGTCATGTCTCTGGTGACTCTTCCTGTGAAGTCAGTAGAAGAATTGGGAGAGCATGGGGGGTCATGTGGTCGCTGGAAAGGGGTGTGAGACACTCCCGATATCTTTGGATGAAGGTCCAAGTCTTTAGAGTCCTGGTGCTTCCTGTCTTGCTATATGGTTGTGAGACATGGACGCTATCCAGTGACCTGAGACAAAGACTGGACTCCTTCAGTACTGTGTCTCTTTGGAGAATTTGGGTACCGTTGGTTTGACTTTGTGTTGCTCACGGAGTCCCGAATGAGGAAATTTACCTGAATTGTGAGGGAGCGTCAGTTACGGCACTACCACCATGTGGCACGATTCCCTGACGGTGATCCAACTCACCGGATCCTCATTGTTGAGGACCCGAGTGGCTGGACCAGGCCAAGGGGACGCCCATGTAACACCTGGCTGTGGCAGATAGAGGGTCATCTCTGGAGGGTGGAACTGGACCGCATGCCTGCCTGGGGGGTTGCCAAACAGGATCCCGAGCTGTTTCATTATGTGGTGGGTGCGGCAACACACTGCATCAGTGCAGGCTCCCCAACCTGACCTGATCTGACCTGTTGTTCTCCATCCAACCTGACAGAAGCTGAGAGCATCTGCAGGGAAGAATGGCAGAAAAATCACCAAATCCTGGAATCGCTGCCAAAGGGGCTTCTACTAAGTACTGAATAAAGGGTATGAATACTTGTGTTAATGGGAGATTTCCGCTTTTCTGTTTTTAATAAATGTGCAAAAATTTCTTAAATTCTGCTTTCACTTTGTCATGTTGAGGTGTTGAGTGTTGCTTGATGTGGAAATTTAATGAATTGAAATGATTTTAGCACATGGCAGCAGCATAACAAACTGCATAAAAAGTGAAGGGTCTCAATACATTGTGAAGGAGTTGTCAATGTAATTTATTTATTTTTGCTATGCTTTAGCATTTAATATTATGACTCCTTTTAAAATGACTTCAGTTTTGGATGTGTGTCAGTGTGGTTTGCCATGTTTTATAGCAGCATTTGATGACACCGCCTGTAGCGCCATCATCATTTTCTCTAAATTTGCCAGACGTGTTTGCTGCCAATGACACGGTAATAACATACAAAAGCCCTGGCTCCTCGTGAGTAAAACCCGAACAAAATAGCACCATGATGGCATCACAAATCAAATATTTGATGACGCACAATAACAACACCAATAGTTCCAAAAGCGAGATTGTCTAATGAGAGAAATAACAACAAAAACCAAAGCTGAACATCTTCAGATGAGACCCCGACTCTCTGCTGCCCTAAAACTGAGAGGAGTTGCATGAAAATCTTAAGCTAGAGAGGCCATTTGGACAAGGCAGGGAAAGAGAGCAGCCATTGGGTCTTAAGAAGGCCAACTCCACAAAATTAAGAACAACCTGAACAGCAACAATCAGAAGGGTCTCCTGTCCAATGTGCCCAACACCCAGCATGCCATAGGCAAGTGCAGAACATGCATAGCAAGGCATATAAAGTTCACTTGGATTTGCACTGTCTTACCTGTTTATGCATTTCGATGTTTAGCCCATAAGACATTTCATAATACTGGAAGAAAAGAAAAGAAAAATCGAATTAGCAGAGACATCATAAACAGAGATTGTGTCCTTGTTTATCAGGTCCATATTCTCGATCCCACTGTTTATTGTTCCTCCCTTAGGTGCGGAGAGCATTTGGCTTTTTGTGGTGTAATTGTACAGATTAAACAATTTTTCAACGAAGTCCAGTTTCACACAGTTTTCATTGTCTTATGATCAGAATTCCTTTTGTGTGTATTCAGACCTCAGAACGATCATTGACTTGGTAAGTCAAAGTAAGCACAATCAGCAGGTGAAAGCACCAAAAGGAAATGGCCTGAGTCTTCTATCAACAGAACTGATGGAAAAATAATTCAACAAAATCAGAGACGTTAAACCAAAATTATACTCAAAGTAACACAACCAAACACCCTGTCAGTTCCGTGTGTTAATAATCGCTAACTAGAATCTTTTTTTGAAGAGAATCCAATGCTCAGTTGCATGTGGCTGGGTGCCGCCATCTTATATAGGAGGTTTGTAATGACACAACTTGTTCTGTGACCCCCCACATCATCACGAAACTATCAACAGCATGGCTTTGGCTTTGAAAAGATAGACAAAATAATGAAGACCATGCAAAAACCAAAACACAAATGGCAAAGTGGGGATCAAACTACCAGAGCAAAAACAACACACGCCTGTGATAGTTTACACGTCGTCGTTATGGGCTTTTTGGGATGTATTTTGCATTACTAATTTTATTTTCATGCACTTGTTTTACATGTCAAGGGACTCACGCCACATGGCCCATTGGGGAAGTTTGCAGAAGTTCTGCTATAAATACGACAACAACCCCCTGTAACCCTATCCCTTGGTTGGATAAATCTCCGTTTTTTTTAGCAGTAGTTAGCGTGCCTATCAAATAGACCAAGCGCTAGGTTTCATGAGTTTTTGGTCTCCTTTTTTTTAAATTTTGGTTTGTCCCTGTACTTTGTTCGCTCGTGTACATTTTGACCCTGTCTGATGTAGCAGCAATTCCCATTTCACGTTATAATCTCCCAGTCCTATTCCTTCATTCACAACAATCCCTGGAGTGTGCTGTTAGCTCAACCAAATATCTTCATGTGACAAGAAATGATTTGGACAATTTTCATTTTCACTAGAGATCTTTATTTAAATCCTAAATGACAGATGAATTTATTGCAAGTAAGCACGTCTAGACCGAGTTAAATGTCTTTCATCCTTGGTCATTAGCATGAAGCACAACTTCTTTATCAAATTTTTTGCAACGTATAACACAGAGTTTTGCTGCAAATTTGATTGGGTGCGAATGATTTGCTTATCTCTAATTACAACAAAATACAACTTACCGTATATACTCGCATTTAAGTTCTCCCGCGGATAAGTCGGGGCTTGATTTTATCGTATAATTTCTTGTATTTTATAATGTCAGTCGTACAAGTCAAATGCAGAAAACTCTCGCTATTGGTCCAAGAGATTACGATATGCTAACACCCACCTGAGAGAGCAACAACGGAGCACACGACCTTTTTTTTTCTATGTATTCTGCCTACGTGACCACATGGTAATACCTGAACTATTCCAAAACGACATTTGCACTGTTTTGTGTTTTGTGTATCTCACACCCTCATACACCTTCATTGTAAGAGCATCCCTTATCTACGATGGTCGTTCAATCAGAAGAAAATATGAAGCTGGTTTTAAATTAACAGTCTTTGAAGTGGCAAAAGAAATTGGTAACTGCACAGCTGCAACAAATTTCGATGTGTCTGAGGAACTGGTGTGAGATTGGTGGATGCAAGAAGATTTAAAAAATTAAAAAACATTTAAGAGTCGTATTTTTGAATGGCCGTATAAGTCGGGGTCTGATTTTATGATCGATTTTTTGGGTTTCAAGGCCTGACTTATACGCAAGTATATACAGTAATCGATAAGAATAAGACAATAACCTTTAAAATGATACCAAAGAAGAAACAACTCACCACCCAAAAAGAGAGAACAATGCGAGCAGAGAGCCAATCTAAAATGGCGATTACACATCAAGCACAGTAGGAAAGCTAAGCACAGACATGGTAACCTTATCTTAGAATTATATTAATGAGTCCTTAAACATTTGAACAGATCCTCTTAATAAGAGCTTATTTTTTTCCAATTTGAGATACTATAATGCTTGACTTTCCCAATGAGTTGCAGAAAGTGGGTTAGGATTAGACAATATGAGCAAAATAAGTCTTCACACCAGTAGAATGTTGAAGGATGTTACAACTGATTCTCATAGTGCGCTTTGATCCCCTCTGATAGTCCTCCAAATACCATCACTAATTCACCCACATTCAGTGAAGAGTCGCTAAATAACCTGACGCTGACTTTGGACACTGGGAAGAACCCGAAGTCCTGACGGACATCTGTGTGAACTCTACAATGGAGGAACTTCAGACAGAAGGTGTTTTAGGCTTCAGCATGGCACTGTGCCACTTATGCATCTACATTGTTCACTTGAACAGACCAGGCCATTGTGCCCAACATATTAACAGCCTGATGGTAGAGTACCACAAAGATGAGTTTTGAAGGTCCTCACGTACTCTGCCTGGTAACTCATCCCATGTCACTTCAGTTCTGTATGTGAAGAATTACTGGCAAATCTTTCTAGGACTCCCACCCTTGTAAATTGTATTTTTAAGCTGGTAGTCATGCAATTCTTTGGCTCGTGGATTGGAGGTCTCAGTTTATAAGGTGACACAAATAACCTCAACTGGCATCATCCTTATCTGGATATAACACTGATGACAAATGTATATGTGTAAATATTTATATCTGAAAAAATAAATATATGATATGTTCATTATTTATAAAAAATATTTTGCAAAAATTAAATATATTGTTTAATTATATTTTAATATCTATCCATCCATCCATTTTCCAACCCACTGAATCCGAACACAGGGTCACGGGGGTCTGCTGGAACCAATCCCAGCCAACACAGGGCACAAGGCAGGAACCAATCCTAGGCAGGGTGCCAACCCACCGCAGGGCACACACAAACACACCAAGGCCAATTTAGAATTGCCAGTCCACCTAACCTGCATGTCTTTGGACTGTGGGAGGAAACCTACACAGACACAAGGAGAACATGCAAACTCCATGCAGGGAGGACCCGGGAATTGAACCCAGGTCTCCTAACTGCGAGGCAGCAGTGCTACCACAGTGCAACCGTGCCACCCTTATATTTTAATATGAATTTGAAAAATATTTAAGTAAGAAAAATATGACAAAAATATCAATATTGCATTCGTTATCTCTTACTAGATATGCAGTATGCCCTGTGTACTTTTAGCTGTATTAATTCTGTAAGTTAATTAAATTCTGTGATCCACGCTCTTGTTGGACTCTTGGTGTCACTCTGTTCAGATTTGTCATGTATGCCACACTATCATAGTTTCATCCTGCCGCTCCATCCTATGCTCCTGTCGCCCACAGCACACATCCTTGGAAAGCACAGTCAGATACTAATGGTGTCAGATAAGGAGGCATCCCCGGTATAGGTTTAGGATCATAAAGGGCTTTCTTAAGGCTATAGGTCAGTGTTCAGAGAAAGAACCTTGCAAGCTGGTTTATGGTCATTGGTAAGCTGGACATCACAAAGTGAAGTGACCCTGGTCACACTTACCATGATGTAATGTCTCTGCATCTCGGTCTTCTCGCTGGCCAGTTTTTCACACTCCAGTTTCAAACTGCAGAAATAAAGATTAGAAGTTATAAGTTACAGTATACTCAGGATGGTGTGTGACATCAGTGTCTCCTGTGGAGAGCAGCAAGCTTGGTCGGCACTCTCCTGTGTGTGAGGGTGTGCAGGTGTGTGTGTGTGTGTGCCGCTGAGGACAAATTAGCATCAGCCTTATGTGCTCTTACCTTTAAAACAATCACATTCACACCGAAGAGCAGGATCAACTAGCACTGGTAGGAAAAGTCATAGCAGAAAAGATAGCAACTGACACAGCAAAGGCGTCACTTTACCTGTGATACTGCGCTTGCAGAAACTGAAACTCCTCTTTAATCCGATCCAGTGTTTCCAGAACGGTGAACTTGAACGGCTGGCCAGGCTGAAGTGGGACCTGAGAAGCAGAAGTTCAAACTTTCACAAAGGGGACACCGGTGGCAACTGTAAGCAGTGAGGTGATGAGGACATGCAAGGCTTCAGGCAGGAAAGAAGTGGAGGCCCCTGGTGGCCAAATCTCTGAACTACAAGCTGGGACAAGACTGTCACCTGAGGTGAGTCACTTATAGCTTCAAAACCTTCATGACAGACAATAAAGTGCTGTTTGAATGAGCCAGGGTGGTCCGAATGCGCTACAGGCACAGGGAGTTCAGCCACAATCTCTGATCTTTTTTTTCTTTTTTCAGTTTCTGTTGAGATATCAGACAGATGAGCTTGTCTTCTGTCTGTGACGTCCAAAACACTCAGCTTTCTTATTCCTCGTCACCACGTTACATGCATTGCACTTCTGGCTGAGGGCTCATATACAATTTAAGACAAAGGCAAATCTGTTGGACTGGGGTGAGTCACAGACTGTTTGGACGGAGACACTGGGGATGTCGAACTACTTGACTGTGAGTCACAGGAGCACAACAATACAATACAATTTATTTTTGAGTAGCCCAAAATCACACAAGAAGTGCCACAATGGCCTTTAACAGGCCCTGCCTCTTGTCAGCCAAAGCCAAACACACCACAAAAAAAAACCTTAAAAGGAAAAAATGGAAGAAACCTTGGGAAAGGCACTTCAAAGAGAGACCCCTTTCCAGGTAGGCTGGGCATGCAGTGGGTGTCAAAAAGAAGGAGGTCAATACAATACAATACAATACAATACACAGAACAGAACAAATCCTCAAAACAGTATAAAAATTAAAATTTTACAACTACGGACCAGAATTCAACAGTAGATGATATCACATAATATGATTTGGATTTGTTCAGACTCCTGGAGACCTCAGCCATCAAGCTGCCTCCCCCTATTGGTCATTCCACAGCTGAAATTGCACTGGGCGAGCCAATCCAATGAAAGAGCCCCTCTACCCCACAATTCCTGCAATCCTCCATCAGGGATGACTTTACCTTAGGCAGGCAAAACAACCTTTCAAGTAGACTATGGCACCAAGTGCCACATTTGAGTACCGAGAAGAGAAACAGAATAGTTGAGGGTTAGTAACAAATTATAACTATCATATTACTTGTGTTTTAGTGCTAATGACTAGCAACAGAGATGCAGTCTGCACAGTTAATCAGCAGCTCTAGTCAGGGTGTGCTAAACTGAAGTAGTGAGTCTTCAGCCGAGATTTAAAGGCTGAGACTGAAGGGGCATCTCTTATAGTAGCAGGCAGACCATTCCACAGTTTAGGGGCCCTGTAACTAAAGGCTTGACCTCCCACTGTTATTTTATTAATCCTTGGAATCATAAGCAGACCGGCATCCTGAGATCTTAATGTGCGCTCTGGTTTGTAAGTCATGATAAGTTCAGACAAGTAAGCCGGACAGGAGGATTTTGAAATCTGCACCCACAGCTCAAGTCTGTGGCTGAAAATCACTAGAAACATCACGTAATGTGGTGAGGTCTTAAGAGACGATAACAAAGAGACGTTGACTGGGAGAGGACAGCCATCTCTCCAGTTGGGTAAACTGGAAATCATAACCACCTCAAAGAGGATCCAGATACAAAGGCCTTATGACGTGAGAAGCCATTTCATCCACACAAGCTTCCCTGCATTGTCCATCAGCTGCCCAGTGCTTGCAGATTCTGGACGGATGGCCTCTCCAGTATGAGAGAAGCTGCATAAAGAGAGAAATGAGCAGCCGTCAAAGCAAAGTCCTGTTTGCCCAGAAAGACAAAGAGTAAAGGAGGAAGTGAGTGGCAGGACACCAAAATCCATCGCAATTCAATTCGCGAGGCAGGACCAACAACAGAGGGGCTCCATCTGGAAAGGATCCGTCCTGAGGAACCCAACACTGAAAACAAAACAGCAAAAGGACAAGTAGGATGGTCAAGGTGGAGAGGGAGCCGTCCATCTGAGCAGACTGACACCACATGGACACGGAATGCAAGTATCAGAAATGCTAAGGACCACAGACACATGGTGGAGAGCTGGACTTTAGGGACCTCCGAATCTTGACTCGAGGTTATTTTGGACAGGATGGATGGATGAGCTGTTTGTCATCACAATTGTCCTTATGTCACCCTCATTACGTCTGAAGTCCTTCTTTGACACTTTTATGGAGGCAACAGTCATCCTTTCTTTCCCGATGTCTCACACAGTTGATCAGATCTCCTGGATGAAAATCTCAAATGACTGAGTGGACCCCTAAGCCCAAAGCCCTGACTAATCAGTTGCAAATCGGCTCAGCCTCTGAGGTCAATGGAAGTGCAGTGAGGTGATCTACAGGCTCCCAACAAAGCACAGACTCCCTCAGTGAGGGTTTAGACATCTACCACCATTTTTCCCCTCAACTAAGGAGCTCCTGAGGGGTGGGAGTTTGTTGAAAGGATGTCACAGCATGCTGCCACCATTTGTTGGGTGCTTCTGCTCCAATGAAAATTTTCAGAGCAGCTAGGAAAGCCTTGGTAGGCTGGAGTTATGCCAGCTCTGGTCCACCAGGTGGCGCCATACTAAAGCATTTCTTTGGCCAATGACCATTAGTGGGCCAGAAGTGAGGGGACCAGGGTTCAGACTTGGCACAGAGAGCACTGTGCCAGCTTGGCAAGATCTTTAATGAAGGCTGACATGGAATGTCATCAACAACACCTATGCAGTCGCAGCTGGCAGTGAAGCTCCAACTTCATTTTCATGAGCAGCTCCAAGAAGGTGCCCCGTAAATGAGAAATGGTGGAGCCAATGGTGATATCCCCTTTGCACTGAAAGGAGCCATGTAAAGTTGCAGGAAGGTCTTAAAATGCTTTAGGACAGGGTGAGTCTTTAAGAGGGAGCTGAAGGAAAGACGAGGTGTGACATGTTAACTTGATTTTTGATGGTGCAAGAAAAGATGGGTGGGTGGATGAAGCAACAACTGGCTTCTAATGAAATGAATGGTTCAAGAGATGCAAGGTTGGGGTATTGCAGGAATGAGAAAATGAACTGGCTGACCAGAGATTGTAGGGATGGACGTGCAGATCTGTGGAGCAATGGTGGGATTCCAAAAGAGACCTGTGGGCAAATACATGGCAGATGAAGAAATCAATGGAGGAATGAAGTGAGAAATGGAGAAAGGGAAGGGTGTGCTGGAACATCTGTGAACTGATGGACGGGTAAGGGAGAGATGAATGCAGAATTGACCAACCGGTGGAAAAAAATGGATGGATGGGAGGATTGAAAGGATCAGGTCAATGAATTAAAAAAAAATGGATCTAAGAAAACGGATGGATGATTAGTAGGGATGGCCTGACAACGGCCTGGTGGGATGTGTGTGCAGAGGCCTGGCTTGATGACAAGAGGAATATGTGGGTAAACTTTTGGGCATCATCATAGGAAGACACTGAGACATCAATGGAGGAAGAGCAGTGTGGGTACACACAGTACCCGGCATTGTCCACCTATATTTGTATTTGTATAATGTTGACTGTTTGGTCATTGCTGACCACCCCATCCATCATCTCCACGATGTCTCTATCAGTTTGTCTGCTCTCGTGAGTCCAGAATTTGCTCTTTTTCATAGATTGGATTCCATAATTGCTGAAACTCCTAGTTGGGTTGGCACCATGAGTGCTACTTCTTGGCATGTCCTGGGATGATGTGGCTTCATCATGAGATGTTTAATCCGCCGTCAATTAACAGCATGGCTTATTTAAAAACTAAACCCATTGACCAGCATCTGCAGGAGGGGGTCCGTGTGGGAGGAGACTGAGGCTCACAGACATCACTGTGGTGGGATCTGATGATGTTATAAAGCTGATTCATTGAACTTTGATTTAAAATGGTTACAAATCACAGCACTGGTTTGACAGGGAAGCCTGAAATTCCCACTGCATTATCATGAACTGGACTTGAATAGATGTCAAGAAACGGTGCAAGTGACTCACGCCGTCCCCTTCTACTGTATTCTGAACTCCACATATGCTACAAAATTGTACTTCATTCGGCTTCATTGTGGCTCATTTCTGTCACACTGGAGATGTCAACCTACACAACTGTGGGTCACAGGAGCAGCACACTACAACTCGAGTCTGGGGCTCGGAGTCGCTGGAAACATCACGTAAGTCTGTAGGTGATACCAAGACAGGTGGATTAGCAGATAATTTGGAATCTGTGGAATCATCACAGAAGGACTTGGACAGCATACAGGCTTGAGCAGATGTAATTTAATGTCAGTAAATGTAAAGTATTACACATAGGAAGTAAAAATGTTAGGTTTGAATACACAATGGGAGGTCGGAAAATCGCCTTGATGTATGGAGTACAAGTCACAGGAGGTTCTCCTCAAGCTTTATAACACACTGGTGAGGCCTCATCTGGAGTCCTGTGTGCAGTTTGGGTGTCCAGGCTAAAAAAAGGACATAGCAGCGCTAGAGAAGGTCCAGAGAAGAGCGACAGGGCTGATTCCAGGGATACAGGGGATGAGTTATGAGGAAAGATTAAAAGAGCTGAGCCTTTACAGTTTGAGCAAAAGAAGATGAAGAGGAGACCTGACTGAAGTGTTTAAAATTAAGAAGGGAATTAGTCCAGTGGATCGAGACTGTGACTTTAAAATGAGTTCATCAAGAACACGGGGACACAGTTGGAAACTTGTGAAGGGTAAATTTCGCAAAAAACACAAAGAACGATAGACACTTGGAATAAGCGACCAAGTAGTGTGGTAGACAGTAAGACATCAGGGACTTTCAAAACTCGACTTGATGTTATTCTGGAGGAGTTAAGTGGATCGGCCTGGTGAGCTTTGTTGGGCTGAATGGCCCGTTCTCGTCTAGAGTGTTCTAATGTTCTAATGTAACGTGACGAGGCCTTAAGAGATGCTGACTGGGAGAGGACGTCCATCTGTCCAGCTGGGTAAATATCTATGGGAAGAAACCGAAACCAAGCCGAGTGGCCCATCACACTTAACTAACGACATGCCAGTGCTGTGGTACCATTGGCTCTTTCAAAAGTGGAAGTTTTTGCATTGGTAACAAATGGCATCACTTCATTTCAGAGTTAACGTCACTTACTGTACACCCAGGGTAGTGACACTCCTACCTGCACATCTGAGCAGCACACAGCACGCTGCCACCATCCTGTTCGGCGGTCCGTTGGTTACGCGTCATACAGCATCACAACATAACAGGTTATCAGGTGAGCAGAGCACAGACCGCTAATTGACGCTCAACTTCATCTCACTTGTGATTTCACAACCTTGAAACTCGCTACAAAGAGAATTTCAGAGTTGTGAAACATTTTTGTGGGGTTGAAAGAAATGACCATCACTCTTTAAGGGTTTGGCCCACCTTTTGTGACCCGTTTAGGTCTAAGTAAAGGGTCCAAAGGACAATAGAGACTGTCTTCTGGAAAGTCAACATGGCCACCCATGATGAGACGAAATAACATACTCCGCGACAAAAAACAGAAATCCAAAGAGAACATGAAGTTGTTATCCAGATTAGCCGACTGCCTGCCCACCTGGATGAGGTCCTGCTTTGGTCCTGTGAGAGGAGAACACGCATCCCAGCCAGGAAAGAGGATGGCTTCATACCCAGACGGGAGGCCAGAACAGAAAGTCAAAAGGGACTAGAAAATAAATTTATGTCTGAATGGCATCAAATGATGGCTTGACTAGCGATAGCTGGGAATCGGGGGCGATTCCATCCCCGTTATGCCAGGTAAGAGCGATCCTTGCATGGGATTCCAGTCAGGATGCCCGCAGGGGAGCTTGGGATATGAAGTCGAGAAATGGGGACGGATAGAGGGCGCTGTCCAGGGAGGACCTCTCTGCTTTCAGTGTTAGTGCGTCCCAGAAGATACGGCTTAAAAAGTGGGTTACACATGGAATGGAGAGCCAGGAGGCAGTGGGCTACACTCTGGGAGGAGGAAGAAGGAGGAATTGTGATTGCTTTATTTGTGTCATTTGATGTGTCTTTGGAAGGGGTCATCATTGGAAAGGTGCCGAGTTTGAGTAAATATCTTTTATTTGAACCGGGAATTGTGTGAGGTATTACTGTGTCTGTGGTTTGGGGCTCTCTGCCGCCCTCTTGTGGTTACAGCCTGATAACGTTCTCCTGCTGCCTGATGGGAACTGTAGTCCTCACCTTGGTGCTGTGTTCTGGGTTGCACTCCCTCTCTCCACCCTCTGTTTTAAGTTGGACCAATGGCAGCCAAGTTTGTGGACATCGGTTCAGCCATTTTGGTGTGATTGGCAAACAAACAAACAGCTTATGATTGGATTGTATTAGGTTGTTTGAAGGGATAGATAAAGGGAGAGGTGGCTGGACCAGTGGAGCAGTGGGCTGGGTTATAAATCTCAGGCATGGCTTTTTGGACTTATTCTATAGGGAACTGAGATCTTCAGTGGGAGTCCATCATTTCTCTATGCGTTTATAGGGCCTGATCTATAGCTGGGTGAGCGAGTGAAAAGAAAACTTCCTGGATGGAAAGACAGATGGAACCCAGTCGAAGAATAGATGGACTGAAGGAAACATTAGAAGATGTTTGAGGTGGATGACCCATTGGAGAAAATATTCAATGAATTATAGGTTTAGAAAATGGATGGATAGATGGTGGATGGATGGATGGGTGGACAGATGGATGAGCCATTGAAGAGTATATTCAATGAATTATAGGTTTAGAAAATGGATGGATAGATGATGGATGGATGGATGGATGGATGGATGGATGGAATAGCCATTGAATAAAATATTCAATGAATTACAGGTTTAGAAAATGGATGGATAGATGATGGATGGATGGATGGATGGATGGATGGAATAGCCATTGAATAAAATATTCAATGAATTACAGGTTTAGAAAATGGATGGATGGATGGATAAGGTATTGGAGAAAATATTTGATGAATTATAGGTTTAGAAAGTGGATGGATGGATAGATGAGCCATTAGAGAAAATATTCAGTGAATTATAGGTTTAGAAAATTGATGGATGGATGGATAGATGAATGAATAATCCATTGGAGAAAATGTTTGACTAATTATGGGTTTAGAAAATGGATGGATGGATGGATTGATAAACCATTGGAGAAAATATTCAATGAATTATAGGTTTAGAAAATGGAAGGATGGATGGATGGATGAGCCATTAGAGAAAACATTCAATGAATTATAGGTTTAGAAAATTGATGGATAGATGATGGATGGGTGGATGGATGGATAGATGGATGAGACATTGAAGAAAATATTCAATGAATTACAGGTTTAGAAAATGGACGGATGGATGGATAGATGAATGGATAATCCATTGGAGAAAATATTTGATTAATTATGGGTTTAGAAAATGGATAGATGGATGGATGGATGGATGGATGGATGAAAATTCTGGAAAACGTTGACCGTTTTTGGCATGTGTAAATAAATCGACCAATGAATTTTGGGGAAACGTGTGCAGATGGATGAATGAGAATGAAATGGACGGGTGAATCTTTGGGGAAAACAAGGATGAATCAGGAAGGTTTGGTTAAATCTGGAAGGCTGAAATGGCCGGTCAGAATGAGGATGGATGACCTGGATACTCATCATGCGTAAATAACTGGACTAACAAATGACTGGCAGTTACGTTCTTCAATGTTTCTGCGAAGGAGGACAGAAGTTGCTGGGCTCACCAGTCCAAGTGCCATGTCCGAGCTGATTAGCACACACCAGTAGGGGTTTTGCTGCACTTTGTCATATTAAGGACACTGTAAACCATAAAATGAGGGGGGCAGTGGAGAGTGAATGAGAACAAAAATGAATTAAAGGATGGATAGATGGATGAAGAGATGTCTAGTCTGCTGATGGAATGGGAAGAAGGAACGAGCAATTGAAGGATGCATTTGTAGATCTTTGAGGAGGTTGAGATTTCTGTGCAGATGGATAAAAGACTACAGGGACGGATGGATAAATGGATCTGTACATGAATAATGTGTGGATGGACGAGTCAGATGAACCAAATGACCTCCTCTTGTTTGTGCCCTTTGTTCTGCTACCCTCAGTGACCTGACGATGTGGGCGTCTCAGCTGCTATTCTGCCCAGAAGTCTTCCTTGTGGCAGATTCTTGTGTGCCGTGGCCATTAAAGCTGCAGGTTCACTCCCTAGCGTGTGACGTGCAGCCTGACGGCACAGCGGTTGTTCATTACTCGAGAAATACCTTAGGATAAAAGGCGCTATATAAAGGAGGATGGCTGTTTAAGCCTTGACTTGTCTGCTGAAGCCGTCTAACGAACAGACCCAAAACAAGTGACTGGCGTAGACGCGATTCCCCCCGTGAGGGTGGGCGGATGGCACTCGAATCACAAGCCATTGGCTTCATTAGCTTGGCACAGCTGCAAGGGGGCGGAAGACAAACTGGGCTCGAGACGCTCCGCGCAGGTGCACCGAGGACCCTGGGGGCAGAGCGGGGAATCGCACTTACAGATGGCTGGGGACGCGGGGTTTGGCAAGCAGCGTCGCTGAAAATGGACGATCCAGTGCGGAGGGAAACAAAAACAAATCGCGCACACAGACAGACACACACACATACACACACACACTAAGTGGTGCGGGAGGTGGGAGGATTTTGGCCCCCAACGTGCCCCGCCAAGAGTGCAGGAGCTCCGACGGGAGGTCAGCTCGAGAGCAGACGCTTCACAGCTCGTCTGTCTTTTGAAATATTAGAAGAGGATTGAAGGGAGATTATGTGATCAGCGGCGGGAGAAGAGTGAAGCAGGCTCGGCCGACTTAAACACTGCAGATTTCTTCTAGTTAATCCCCCCACCCAGACCCAATCTGCCTCGTCAGCCCTTCTTATTCGTCTCTCTACTCTCTCAAAGATCAGACGGAAAGCGCCGCGCGACTCTCTCATCTCATCCCGTCCCGTCCAGTCAGAGCGACAGACAGACTGCGTGTGCACGGGGTGGGCGAAGACCTCGTTAAAGTGGGCACTCCTGACAGGCTGACTCTGCCCGGCATGTCCTTTGAGGGAGGGTGATGGCGAGCATTGCCACCAGTACATCATTCATGCAACGTGAGGGCCAGAATGTCAACCTTTTATTGCAAAGTGGCAGACGGGCATACATGTAGATGCCAGTTAAATGAAGGGCATCCATTAATGAATTGGGTAATCTGACTTATTGCTTTTTATATATTCTATAAAGCAACTTGTGATGGAATTAGAAAAGGTGCTATACAAAAGAAATAGGATGGGCTCTCACTTGAGAGACCCCGGATTGGGATAATCCAGTTTGGGAAGAACGATTGATTGATTGATTGATTGATTGATTGATTGATTGGTTGATTGATTGGAAGTACACATATTTTGGTGGCCTGTCAGAGAAGGTTCCTTAGATGTGAGCTGAAATAGAACAAGCGAACAACATGAGTGTAGGAGGATGAGGAAGACACCACACTGAAAAAGCAACAGCTTTGGGAAGATGAAAGATGAGCTCTCATCATCAGCGCAGACGAACCAATAGGCCTCTTCTCCCAACCCTCGAACCCAGGTTCAATGACTCCAGGCCTAGCGAGCCAGGGCCAGAACACAGAGGGGCGGTTGGATTTAAGGATGAGGAGTTGGGTAGATGGATGAATGGATGGATACAGTAGACATTATACAGAGCCAAGAGAACAAGATATGGACCACCAGAGAAGGACAGTAGCAGCTCAGTCTTTGGTGGTTGAACATGCAGGTAGGAATTTCATTAGTGTGTACACATGACAAAAATGAACCGATGACACAGCATTTTTATCTAAATGGATGGATGGATGGATGATATAATAAACACAACAAGTTGCTAACAATTCCTCATGCCAAGGACACAATGATCAAGAAGAGGAAATCCTTATCATCCACAGCTAGACAGGTAGACCTCATCAATCCTAAGAAAAAAAGGGACCACCCTGAGGTTAAACAGAGAAGAAAGCTGCCCTAATTAAAAAGAGCTCCATGAAGAGAACAGATCTACCACAAACCCTAGCAAAGGAGACCACACCACCACCACAGAGTTACTAATAGATACAGCAGAGAAGAAAATGATCAAAAGTACAGTGGGAGAGGGAGGATACAATGTCCACAGAGGAAGTAGGGTCTCCAGGTAGCAAAACAAGGGAGGAAACACCATATTCTGTAGGAGAAGGGAAACCCACCTTTGGTCTATGAGGAGATGGGCTACTCAGAAACCTGCAGAAAGGAGGGCACCGTCAGTCAAGCAAGAGAAGGAATCTGTGATCACTACACAGAGAAGGAGCAGTCACCCTCAGCTATAGCAGCCATGATAGCTACTGGAGCTTCTTGAAGGTCAAAAGATAGAATAGGCAAAAGCAGCAAATCCGAGTTTGGTTCATAAAGAGGATGGTTCAACCATGAACATTTAGAAGACAGGACCATAAACAGAGTAGAAGAAGCCACTGCCAGGTATAGCAAAGGAGTAATAATAATAATAATAATCCATCCATCCATTATCCAACCCGCTATATCCTAACTACAGGGTCACGGGGGTCTGCTGGAGCCAATCCCAGCCAACACAGGGCGCAAGGCAGGAAATAGCAGTGTGTGCGCTAGCCCGCCGCAGGGCGCACACACACACACACACACACACACCCATTATGCAGACAAGAAGAAGCCAACATCCACAGAGGAGAAGGAAGGCACAACAGAGAAAGAAACCATCATAGATGCATTATATCATAATCCAAAGTAGGAAGCCACCTTTGACCCCCTGACAGGAGCCACCTAAAACTGAACCCTAGTAGATAAGAGAGCCATCATCAGTCAACAACCATCCATTTTCAATCTCTTTTATACAGGGCAAAGTTGGGGTGAAGCTGGAGAGCATCCCAGCAAGCACTGGACACAAGGCAGGAACAACTTAAGATAGAAGGACAAGCCACAGAGAACAAGGAGTCACCACCAGGCATGAAGAGCTGGAAGTCATTACTGATTCATGCACTGTAGGGATCCACCATAATTCACAGTGAAGTAGGAGGCCACCTTTGGTGCATGAAGAGGAGGATTTGACTATGAAAGAAGCCACAATGGCATCACCCTGAAGACACCATAATCAACACTGGGGAAGGACCTAGAGCCAGGGAATTTGAGGAAGATACCATAGGGACGACGAGGAAGAGGAGGCTGCCATCAGGACTGAAAGATGTGAATCTGTCCTTAAAGAAGAGAAACAAAAAAGACACCACAATCTGGAGAATAGGAGAGCACCATCTTTAGATTGAAGAGGTGAAAGACACCAAAATCCAGAAGAGGGTGCCATCTTTAGTTAAGAAGTAAGAAGCTCATGAAGAGGAGGAGAATAGATAGATAGATAGATAGATAGATAGATAGATAGATAGATAGATAGATAGATAGATAGATAGATAGATAGATAGAAGGCTGAGAAGGATGCCAGTCCACTGCCTGGTCCATTCGCCCTCACATGGGAGGTGTCAGTCAACCCAACCTGACTGTGCTTGGGATGTGGAATCAAAAATGGACTTCCTGGAGAAGAACAAACAGGGGGGACAGGAGGACTCCACACAAACTGCGGGGTCCGTATGGCAGCAGCTGCTCCAGAAGACAAACTCTAATTATTCATAGGTGAACAAGGAGACGCATTCACGGTGGGCTCCATTGTGTCAGATGGTGCGTCAAACTTCAGGTCGACATCCCGATAAAGCTTTGAACCCCAGGTGCTCACAATGTACCCAATTCACTACTCTTATGGTCACCTCATTAGGCTTTGGTGCCTTCCAATGTTGCTTGGTGGTCTGCTTCCAACATGACCCCCAGAGGCTTTTATGAAGAATTCAGGTAAATGAGCAGCACCACAAATGACCAGTTTAGTGGTGCAAAGGTTAGTGCTGCCACCTCAGCGCTCCAATGGCCTGGATTCCAATTTCATCTCAGCCAAGTCTGCATGTCCTCCAGGTGTCTGCATGGGCTTTTCTTCAGGTGCTCCACTTTGTCCTTTTAATGATTTTGTGTCCCAAACTTGTGTGTGTGTGTGTGTGCCCTGCAATGTACTGGCATAGGAAAGGCTTTGAACGCATTGGTTTAAAAGGGTTCAGTAATGGATAGATGGACAGTTTAATGTGGGTGGCATGGTGGCACAGTGGTTAGTGCTGTTGTTTCAAAGCTCCAAGGACAAAGACTCCCAGCTCGCTCTGTGCTTCTTTGTAGCTTACATTCTCCATGGGGTTTGTCTTCAGGATGCCTCCCACATACCAAACACATGCTAGTTATGGTGACTGTTAGCTTAGCCTGGCATGAGTGAGTGTGGCTGTGAGCATGTGCCATGTGGTAAGCTGGCTCATCTACAGCTGGCTGGTGCCTTCAAACTAACAATGACAGGATAGTGTCAAACTCTACATAACCCATCCATCCATTATCCAACCCGCTATATCCCAACTACAGGGTCACAGGGGTCTGCTGGAGCCAATCCCAGCCAACACAGGGCGCAAGGCAGAAAACAAACCCCGGGCAGGATGCCAGCCCACCACAGACTCTACATAACCACATAGCCAAAAAAGGGGGTTCAGAAAATAGAAGTGTGGGCATCAGAAAAGAGACTTACTTGTGGTCACAAGGCCAGGATCTGAACCCACAAAGTCCAAAGCCTTAACAACTACACCACACCACCTGAGGGGAGTCATAGCAGTGTGGGCAGGGAACTGTGAAGTCAGAGGCAGGGGATCTTTGGAAAGTCAGACACCCCACCCAAACATGGAAATAAAACAGTTAATGAGAGGAAAGGGGAGCCAGCAGCTTGAAAGTGGGATGGGAACTGAGTTAAGTAATGTGGGGCTCAAAAACAAAGAGCACGTGAAATTGACGTCTTCCTGTTCTAGAAGGTCCTGAAGAAAGGGGAGCTAATTGGGGGTCAAGGCCATGGGGTTACAGACAACGCATACATTTAGCCATGGAGGCAGTCTAAGCTAAATACGGATAAAAAGGGTAAACATTTAAAATGTCCACAAGCACTGATATCATAAAACACAGATATGGAGTGAGAGATGTGAGGCAAACATGAACAAATGAGTGAACAAATGATAGATAGATAGATAGATAGATAGATAGATAGATAGATAGATAGATAGATAGATAGATAAAAGGTGCTATATAATAGATAGATAGATAGATAGATAGATAGATAGATAGATAGATAGATAGATAGATAGATAGATAGATA
>JANRMT010062789.1:24058266-24069369 GCA_026402145.1 Polypterus bichir lapradei
TATCTATCTATCTATCTATCTATCTATCTATCTATCTATCTATCTATTTAGTCATCCTGCTAACCACCAATCCATCCATCCATCCATCTATCCATTTTAAATGAGTTCTTAGTGCTTTTCTCTGAATTCATCCATCCACCCATCCTTCTTCCTCTGTGACTCTTTCTTCAGGGTCCATCAGCCGCTGCTCCAGACAGAAATGTTAAGGTGAAATTCTGAAATTCCGGGGGGCACTTGGTGTGATAAAGTCGTAAAACTCAACAAGTCACAGTGTACCCGACAGTGTGAGGGGGGACTGACTCAGTATGTTACGTATTTAGGGTGGCATAGCCTCATATCCAGAAATCATTTCTCTTAGAATCCATCCATCCATTAATCCATCCATCCATCCTTTCAATGAAATTTAATCTGCTTATCCATCCATCTATCCATCCGTCCTTCCAGCCTATCTATGTTGCAGTTCATTTCTTTTCAATTTCTTTTCATATGCCACTTCTCTTAAAATCTACCCATCCAATCACCAGTTCACCCATTCTATCCATCCTACTATCCAGTCATTGTCTAATTCAGTTTGGGGTTGTGGAGAGCCAAAGTCTATCCCAGCAGCACTGAGGGCTCCTTTCAATTTATTCCCCTTAATTCAATGCCTGTATGTCTCTCTTTTCTTTCTTTTTTGTTTTGTTTTTGGTGATATTTTTCATTTCATATCCACTCACACATCCATCCATCCATCCATCCTTTCATTCTTCTTCAGTTTTCTCTTATATTCTGGTAGTTGGATGAAAGCTTCTCGGTTTCTTCTTTAAGCTCTAAATGTATCCTTGATCAAACGTGGTGTCAGCAGTGGGATGAAATCTCTTTATTGACTACTTAATGTATCGCTGATCTCACTTTGGTGTCAGCAGTGGGATGGAGCCGGCTGAATATCTAAATGTGTTCCTGATACTTTTTTGGTGTGAGTGCTGGGATAAAGCCAGGCTTGTAAAACGCCAAGTTGGTTTCAACAGTAATAGTAAGTCAATGAACGAGCACTATAATCATGGGGCACACGGGGCAGGCTGCATTTACATGCAAACCCAGTGAAATTACAAAGGAGAGAGTGATCTTGACTTCCATGAGTAGACAGCAAAGTGCTGGCTCTGGATGCCTCCTCACATTTTAGGGCCTTGTCCGATCTTTACCTTGGTGGACCTTCCTTCTGTGTTTGCGTGAATACCCTCTGAGTAGTGTGGTTCCCTCTCACATTTAGTAAAAATGGCCGATAAATCAAGTGGTGACTTTGGGTTGGTCCACTGTAACTGAGGTAGACTCCTGTTGCATTGTGGGTAAGTGTCTGCCTTGTTCTCAGTGCTGTCAGGATCGGCCTCACTTCTCTGTGAAAATGTAATCGAGAGAGTAGGTGCAGAAAATGAATGGATGAATATCCTGTGGTCCTGCAGAGTGGTCCACGTGTTGCACCGCGTGCCAATGACAGCAGATGAGCCCCTCATATCGACTGCTCTTCTGCTGGCAGACAGCAGCACGGGGCCATTTAAAGGTTTAGTGGTGCCAGCCTGCTTTAGGGTTGATAAAAAGAACAGAATCATTGGGTCAAAGAATATCGTGCTTAGTGCTGGAAGGGAGTCATAACAAAAGAGCAGAGTAGTGGGTGGGTTAATCTGAGCTGGCATATGTGGGCAGCTGCCAGGGCTGATGCTCAGGTGTCCTTTTAGTTATTGTCAAAAAGAAACATGTGAGTGGATGTGGAGACTCCTACAAGAATCACATAGAGGTGCCCTCCTCTGCCTCCTTCTCCTGCTTCTTATTCTAGTCTTGCTGATCATCCCTATTCATGATGATACGAGGCGCTATATCTGTGACCTTGTGTTAGGATATAGCGGGGTGGATAACGACTGACTGACTGACTGACGAGGCTCACACTTTTCTACCTCAGTAACTCCCATGTTTCTTTCTGGGCTTGGGATGTGCCTTATTGGATATAGTAATGGACACAGAAAGTTGCGCAATCTGCCATGTTTGTATAACATGCCATGCCAAGATCTTGACCTAATCAAGATCTCAGAGCATACCCGACAGACACAGGCCACCCACAGAAACGACAGGGCAAACAAGGGTCACATGGTGAAACCAGGGCTGGTGGCCACAGCCTCTCCTTGAAACCCTCCGCTGCTCACTAAATCGGTGCCAGTGTCAAGGTGAAGATCCACCACTGATGTGATCCTACTTGATTACGTGCGAGTGCCTGCCAGTTCAAAAGGGTCCTAATGAACTCGATTCCTCCACAGCTGGGAACATACATGCAGTTCACATGGACGGCAAACATCATGGTTAGAATAAGCCCAAGTCCGATCTGAGGACCAAAGACAACCGCGAGAAAGAATGAAGCAATGGAGGGCATTTCGTCAGTCAATTCACAACCTAAAATAACTGGAGCCACTCTCATCAAAGGCTGTTCCAACATGTCAAAAAGATGAAAGAATTTAGGAAAGCTTACCTGACGACGGTTCAGCGATTAAAACTGCCATCCTGACAGCTTAATGGACTATGGCTAGTGTGAAGGAACAAATGCCCCCCACGCACATACTAATCAACACCCACGATAGCAGCAAAAGAAGTGAAGATGTCACTGAAGGTGAGGGGGACGAGTGAATTCAGGGCACCAAAGGGAAGTGGACACCCTGTTGCTTCAACGGGGTCACAGCTTAGCTGGAAATCGTCCCAATTTGAATCTCTTAAAACATGTCTGTGATTTTATTACAATTACCATCAGCACCGCTGTTTTGGTTTTTGGTTGCTACGATGTATGCATGTGACCTCACGGTGGTCATCTTATTTAAGAGCCCCATTGCTCTGTTATTGTCTGGACTTTCTTTTGATTTATGAAAGAACTTCTTGTTTATCTCCTCTAGGAATTCCTTCTTAGGACTATTTTTGACATTTCGCCTTTGACTCTGCTTTCTTTCCAGGTTGGGCCCGTCTGATTTCTGAAGACATCTGTGTCATAACCCCTGTGCCTCTTATTGTTTCTCGGTCTTTGTCTCCTTCTCTGTTCAGTTGGGCGGCTCACCTCTTCCCCGTTTTCCAGTTGTCCCACTGACTCTCTTTCTCTTGGTCCTGCCGGTGAGCCTTTGCACCACTCACCTCCCAGCTCCGGACTCAAGCTTCCTCTGATTAGAGTCATTGTGCATGTCAGAGATGAACATCTGCACCTACAAAGCCAGCAGATTACCACTGCCTCTGGTGGTCCCTAGTGTCTTTGCACCCCTGATCCCGCTTGGTCTGGACAGGCTTGTTTCTGTCTTCTCCTTTAACTGGACAGTATGGCCTACCAAAGGACCTTGGCATGGAGGAGTGCTATTTCTGTATCTACCAGTGATCTGTCTCCCACTCTTTCTCTGGTATTCCAACATGTTTTCTCTTGGTGAAAGGGCATGCTGCCCCCTACTGGTACCTGGCTGTTTCTCTCTTCTAGCCACAAGTGTGGATTTCTTTTTTAAAGGGAGGTGCCCCTTGTGGTGGAAAAAAGGCACTGAGAAAAAAGAGCAGGAGATGAAGAATCGTTTTGGGGTCACAGTAAGGAATAGTCAATAGTTGGGCATGGGTATGAGCTCAGTTAAGTCTACAAAGCGAAAATTAACTAAACCAAAACGAAATTTAAAAATCAAAGTCAAAATTACAAAGCAAAAAGGCACTAATTGTGACTGAAGATTGCTTTCCATAACTCAGAGGAATGCCGTGAAGAACCATGTGGAAGTTTAATTTATCCAAACCGGGATGTGCCACCATCTTAAATAGTGCAGCACTGATGTTATAAGATATTATCGACCTAATGTATTTTCTCAGAAGTGTGAGCCACCATCTTAAATAGTACAGCAATGACTCTGCAACCATAAACAACATGTCTGCTATTGTGAGAAGAATCTAAAATGGCACCATAATGACGTCTTTTAAGACCCCAAATAACAAAAATGATAATTGCTTAGGTTAGTAAGCCATGATTCATGACAACACCCATGAAGACCAGACAATCATGAGACCAGTGGACAAATGTTCAAGATGGATGGACACTCTGTCAGTGATGCCCTCAATCACCCCCTCCGTGCCAATCGCAAGGTGATAGACGGATTGAGGGAGGGTGGGTATAATGAAACGCTGGTACCCTTGGCCTATTTCTAGGATGTGACGCAAGTACAACTTGAGCAGGAGATGCCATCACCCCTCCCCACCCCATCAGTCACTCTCTCACTCTCAACTGGCACAGGATGTAATGAGAAGGTGTGCCGTCTCCCTGTGTCATGACACCAAGAAATCTGCAGTCCCACCACCCTGTGATGCCGTGCAATCAAGTGGTGCCAACAAGCAGTGGATGCCTTCATGGATCCCGAGGTGTTCTGTTGTGCAGTTTATTTAATTCTGTTTGATTACGCCCATGCTGATAGCAACGCCAAGCACATTTAATCACAGAACACGAGAGCGCTGTGTGACGGAGAAAAGGCGAGAGAGAGGGGCGGCAGGGAAACATGCAGCTGCTCTGGTCCAAATCAGTCACGGCACAAAAAAATAAAAAATGAACAGAAGAGAGAAGTGCAAAAAAAAAAAAAAAAAATCTGAAATAAGCCAAGTGAGGGGAGCGCAGCTGCCGAGAATTAAACAAAGCCTCGTTATGATATTTGGCCCCGTTCGCTTGTTGGAAGTTGTCCCGTTCAACCGAAGCCGGGATCTGGCCGGCCGAGGGGATTTATGGGCCAGGCAAATAAATTGAAAATTCGATTCACGTAAATTACTTTTGTCACCTCATAAGCAAACTGCAGCTCAACCCCCAATCTATTCCCCACACCCTGCTGCCTCCCCGTCCCATATGTCCTCCGATACTCCTTCTCAAGCACTAACCTCATCCTGTAACCCCAATTAGGACCTCCAATTCAGTATAGCGTCCCTTTACTGTACCCCAATCAATACTCAGTACCTACCAATCTCACACTCCCTTCTCACCCAGTGCCCCCCTAAACAGTGCACTCTCACTCAGTGTCCCCTCCCATCTAGTACACCCCTGAAGTTGTACCCCACCATCTATCTAAAACACCTTGTTCTATCCACCACCACCGACTAGCACTCACTCACTCATCCAGGACCACCTCTTCATCCAGAATCCTCCATCTAACCTATGAGGTAAGTCCTTGTCCTCTACATCCAGCCCCCCAATCCAGTAACCTCCACCCCATCCAGTATTCCTAATCACTATCCCAACTCTAAACTTGGACATTTTTGGCGCTGAGGGTTTATCCTTTTACCACCCCTGGATGAGTGCAGTGGACTGTGCAGTGTAGCAATTGGTCTCTGTCTGGTAGGGCAGATTAACAGGGGCACCACAAGAAGGTTTTTCTACATGCCCGCTCTTACTTGGATACGGCAGTGGCATGATAAGATATGATGATGAATCACTATCCCAAATGACTAGCCTCTTTGTATTTAGTACCCCAATCCCGTAAACCACCCCCAAATTTAGTGCAACCTTCCTAACCAGAACACCCTCATCCAGTACCCCTACCTAATCCAGTATTCTCCATCGAGTACCCATAAACAGCACCACCTACCCACCCAGAACATCCCTTCCACTCTCCATCACTGCTAATTCCCTCCTTCCAGCAGTTTTGCCAATTTGCTCTAAAACATGGTGAAGTATGAAACTCATTGAAAGGAGGATGTTTTGGGGGGGATTACGTTTTCTGGGATGGAAATCAAGGAGTATTACATCCAAAATTGCTCTCTAATGCTGCACTGAACTTCCACAACTCCTTCCATGCAGGTCGATATGATCTCATCTTCTTTGTGCACCGCCTGTCTGCACATTCACACCACCATACCTGCCTCACATCATCCATTTGGGGGGTCAGAGGTAACACGTTTTTCATTCACTTTCCTCAACTCTGCAAAGCCGACCCAAGCCAGGAGCCTTCTGGAGACCCACTGATGGCCACGTGCCCAGACCAATGGATCTTAGCAGTGGTGAGACGCCTTCAAAGTGCTTACAGGTTAGCGGTCTCCATCAGCAACCCCCTCTCCACACCCTGGATCAGGTTAAATGTTGCCATGCTTTTGAACATGGAGAAGAAAGTGTTTTGTAAATTCTTTGCACTAATTCAATCTCTACCTCCTGCCAAGTAGCACTCTTTCCAGTACCCACCCATTTATCTTCTCCCCACTCAGTGCCCTCAGCATCAGGTCTTAACATCTGAAAATGAGTCACAGATGGACCTTTGCTCCTGATTAACGCCATATTTGATCATTTCACACCTCCCTGCCTGTGGGGTCCTTGGGAAGCCACGTGGGTGTCTCCTTGGTAGAGGGTTGCAGGATTCTGGTGACATTGTGGCCAAGATTTATGTTAAAATAAGGCTGTTGCTTGTGGTATTTGGGACTTGGTTTCAAGGTACTGGACGTCAGAGAATTCAAGGAGTGGATAGACGGGGCATCAGAGGCTTGAATAATTCAAGCTACTGGGGATCAGATGACTCAAGGAGTCAAGGTACCAACTATTGGAATATTTAAGGATTCATGCTACCAGGCATCAGATTGTTCAAGAATTCAAGATACTGTGGATAAGAGGATTCAAGGTGCTGGGCATCAGATGACTCAATGGTCAAGGTACCAGGCATCAGATCCACTAATTTAGAAGAAAATATGAGGAGGACACCCTGAATTTCGTACTGTCGGTCTGAAAGGTTTTGATGTACTGATGGAGGGTCAAACCAAACCAATGCTACACACAAAACCTATAAAGCACCATGAGCCCCATGGCCGTTTCTGACCACCACACTACACAATAGACAGCCATGTGTATCCCTGGACCAAGCAGCATATCCTACTGTGACTTGGCTATGTGTGGACTTAACTAATCCATCTATCGACCTCCTCACATCTCATAAAGGCCTCAGTAAAGTCAATCCACTCAGGGAAAGAGCAGATCAGGTTGCTTATGGGGAATCCCACCTTAGATGGAAACTGGGAAGTACATCATCTCTATATACAGGCAGTCCCCAGGTTACGTACGAGATAGGGACTGTAGGTTTGTACTTAAGTTGAATTTGCATGTAAGTTGGAACAGGTACGTTATTTTAATAAATGCTACTGTTGACCGACTGTAACCAAGTGCTCTGCCGATGAATGATGGAGTGTCACCTCTCTCTGACCTCTTTATTATTTCTACTTTATTTTCAGTGGTGATGGTTTTTCTCTTCTTTACTGTATCACCAGATTTGTGTTTCCGAGACATTCTTGAAGGGTGAAGACAAAAGGTTAAGATGAGCTCTTCTGCACAGCACTGTCCACGCTATCACAGCAGGAAGGCACCCGTCGTCAACACGTCTGATGTACTGACAAGAGGCAACTTCCTGCTATGTGCGTAACAGTACAAGCAGGCTTGCTATTGAGAATGACTGGGGGCGGTGAGGGGTGGTTCACCACACAGTCACCTCCCACCGAGTACGGCCAAAGGCGAATAGTGAATCGCCCACCACCGCTCCCATTCAACAGGCAGCCAACCGAGGCACACTACAATGATACCCCCCGCTGCCCCATTCACCTTCAATGGCCTCCGTTCAACCACAACCAGGTCACCGTTTGCAGCATCACCAGCGGTGGGCGGGCAGTGAAATGCCCCCCTCCACTCCATCCAGCCTTCGTCCAGTCAGGAGTAGTAGCTGCGGCAGCGTAGTGGGAGGGCAGCGATCCGCCTCATCAAGCCTCTATCCCGCACACGAGCGATTGCTGTGACCCCGGTGACTATGGGCCACGGGTCACTGCTTGCTGCCGGGAGCCGCCCAAGGGACACTACGCAGAAATTGCGCCCCCCTCCAGCCTCTGTCCAGCCACCGCTCGCAGCGTCCCCAGGCCGAAGATGACAGAGCGGCAGTTACTGAGGCGCATGCGTCGCAGCTGCGGCCCCGTTCATAAGCCGTAGGTCGGATGTCCGTAACCTGGGGACTACCTGTACATAAAATCCAACGTCTGTCTGTTCGCTTTTCACGAGAGAACTACTTAATGGATTTAGATCGTTTTTTTTACTATAATTTGCTTGAACATTCCAGTAGATTTTGCGACTCTCTCATTGCACTAAGTATCATAGTTCGCTTGTGGTATTGATTTATTTGTGCAAATTCGAGAGAGACACAGCGGGCCGAGAGGAGGGGGGGCGGGACCTCAGCAGTAGGGAGCCGCGTGTGACCCTCCTCACTCGCACGGGGCGTAGCTTACGTCTGCTTAGCTAGCGAACGAGAGAGAGAACTACTTCATGGATTTAGATCGGGTTTTTTTGTAGAATTTCCTTGAACATCCCGGTTGATTTTGAGACTTCTTTCATCGCGCTAAGAAACAGAGTTCGCTTGCAGGAGCGATAAATTCACGCTACTCCGAGACAGAGGCTGCGGGCCGAGGGGAGGGGAAGCGTGACGTCAGGAGTTGGGAGTCGGTCTACCTCTGCGTTTTGGAGTGTAACCTGCGTCTGCTTAGCTAGTGATACCTTTTTGCTTATTGATTTTTAAAGTTTGTCCTCTTTCACAAGAAATGAACAATGACACCAAATCTCAAAACCATGTGATATAAAGCCTTTTATAGGAGCTAAAGCCAACATTCGATAGAAAAGTACAGAAGAGTCTTCCTCATTCATATTCCAGTCAGCCACAACATTCAAACCACTGACAGGTAAAGTGAATCACATTGATTGGAAAGTCATTACAGTGGCACCTGCCAACGGGTGGGATATATTGGGCAGCTGAAGAAGAGTCAGCTCTTGAAGGCGATGTGTTGGGAGCAGGAAAAGTGGGCAAGTGTAAGGACCTGAGCGACTTTGACAAGGGCCAAATGGTGATGATGGCTAGACGACCTGGTCAGAACATCTCCAAAACAGCAGGTCTTGTGGGGCATGGTCAGTGCCTACCAAAAGTGGTCAAAGGAAGG
Organism: Polypterus bichir lapradei; assembly: GCA_026402145.1. NCBI lineage: Eukaryota > Metazoa > Chordata > Cladistia > Polypteriformes > Polypteridae > Polypterus > Polypterus bichir. Next base: position 24,067,222 of record JANRMT010062789.1, read on the forward strand.
ACATCTGGTGCTCAAAGATAATTGATGTGCACAGGGAGCAAAGGCTAGTCCACCCGGGCCAGGTCCACAGAGGAGCTACTGCAGCACAAACTGGTCAGTGTGCTCGTGCTGACCCCTGTCCACTGCCAAAAGTGCAAGCACATCAGCATCAGACCAGGACAATGGAGCAGTGGTGGCCTGGTCTCATGAATCAGGATTTATTTTAGATCATGTGGACAGCCGGGTGCATGTGTGTCATTTACCTGGGGAAGAGATGGCGGCAGGATGCATGATGGGAAGAAGACAAGCCAGCAGAGCCATTGTGACGCACTCAGCAATGCCCTGCTGGGAAACACTTCCACTGTCACTTTCACATGGAACCATCTAGCTAAAGAATGTTGCAGACCACATGCACCCCTCCATGGCAAAGGTACTCCCTGATGGCAGCGGCCACTTTCAGCAGGTACGCTGCAAAATTCTTCAAGAATGCTTTGAGGAACGTGACAAAGAATTCCAGGTGTTGACTGGGCCTGTAAATTCTTCAGCTCTCAGTCCGATTGAGCACCTGTGGGATGTGCTAGAAGAACAAGTCCGAACCATAGTGGCCTCACCTCGCAACTTACAGGACATAAAGGATGTGCTGCTGACATCTTGGTGCAGATACCACAAGACACCTTCAGAGGTCATCTGGCGTCTTTATGCCTTAACAGGTGGGCCTACACAATATTAGACCGGTGGGTTTAATGTTACGGCTGACAGATGTACTGTATGAGTCTGTGTGGTCAAATGTGAGCGCCTGCCTTTTCAAAAGCTCCTAATGAGCACAGTAGCAGCACCTTTACAGAAACTGGTAAACCATTGTTAAAAAGTTACAAAAACAGCCGTACATCTGTACAAGCAACTGCTTATTAAGAGCAAGGGCCGAAGCATCAGAAAGATGGAGTCTGCAGTGCGGCACAGTGCTTAAGGCTGGTACTCAAATCCTGCTAGTGACCCTGGGTGACCACGAGCCAGTCACTTGGCCTGTCTGCACTCCAATTGGAAAACCAAAAGAAATGTAACCACTTGGATCTCAAATGTTGTAAGTCCCTTTGGATAAAAAGCATCAGCCAAATAAACAAATGTAAACGCTTCTCCCAAATTAGTCCGACTTACCGCCAAGCTTCCTTTAATAGTGAAACTGACTGCAGCGACAGAACACATCGACACATGTGAAGCTGCCATCAAGGATCTCAGGAAGCAATAAGAGATTGTGGAAATGAAACAACACTTTAAAATGTCAATTAATAAAAATGACACAAAAACCAACGACCGAGCCAAAAACTATGTTGGAATGAGACAGTGGAGCGACCTGTGACATAAAGGTTCTGGAACGTGCAGGATTCATTTTACCTTGTGTGTTGTATTTTCATTTGCTTTTTGAAGGTGTTATTATTCACTTTTGTGACATTCCTGCACACATATTGCAATCTCAGGAGCCACCATTTTGTGCGGTTTTGTGAGGCCGTGTCCATTTTGTTGTCGACAGCCAGTTGTTGCTATTAGGTGACAACCAGAACTTCAATATGTAATGTCTTTAGGATGTCCATATTTAAGATGCTGCGGTGGGTTGGCACCCTGCCCGGGATTGGTTCCTGCCTTGTGCCCTGTGTTGGCTGGGATTGGCTCCAGCAGACCCCCGTGACCCTGTGTTCAGATTCAGTGGGTTGGAAAAAGGATGGTTGGATGGATGGATATTTAAGATGGCAGCTACTAATTCTGCATTTTTGGATTTCTAAATGGATTCAGTGGCGTGTGTGTATCGTTAGCTTAAATCATTTCAGGGACACCAGCTCGGTAAAATGTGATTTATCAGTTTTCTGGTTTCAGACTCAGGGCCTTTACTCCTCGTCACAGGAGCTTCATTGCTAGCTTCATTGATTGTTTTATGCCTCCCTGACAGGAGGGTGCTTTGGAGGCTGCATGGGTGTCTCTTTGGTTGAGGGTTGTAGGATCCTGGTGGAATTTCATCTAATATTTATGTCAAAATAAGACAGCTGGCTTGGTGCTTACTGTAGATGTGCTTGTGGTATTTGGGCAAGGACTCAAGTTATCAGAGGACTCAAGGAATCAGGGAGCCAGGCATCAGAAGGTCCAAGGAGTCAATGTACCAGATATCAGAAGGTCCAA
>JANRMT010062789.1:24080487-24106078 GCA_026402145.1 Polypterus bichir lapradei
GGTGCCATGCAGGATCTTTAACTGCTGTGCCACCCACATTTATGTAGTGTCCTGCCCAGGTTCCAGCACATCTCTTCTCTAGGGTGTTAATAAGCCTGCGCAGATGGAGTGCCTGTAAGCAACTTCACTTCGGTGAAGCTGTTTATAGCGCCTTTCTCGAGTTGTTCAGTGTGTTATTATTGTTGACCTTGCATGGTCGAGCAGGTCGAGCTCCCCGGGCTCACCTGGACGTTTCTTTTGGTGGTCCGTGTTCCAAGCTGTGATTCCATGCCATGTGCGCTGAGCCCCCCTTGCCCCCCATGTTGGTTTCAGCCAGACATCTTGTTTGTGCTCCTGGCGTGACTGACCGCCCTGCCTTTTTTTGTGCCCCCATGCAAGCCCCTTAGAAAATTTTCAGCTCATCCTGCCATTTCACACGTTGTGAGAGAACAGAAATGCCAGGGGGAGGTGAAGGACGCCGCTTCACGCCGCTCAGAGCTGTTAGAGCAGCGTGGATTTGTGTTGTGCCGGAATGAGCATGAAGGCCTATAGGAGGAGGTGGTGGCGGGGGGGGGGGGAGGGGTTCTGGCGATGGGGCGGGTTTTTATTTTTCCAGAACACGCCACTGTGAAGCTGTCAATCAAAGTAACGTGGTGCACAGAAGCCGGTCCGCCCCAGCTGGATTTCTTTCTTCTCTCTCTCGGTTAATTATAGTGCTTAGACAGGGCCGCGCTCACTCGCCTCCTCATCACATCAGAGGCAAGGCGGCAAGTGCGAGTGCCAAACCCCCCCACCTCCACACACACACACACACAGAGCCCCCCCCAAGGCTACACATTCCAGAACGCACCTTCATTTAAGGCAGCGGTTTCAGTCTCATTAACATGACCACAAGCGCCCTGGGCTGTTCAAACAAACAACGCCCACCCACCAGCGGCCGTGCCCTAGCCCCCCCCCCCCCCCAGCACTGCTCCCAGGGTTCACAAAAGAACAATGCAGGCAGCTGATAATGAGTCTGGGCTGCTCACAACTCCTAAGCAGAGGAGCATTCCGGAAAGGCTGGCATCTCAAGTGAGAATCAGCCGCCCGCACAGGATATGGCCAGTGAGCGGGACTCAAAAAAAAAAAAAAAAGCCCCAGGTAATGGAGCCAAGAGATGATGGCAGGCATCTGTGCGAGCCGGCCGGCCGGGAAGCAGATTGTGTGCGTGTGTGCGAAGCTGTTTACTGAAGCGCTCAAGCTCAGATTCCTCAAAACATGGCTCAGCTGCGGCCTTATAAAGCTGCACGCACATCAGCCATGAAAGCCTTGCCCTGCAGCGCTGAGCGCCATGGCATGCGAGCGGCTAATTACGTGGCCTCCGCACTTTCACTTGTAGGCGGATCTTGCGAGATCTCGTTATCAGGCAGCCTTATGCACAGGGGCTGTCCGCTGCCGTGATGTCGCCTCATCATGCCGTTAGATCAGCGTTGTCCTGAACTTTTCACTACGGAAGGCTGACCCTGTCAAGTCACTGAACTTAGCAGATTTATCTGCCCGTTTGATGTCCTCTTTAGATGTTTAATGTAAGTCTGACCCTGTGAGTTCTCCCTGGCCTGCAGTTTTATGCACAGACGTTTGATCCTGTCCTGTCCCGGCATGCTAGCGCTTTACTGCCTGGTGTATCTCACTATGTTAAGTTATTGTGTACAGGAGGCTGACCCTGCCAAGGCATTGCATTTAGTAGATTTGATTTTTTTTTTTATGGTTAAGGCTGACCCCCCTCATTCTTAAGTGTTCCTTCCAAACTCGGATCCTGTGAGCTCCCAGCAGTCTGCACTTTTATGCAGACCCCAGTTTGATCCTGGTGGTGAACAGCATACCAGAGCTTTTATCACCTGCCGGTGTCTGATTCTGTCAGATCCTACCATTGTAAATTCTTTTCTACAGGATGCTGACTCTGTCGAGTCCTTAAATTGCTCCCTTTAGGAGGCAGTGCAAATCCTTTCTCCTACAGGAGGCTGACCCTGTCCTGAAGCATTCAGTTTAATGTATTTTTCCACTCAAGGCCGACTCTGTTCTGAAGCTTCCCTTCAAGAGTCTGATGCTGTGAGCTCTCACTGACCTGCAGTTTTATGCACAGACGTCTGATCCTGTCCTGTCCCGGCATGCTAGTGCTTTACTGCCTGGTGCATCTCACTATGTGTACAGGAGGCTGACCCTGCCAAGGTATTGAACCGAGTAGATTTATCTGCAAGTGGCCGACCTCTTCAGATGTTAGCTTTTTCTTTAAATCTGATCCTGTGAGCTCTCACCGGGATGCAGTTTTATGCACCGGCGCTTCATTCTGTCAGTTCCTAGCATACTAGCGCTTTACTTCCTGGGGTCTGACTCAGTTTTTGATGCTAAGATGTGACAATTTCTTGTGGCAGGCCATCCTGCCTGATCGTTGGATCCAGTAGAGTGAGGCTCAATCCCCTAAAAGTCTGATCTTTTAAGCTTTCTCTTGCATGCCGTATTATACACAGGTTGGTTTCCTCTCATATTATAGCTTTATCCCCCCGATGTCTGATATCAACAGATCTTACTGTTCTAAGTTATTTCCTGCAAGAAGCTGCCCCTGTCAAGTCATTGGATTCAGTGGATTTCATCACTAGAGATCAACCTGCAGCTCGAGTTCCTTAAGCCTGATCGTGTCAAGTGGCACTCTTCTGTGGCTGGAGACCAGTGTGGCCCCTCCAGTAATATACCTAGACACCTGCTCCCCACTCCATTCAAAGTTTGTGTGTGGTAAACCTCATCCTCCTGCAGATTTACCCGGAGGCATGTTTTCCTGCCACGTCTTTCCTGATACGGTTCAACCGGGTAAGATTTTATTATCCTTCAGGTTTAGCTTTTAAAGCTGCATCCTCTTAGATATTTCTGTTTCAGACCCCTGCAGTTAGAGCTCAATGTCCTCGACCGGGGACTTTAGACGTATGTATAAAAGAAGTGTCCTGATCCTGAGAGAATCCACTCTTCTGTAGGTTTAACCCTGATGCTACATCCCGCATAACGTCTTTACCAGGAAATGTTACCCGCCAAAGTGTGACTCTGTGCCATGTTCGATTTTTACACAGCCTGATCCTGTGAGCCATTACGGTACTGTAGCTTTAACTTCGGGTGTCTGACCCGATCAGATCTCAGCATCAGGCATCTTTGCCCTTTGAATCCTTCACTTGTGAGACACTTTATCATGGGGTCACGTAGTAGATGATCCAGCTGCTATGTACCTTCATTTCCTGAAGCCTGATCCTGCCAGATGTGACACTCCAGGATCTTATACTTTGAGATCATGTGGTGCACAGTCTGGTTACAACGTCATTTTACTCTCTGAGGCCTGAATTTGTCAGACGTGACTCTCCAGCACCCTGATGTTGTGCCACGTGTCATCCCGAACTTGCCTAATTCTACCTTCTAAAGCCTGATCCTGTGACATGTGACTTTTTCTGTTCTTCTCATCCTGACGTTATTATCTCCATATTGTGTAACTTAATTGCAGTAAAAGTGGATTCTTTCAGATCTCGAACCCCTACTGCTAGCTAACTCTCATCCTAGTTATATCTTAGTAACCCATATTTTTAACCCAGAGAGCCCGATCCTGTTTTCTAAAATGTATAGGGAGATTATTTTTGTGAGGACACGCAAACATCACTCCAAGGATCCTGGTGTTCTGGCATTCTCCCGTCCTGGAGGTTTCTCCTGGAGTCTCTGATCCGTTCAAATGTTACAATGCCGGATCTTTCTGCTAAGGAGAGTGACCCTGTCAGATCTTCGCATTGTAAGCCATTATCTATGTAAGTTGACCCTGCAAAATATTCAACTGTGTAGCTTTACATAATGGAATTAGAAGCTCTGCGAACTCATTACCTTCCAGATTTGCTCCGAGAAATCTGATCCTGTCAGATACAACAAGCCTATAGCGTTGCAGTCTTACAGTTGGATCCAGTCAGATTTCAATAGCATGAACCATTATTTGTGACGGCTGATCCTGCCAGTCCCTATAACTACTTGATGAAATGTCATCCTGAAAGACTGAACTATCTGCCGAAATCACCTCTAAAGTCCAGACCTTTATAAATGTCACAGTCCTTCTTCTTTAACACTGGCTGAACCGTAATCTACGCAGTCTGATTCTGTCAAGTCGTTCTTACAGTACATGGCTCCACTTCCTGGAGGGAGATCCTGTGAGATTTCATTGCCTTCCATATTAACCTGTCAGATATAAGGATCCTACAGCTTTGCAGATCTCAGGATCTTGAAACATTGTCTATGGTCTGTCACAACCCTGCAGCTTTACCCGAATAATCCCAACTCCATAACACCTCACCCTATTACAGAGTCACCTCTCGAGGCAGATCCGATCAAGTGACACAGTCTTGTACCTTAAACCACTGGGGAGCTGACCGGGTCAGATCTCAGTGGCATGAACCATCATTTGCGATGCCTGATCTTGTCAATTCCCATAACTTCTTGATGGAATTACATCTTCTAAAATTGAATTCTCTTAAAAATCACTTCTGAAGCTTTGCAAATGTCACAATCCTGCCTCTTTACCACTGCGAGGCTGATCCTGTCAGATCTCAGTAACATAAAACATAATCTATGCAGCCTGATCCTGTCGAATGACATTATGATATTGCTTCGCTTGATGGAAGTAGATCACTAGCAGAGAGATTCTGTCAGATCCCAGTAGCATCAACCATAATCAATGGGCCTGATCTTGTTAAGTGTCATGGTTATACAGTGTAATGTGATGGAAGTTGATCCCATGAGAGATCAGTACCTTCCAGATTTACTCAGTGAAATCAGATCCTGTGAGATCTCAATACCTTCCAGATTTACCACTGGGAGAGTGATCCTGTCAGGTCTCTCATCAACCATAATCTGTGGGGCCTGAGCCTGTCAAGTTTCATTTGATGGCAGCAGATCCAGTGAAGTCTCATTATCTTATCTTCACCCCTGACGGAGTGAGCCTGTCTGATCTTGGGAGCAGAAAAGACAATCTCTGGGCCTGATCCTGCTAAATGTCACTATTGTGTATCTTCACTTGATGGAAGTCGATCCCGTGAGATATCATTACTTTCCATATTTACTCACGTCAGATGAGGTCCTGCCAGAAATCAATACGGCACAGTTTTACCACTTGTAGACGGGTCCATAGAGATCTCCAGACCAAAAACCAAAACCTATGGGGCTTAGTCCTGTCACATGTCATAGGTATGGCAGTTTCACTTGATGGGTGTAGATCCTGCTAGGGCTCCTTACCATCCAGGTTTACTCAGTGAATCTTGCCAGACATCAATATGGCCCAGTCGTGCCACCTGACTGCTCCCAGTATGAAACAGATCTTCTCCTTGGCGTCTGATCTGGTGAGATCTCCGGATGGTGCGGCTTTCCCTTGCGTAGTCCATTGCTGGCAGCCTGACTCTGTCAGTGTGCTGCTTCATAAACTCTCCTCTATTGGGGTCTGTCAAGTCTCTTAATTAGACTTCTTCACCTCCTGAATGGACTTCAGTCCCCCTGTGAGATTTTGCTGACCTGCAGATTTGTCCCTGGAAGTCTGGTGACACCAAACCTCAGGCTGATTCAGTTTTGCCTTTTGGAGTTTGGTTTGGGTATGTGATCCTGACCCTGTAACGCCACTCCCTTCCGTCACGTCACCTTGTGAAGTCTCGCTGCTCCTTACCTTTCTCTGCCCAGTTCCATCTGATTTAAGTCTCCATAAGTGTGCTCCACAGAGCAGTGGGGGCTGATCCTGTCTATAGTGAGGACCCTTCACTTTTACCTTCCACAGTCAGTTGGAACAGATTATCCCATTCATGTACTGCAGAGGCAAGCAACAACGCGCCTCACCCGCTTTGCACGGGCAGCATGTCAAACCACTTGTGAACCACACGCCAACCACAGCAACAGCACAGGAAACACATGTGGTTATGGGAAACAGGAGCTTCAGTTGTGTTCTGTGAGAAAAACTGAAAAGCCCCAGCCAAAGCAGCCCAGAGCTGGCGAGGCAGCCATCAATTGACACTGGGAGCCGCAAAGCTGGGCAGAAAGGTGCCCGTCACCTCAAATGAGTCGTAACATTCTCAGACCCAGCCATGCAGCACCAAGGCGTAAACACAGAGCCTGGGCTGGAATTGGCACCTCTGCTCAAGTTGGACCTAATGTGGAAGCTTTGTGCTGGAGATTGCACTGGAATGGCATGACTGTGCCAGAGTTGGCACACAAGCCTGTGAATGAAAGTCAGAAAGTGAAGGGATTTCTGCTGCCCGAGTTGGCACCAGAGTGGCAGGCTACCATTCAAGGCGGTGGTATAGTGACAGGCCCTCGCCCAGGCAGACTGTAAATTGCAGGGCTCTATGTAAGTTGCAACTTTTGTAGCAGACCTCGCGTCAAGTTGGTATTGAATAGAGGAGCCCCCATACATGAGGCTGCAGGCTTCTGATTTTGTTGGCGCTCGAGTGGCAAGCCAGCATCTGATGTGACACATTTGGCACTGTGATGGAATTTGAGTTCTGCCATGGCAGGGTGGGTCTCTGTAGAAGTTCTTAGTAGAGCAACTGGCCCCCGACTGAGATGACCTCTAGGGCACACACATTGGTAGATGACTGTAAGTTGACAGTGGCATGACAGACTCCTATAGATGTTTTTAAATAAGCAGTAAGCCTTTTGCAGAAATGGCACTGGAGTGGTACACCACTGTTTAAGCCACACTTACTATGCCAGGATAGACTCTCTATTGGCATCGGAAGTTGTTACGAGATTAACTGGCACTGGATTTAAGCTGTATACCCAATAGTAGACCACTCTCCAGGCTGGCAGGCACCTATAGAAGTAGCAGGGCTCCGGACGAGTTGGCACTACTTTCATTACATATAATGCCCGGCTAATCTAAATTTTTTCAGTGGAATGGCAATCATCTATATAACGTGTTAGTAGAGGAACAGGCAGAGTTGGCACTGGAGCGGCAGAACCTTATATGTTTTGGTATCATGCTACTATCTGAACTGGAACACAATGGCAAGAAAGCTTCTCAGTTGGCACTTGGGAGACAGTTCCACATTTGAGATGGCAATAGGCTGGCACTGGACCAGCAGGCCTCTGCTTCAGCCAGATGTGCAATGACAGACAAGCGCCTGAGCTGGCACTTGAGTGCCAGTCCCCTGTTTGAGTTATCAATAGAGTGGCAGGCCTCTCTGTCTGAGCTGGCAGACTTGTGCGTGAGCTGGCACTCATCCAGCAGGCTTCTTCCTGAGCTGGCACAGGACCACACAGCATTTTATTGCAGCCAGATGTGCAAAGGCAGACCAGTGTCTGAGTTGGCACTAGAATGGCAAGCCTCTGCCTGGACTGCTAAAAAATGGAGGTGAGGTGGGGGGACTCGCCAGGCTAAATGTCCCGCCGCTGACGGACTTGTCAGCCACCAGTTCTCGTCAGCAATGAGTCGGTTTCTCTCCTGCCTGCAGCACCTCATCATTAATAGAGTGTCTTTGGGGGGGTGAGGACTGGCATGTTGGCAGGAAGAGTGAGGTGAAGCGTTAGTAATTGGATTTGACAGGGCAGGCTGTCTACAAACAGCTGTAAATGAGCCAAGTCAGCTTTAGCTGCGGGGCTGACGGTACAAGAGAGCCGCCACAGCGCCCGTCTGCACCACGCATGCAACGCGGTGCCATGATCTGCCTGTCATTCACTGAAAGGCCACAATTGTGGGCGACTGCCTGCTGCACAGTAGCATCAAGGAGCTCCTTGTGTACCCCAGCAGGTGCAATGAGTACAATACTGGAATACACTCTTACCACAGCCCCCATGCCAGTCAAGGTGCATTACTGAAGGGGCATTGAGCACAGCGTACTGCTGGACTGCATGTGGAGGAGCCTGCAGATCTCAATGACCTCCAATTGAAGGCCTGGCATCCCACCTGGGGTTGGCTCCTAGAAGGAATAGCTCCATCTCTGCCCCCAAACTGGAGTAAAGTGAAAATGGGTGGAAGGATGGCTAACTGTATAAGGTGTGGAAGGGATGGTGCCCACCTAGTCAAGACGGGGCAGAATATAATCGAGCTAACAAGACAGCTTTCAATCAAGTGAGTGTCCACCAAACGTTAAAAGGGTCTAAAGTGTCATAAAGCTGAATTGACTCTGTCAGCCCATCCATTGTGTAGTCTTGGAGGGGTCCTTAGTTATCAGAGTGTCATTCTTAGCGAGTCACCACCCAAACTGATCCACTGAAACACAAACTGTAAACGAGGAACAAGAGATCGAATGAATCGAAGCACAGACCAGGAGACCCTGAGGGACAAGTTGTCTCCTGGCATTTTGGCCGCATCACGCAGGGTCGTTCTTGGCACTGCCGAGTCACCGTGTTCACTGCCGTCCCCTCTTTCTGGTCCCCACTAATTAAGAAGATGGTTAGAATGAAAACCTGCAGCCACCCATGCTATATACCATAAATGGAGTCATCTTCTCGACCAATCTAGCCTGCTGATGAATTCAATCTGGTGACGCCACCTCTGCATGTTATCAAACTTCATCCCAGATGCTTTTCCTGTGGAGCTCCTAGCTGGTGGAACGAGCTGCCCACCTCCATTTAAAATTCAGACTCCCTCAATGCGTTTAAGAAGCATCTGAAGACCCTCTGGTTTGGTGAATGTCCGTCTGTTAGGTTGCTGTATTTTAGGAATTGTAACGAGCTTGTGTCGTGTCTGGAGTTCTTCACTTGTGGTGCTCACTTTTGTCCCTTGAACATTTGCTCCCAAACAAACTGATGTTACTCGATTATATTGACCTCTTTTGTAAATCTGTAGCAGTGCTACTTAAATGGACTACAAATCCCAGTAGCCCCAGCAGTATTACACCATCGGGCAGCTTCAGAGTGGCGTGTGGGTTGGTGGGAAGAAGGATGATCAAGCGCTTTCTTTAAAAATGGTGCTGAAAGAGGCCACCGTGAATCTTGATCACCTTTATCTCTGTTTCCCACTGTGGATGGCAGAAAACACAAACTGGATTTCTGTACTTATTTCAGTGATTTAGTCTGAGGAGCACTCCCAATCACACCAAATCTTCATGGAACAACTGCAACGGGCCTTGTAGGACTGGACGGTGAGGCCAGTGTTACGTGTTTACCATGTAGTACCTAGCGTTTCATTTCATTTCATTTTTTATGGATTTGTTGAGACGTCAAGCAAACTGACACCTTTCATTGGCTAACTGAAAAGATTACAACACGCAAGCTTATGAGGCGATTCAGGCCCCTTCTTCAGGCTGTTAAATAGTTACTGCAGCGGAGGGAATTTCAGTGCGATTTTGTGCAACACAGTTTTTCAAAGAAGCACAAAAAGCAATGATTTCACACAGAAATCAACATAAAACGTCTGTTGCTGCATGCTGTGGCCGCCAGGAATGTGCAGCAGGATGGCTGCCAGGCCATCTTTGTGTGGTCGGGGTCGGGTGGCTGCAGCAGCAGTCGCAGCACATCGCAATCTTCTTTGTACCTCTAGTCATTGTAAGTGGCGGTCCTCCCAGGTGAATGTGGGCATAGGCACGTCAGCTACACGAACCTGTTCAGCACCACGATCAGCTGATGCTGGTACCTCACATTCATTTTCGATCACGTGCACCAAAATTGGAGTCTGGCGGGTCGGAGTCCAATTCAGCGATAATGTGCACAACGTTGTCCATGGAGTATTTTGCTTCACGCATTCATTTTGATGTCTTGCCAGATATCGATGCCATTTTTTCCGTTGTTTGCTCCTCGCTACTCACGTGAGCGCAGGGAATCTCGGTCAGACCAAATAAGCTAATATTCCTCCTAGCAATGAGAGTCCATCTAAAACATAACTGTGGGTTTTGTCACCATCTACAGCCGATTACCACCGTCAACTTCTCCTTTTGACAAAAGTCGACATCCGCCCTGAAAGACTTAATATATTCTTTATCTATTGTTTTTGAGCTGCTTTATTACGTGTCTCCGTTTGCGAGTGTGTGAGGTAGGTGCGTTCCTGGGGGACCCTGAAATAAAAAAAATAAATAAGTCACCGTTATAAAAAACAGAGAGAATCCAAGCTTCAAAACAGTGTCCCTCTTTATGAACTCATTTTAAAGCCACCGTCTCAATCCACTGCACTAATTCTTTTCATAATTTCAAACACTTCACTCATGTCACCTCTTAATCTTCTTTTGCTTAAACTGTAAAGGCTCAGCTCTTTTAATCTTTCCTCATAACGCATCCCCTGTAGCCCTGAATCAGCCCTGTCGCTCTTCTCTGGACCTTCTCTAGTGCTGCTATGTCCTTTCTGTAGCCTGGAGACCCAAACTGCACACAGGACTCCAGATGAGGCCTCACCAGTGTGTTATAAAGCTTGAGCAGAACCTCCTGTGACTTGTACTCCACACATCAAGGCGCTATATAACCTGACATTCTGTTAGCCTTCTTAATGGCTTCTGAACACTGTCTGTCAGTTGATAGCGTTGAGTCCACTATGACTCCTAAATCCTTCTCATAAGGTGTACTCTCGATTTTCAGACCACCCATTGTGCATTCAAACCTAACATTTTTACTTACTACGTGTAATAATTTACATTTACTGACATTAAATTTAATCTGTCTCAAATCTGCCCAAGCCTGTATGCTATCCAAGTCCTTCTGTAATGATATAACGGATTCCAAATTATCTGCTAATCCACCTATCTTGGTATCATCTGCAAACTTAACCAGCGTGTTACTTACATTCCTATCCAATCATTTATATTTATTAAAAATCGGGAGTGTTCTCAACCTCAACTTTCTCATTTACTCAGATATGGGGATGGGTATTTGAGGAGTAAATCACAAACAATGATTATATTGTTATATTATGCACATTAAAGGACAATCAGCAACAAATCAAATCAAGTTAATAATATATTGAATAATTATTATTAAAGTAAAGTTGAATAAATCAGACTCTGCAGCTGCTTGAATAAAAGGTAAAGTACCACTTCCGGTTAATGGAAACAGCCCAAAAGTTGATAGAAATATACGTTTTATACCTAATACTTGTATACAAAATTTGGTTGACCTAAGTGAAAGCAAGTTATCGCGTTTACACACACACACACACACACACACACACTGACATAATATCAAAAATGGTATTTTTGGACTCAGGGAGGTCTAAAACATTAAAACTCATCAAAATCTCAACACTGAATTTCTGGTCGATTACAATAATCTCCCTACTCTTCGTATACGAGAAAGAAAAAATAGCAGCAGCCCTAACACTGTCCCCTGCTGGTCACCACTCTTAACATCAACCAATTCTTATCAGGTTCCTCGCACCATCACCCTCTGTTTCCTGTGTCTGAGCCAATTGTGCACCCATCTACACACATCACCCTGAACTCCCACTTGTTTTATTTGAAACTCACCCTCTCCTGTGGCACCTTATCAGTTGGCTTCTGAAAGTCCAGAGTTGCTGCCTCACAGTTAGGAGACCTGGGTTCACTTCCCAGGTCCTCCCTGCGTGGAGTTTGAGTCTCCCCGTGTCTGTGTGGGTTTCCTCCTATAGTCCAATAGTCCAAAGACATGCAGGTTTTGTGCACTGGTGATCCGAAATTGTCCCTAGTGTGTGGTGTGTGTGTGCCCTGCGGTGGGCTGGCGCCCTGCCCTGTGTTGGCTGGGATTGGCTCCAGCAGACCCCCGTGACTCTGTATTAGGATATAGCTGGTTGGACAATGACTGACTGACAGATAAATAATCTCATCAGCTCCACTCTGATCATATAGTTTTCTTGGTTCCTCATAGAATTCCAGCATGTTGGTACAACATGACCACCTCGTCTGAGACCCCCGTGCTGCTGACTGACTGCTCACTAACACTCCCACTCCTGCCATGGGTGGCTCAGTCTTCTCCTTAACAATTCCTCCCATTAAATTTGCCTGTGATGCATGTTAGGCTTCCCGGCCTACAGGACCAGCTTCTGTACTTCGACCTCATGAAGTAAACCATCACGTTGTTCCTTATGGACAGCTCGCATTAGGTTGGGTTACACCACTTCAGACTTTTTATTTTTGCTGATCGCAGCCCCCCCCCTTATATGTTGTTGGTTCAAAGTCCACCTCAGACATATACAACTGGACTTAGGATAGTGTTTGTCGTTGTCCACCCACACTCCTACCATACTAACATTCACTTAACTGCTTGTGGTCAAATGTCAACGCTAACTGTGTACTGGGAGGTCAGGGCATAAGGACACAGCCGGTGACGGTCACTCTCCTCTTGAACCTCAGGCCTGAAGAAAGAAAAGGGTCCCACCTGAACTGACTCATAGTCAGGATAACAGTTGCCATGAGACCCCACACTTTCACTTGCCTGGCAGCACCCTGGCCACTTTGGCACTCTTAATAGAATCTCCTTACCCCTTCCCGTTAGTTTCCGGTTTTATTTTTCAAGTAAAGGGACAGACTGCTAGAATAGAAGATCAAGCAATGAACTGTGAGCCATTAAATATTTAAAAACTTGAAGCTTGTGTACCATTTCAACTTGAGGGGATTTTAAAAATGTAACAACACAAGGCGCCCCCGCAGGACTCTGCTCATCTGCTTAGGCAAGGGCGAATCACTCTGGCGGGCGGTGTTGTGGCTCGTGTGTCAAGGTGCTGGCTTCACCATGGGCGGGAAGGGGACTGCCAGCCATTAAAAAAAGAGAGAATACAACATCCGAGGGAGGCTGACAGTCATCTTTACAAAGAGCTCTACTGAGCTAAAGCCGCAGGGTACAGCGGCTGTCCCCTCGGGGTGCAGCGTCTGCCGCTGTTTGTAAGCGAGTGGTCTGCCTCTAATGAGTGGAGGAACATGATGACCCCTCCATCTTCACGGTTTGTGTTCCCATCCTGACGGGTCTCGATGCACTGCTGCCTGATACAATGAGGGCCGATCTGGACTCATCTCACCAGCATCCCATAAGAGCTCCCATTGCGGCTGCATGATTTAATGGTGTCAGTTCTTACAGCATATGGGATCCCTACAGCCGGCTGCTGGAGTCCAAATGGTCCGATTCAGACGGATCTCCTCATCCCGCTTCTTACAATTAATGGCGTTATCATTTCCATTTTTTTCACTCTTTTTGCCTTCCGCCTGTATAGTCAGGTGAAAAAAGGCAAATTGATTAACTCAAGGATCCTAAATGAGACTTTAGTTTGTATTGTCAAGAAGGTGGGCTACTGGACTCTACCATCTATTCTGTGATGCCATTTTGTTTATAGCGGGTACCTCCATTTTGGGGAGTGTTGCTTGGAAATCGACATGGAAATGTGCAGCAGGCGACATAAAGGTCAGGATAGGCATTTCCTGTTCATCCAGTTATGATGCATACATTTTATTAATTTTCTGCACCTTTTCCCTTTAAATTGGCGGCTTCATGCCCAGAGACTTTGATTTAGACATTTGTATCTTTCTATCGCCATTCCAGATTGTTCTCGGGTGCAGTGTTACTGCGAGCATCAGCCATTAACCCAGAGCTCCACGGGAGTGAGCGGCGCATGTTGTCATTGGCGTGACCTATAAGTTCTGGCGTGTGTAATTTTAATTTATCTGTGTTTTGCATGAAAACACTTTACGGGTATTCTCTGTATCTTGCAGATCTTAGTCTTCAATTGGTGGTCTGTAATTTGAAAGTGCCACCACTGAGAAGGACATAGGAGTCCACCGAGCGTCCAGAGATTTAAGGTTGTTGGTGACATTTTTCAGCTCTTCCTCACAATCAGCAGCTTTGCTGTTCAAAGGCAAGAGAAATGGAAAATAGAGAAGGAGAAAGAAGAAATGGAGGAGATGGAGCAGAGCAAGCGTGAAGGAAATCCATAGCAGCCCTAGGCCTTATACCACCCATGCTAGTCACCAATACAATACCATTCATTTTTGTGTAGCCCAAAATCACACAAGGAGTGCTGTAATGGGCTTTAACAGGCCCTGCCTT
Source organism: Polypterus bichir lapradei (assembly GCA_026402145.1). Classification (NCBI taxonomy): domain Eukaryota; kingdom Metazoa; phylum Chordata; class Cladistia; order Polypteriformes; family Polypteridae; genus Polypterus; species Polypterus bichir. The sequence goes on from JANRMT010062789.1 coordinate 24,094,438, forward strand.
TAGACGGCCCCCCAGACCTGACTCTAAAAGAAGACAAGGAAAACCTGGAAGAAACCTTGGGAAAGGCAGTTCAGAGAAAAGACCCCTTTTTAGGTAGGTTGGGCATGCAGTTGGTGTCAAAAAATGGGGTAAATACAACACAATACACAGAACAGAACAGTGTTCAGAAACCATTAAGAAGGCTAACAGAATGTCACGTTATATAGCGCCTTGATGTGTGAAGTACAAGTCACAGGAGGTTCTGCTCAAGCTTAATAACACACTGGTGAGGCCTCATCTGGAGTCCTGTGTGCAGTTTGGGTCTCCAGGCTACAAAAAGGACATAGCAGCGCTAGAAAAGGTCCAGAGAAGAGCAGCAGGGCTGATTCCAGGGCTCCAGGGGATGAGTTATAAGGAAAGATTAAAAGAGCGGAGCCTTTACAATTTAAGAAAAGAAGATGAAGAGGTGACATGACTGAATTGTTTAAAATTAGGAGGGGAATTAGTCCAGTGGATCGAGACTGTGATTTTAAAATGAGTTCATCAAGAACATGGGGACACAGTTGGAAACTTGTTAAGGATAAATTTCACAAAAACATTGTTAGTTTTTCTTTACACAAAGAACGATAGACACCTGGAATAAGCAACCAAGTAGCGTGGTAGACAGTAAGACTTTAGGGACTTTCAAAACTTGACAATGTTTTTTTTGGTAGAAATAAGTGGATAGGACTAGCAAACTTTGTTGGGCTGAATGGCCTGTTCTCGTCTAGATTGTTCTAATGTTCTAAAGTAAGCCTCAATACATTATAATAGTGCAATAGAAATATTACAAGTACAGCGCAGAATTCAACAGTAGATGATACCACATAATATGAGTGCACAATGAATACCAGCAAGTGCCAACTACATTTGAAACGTTGTGGCATCCCTGCCTGCTTATTTAGTACATCAAGCACAACTGTGAATGTTAGAAAGACTTGTCCTGCAGACCACCTCTTGACGTGTCTGGTGCATGGAGCTAACAAGTCTTTGAATCTGTTGTAGACACTATGAACTGTCAGGCAGTGTGCAAAAGCCATTAAGAAGGCTAACAGAATGTGAGGTTATATAGTGCCTTGATGTGTGGAGTACAAGTCACAGGAGGTTCTGCTCAAGCTTTATAACACACTGGTGAGTCCTCATCTGGAGTCCTGTGTGCAGTTTTGGTCTCCAGGCTACTCAAATTTTCTTTATTTATTTAGTACAGTAGTAGTTAAATTGTTTATTTAATCATCACTGTAGAAGGTACATAATATCGCTAACTGTAACAGAAAGTGGTGGTATGTCTTAAAATATGGTAACAGTCTGCCTTCTACCTCCGTCACATCCTGCGTATATCTCTGTGGTTGTGCGTCATCTTTTGAGAACCTCAGTCATAGCAGCTCACTTCTCCTACTCCTTGAAAGGGAAACAGGTAGGCTACATGGTGTTCATAAAAGTAAAAATGAAAGCAACTTATTTAATGAAGGATGGCCTAGTGACAATATATACTGCGGTGTATATGCGTGTATTTCTGTAACACTAAAAACAACCTAATTATCCAATGATTATTATAATTCAGCATTTCTCTGACACTACAACAACATCAGCTGTCTATCAGGTACAGTTGCAGCCAACAATTTTATCTTGAGACTTTAAATCTCAAGGGCATACTTCTTAGAAACATGTAACGTTTATGAAATTTGAACCACAGTTAGCCCCAGAGCCTCCACATCCAGCAACAGCACACAAATGTTTTCTGCTAGCTAGTTGAGGAGGAGGCTCTGTGCACACAGTAGTGCTGACTGATGTCCTTCTGGTAAAATCTCAGCCAGCTCAGTCACCTCCGCTGTCCACACTGCACTTGTGATTTTTGTTTAGTGGCGAGAATATCTGAGAAAAAGAAGTTTGAGTTCAGTGTACAGATAGCTCTAGAGCTGGACATTGATGTGTATCTATAGGTTCAGCTTCCAGTAAGAATAACGAGGTACTTCGTTTTCATTCATTTCCCTCTGAAGTAGAAACCCGATTTAAATGGATTGTCGCTATCCGGTGAGAAAGCTTTACGGTTAGTCCTTTCCAATTTTTAAAAAAGAGGACTTCCACAAGTCAGGGTCTGAGACAGGGTGGCGAATGTTGAAGAAGAGAGCAGTCTCTGTGTTGTTTTGAGTGAAACAATTTGTCCATTCCACTTTCAAGAGCAGGGGTTTGGGAGAGAAGAAAGTGACAAACAGAGGATGACCAAAGGGCGAGGAGGAGGATCTAGCAGTTGTCAATCTAGCACTTGATGAAAACATGTCTCTCAGAGGGGAGAACTGAGGAAACAGCAATGAAGCAGCAGTATGGCATTCACCATTTTGCCAGCTCAGACAGAGACATTCACTTTTTTACAAGGTAAGATGTCCAGCAGACTCATGTTAGTATGTATTAACTTTACATACACATTCACCGGTCACTGAATTAAGTTCAATGACTAATTATTGAAATTCAGTTGTTTTTTCTTTAAAGATGCCTAATGTAATCACATATTTGTCCCATGTAAGTTCATAGCAGACACAAGTTTTTAAGAAGTCCAGATCTTACCTTTGTAATTGTGGATGTAGCTTGAACCCTATAGTTTGATGCCCTTCTCCTTTTTTAACTCCTGATGTTTGAATAATGTGACTTGCGTCATTTACTGTAAGTCTGGGCGTAGTTTGAAGCGATCGGGTGAACAGACACCATAGCTAGTCCGTTTGGATATCTGCAGCTGGCTGATGCAGAATCCTGAAGAGAGTGAGCATATAGCCTGTTTCAGCCAGCCATGAGATTGTAAAATGGAATTTAAAAACACTTTGATGTACACTACTAGTACATATAATTTCTTTCTATTATTACTGTTATTTTTGTATGAGGAAGTCGGGAGTAGCAGAAAAGTATATGATGGTGGTGCAGGAGATGTATGAGGCCACCCTGACTGTGGTGAGGTGTGCAGTAGGAATGATAGCCTGGTTCAGGGTGAGAGTGGGACTGCAGCAAGGGATTGGCTCTGAGCCCTTCACTTTTTGCAATGGTGATGGACAGATTGACAGATGAGGTCAGACAGGAGTCTCCATGGACTACGATGTTCGTGGGTGAATATGTGATTTGTAGTAAGAATAGACAGTAGGTTGAGGCAAGCCTGGAGAGGTGGAGATACGCACTGGAGAGAAGGGGAATGGAAGTCAGTAGGAGTAAGATGAAATACACGCACGCACGAATGAGAGGGAAGGTGATGGAAGAGTGCGACTGCAAGGAGAGGAGGCGGAGAAATGTAAACACTTCAAATGCTTCAACAGTCTAAAGCAACGGAGAGTGCAAGCAGGATGGACAGGGTGGAGAAGAGAGACAGGAGTGATTTGTGATAGAATAGTAACCACAAGAGTGAAAGGGAAGGACAACAGGACGGTAGTGAGACCAGCCATGTTGTATGGTTTGGAGACAGTGGCATTGATGAAAAGACAAGTGGCAGAGCTGGAAGTGGCGGAGTTGAAGATGCGATGACAGTTTGGCGGCCAAGTGAGAGAGGTGAGATTGAGGTGGCTTGGGCACGTGCAGAGGAGAGATGAAGGGTACATCGGGAAAAGAATGTTAGGGATGGAACTGCCAGGCAAAAGGAAAAGGGGAAGGCCAATGAGGACATTCATGGATGTGATGAGGGAGGAGATGAAGGCAGTAAGTGTAGCAGAAAAGACAGGGATAGATGGAGACAGATGATCTGCTGTGGCAACCCCTAAATCGGAGCAGAAAAAGACCACTATTATTACTATTATTAATACACAATAACCAAAATGGTCATAATCAGAACATTTAAAGCTGCTAAAACATTCAAACCAGCCAACCCAGTCTCTGAACACATGTGAATGTTACGCCATTTGTTTTTATTGTTACTTTATAGTTCACTATATCGTTTCTTTTATGATATGAGCTCTTTGACGTATAATGTCCATCTATCCTCTTATTTCCTAAACTCGCTTAAGCCATGCTCAGAGTTCTGGCTGTTAAGGAAAAGTGTAGAAAACATTTAACATTTCCAAATCTAAAACATAAAAATCCCAGGTTGTGAAACAAAGGATGTGAGTGGATTTTTTTCCAAGGCACAATATCTTTGCCTCCTCAGAGAATTATTCTCTAAAAACTTAATATCTTCCGCGTTTATCGCTTGGAGCATGACAGCGTCACCTATTATTATAACTTCACCCTTCCAATGTCACCATCTTGCAGTTTCACCTCTTTGTTAATCTTACTCTGTCAAGAGGACAATTTGGCCGCATCTCAACACCCCATTGTTTAACTCGTGGAGGTCTGATCCAACCTGATCTTAAAATCCTACACTTTTGACCTTCAGAGTTGTATCGTGTCAGCTCAATGTGGTTTACATATTTATTTCCTTGTTGTTTGGTTGTATTAGATCTTCATATCCTGCTGCTTCACCCCCCTGGCGCCTACCCTTATTAGATTTTAGCATCCTGCAATTTATTCCCTGGCCTCTTATCCTGTGTGATCCTCAATATTTAACCTGTGAAATTGGATCCTGTCAGATACTGGTGCCCTGTAACTTCTACTGCAATAGAATTTAATTTTATCTGATCTGACTTCCCCTTATCTCTTACACCTTGTAATTTTAGCCTGTCAGATCTTAAGATGAAGCAGCTTTACTCATTTTGGCCCGATTCATTCACATTTGTGTCTAACTTTAAATCTGTTGGATCCAAGAGGCCTTCCTTGGAATCGTGTCTGGTCCGATTTTGGCAGCCTGCAGACTGAGCTCATCATTGGTGTATCAAACGGCAACATCCTGCAGATGCACTCCTTAGAGTCACATAGTGGTCTCAGAAACTCTCTGTTAGCCTTCCAGTTACACCCAGAATGCTCTCTTTGATCTGAGTATTCTCCAGTGTTGCCCCCCAAAATCTCCTCTTCTAGTATTTACGAATAGTTCAAACCTAAAACGTGCCACATATTGGGCCTACACTAATTTACTCTTCCTACATATCTGGCTGATGCCTTTATCTAAGGCAACTTAAAAGATCTGGATATGTTACAAATGTTAAACTAAATCAGACCTATGAATTGTTTTACCTTTTTCACCTTTTGTGGACATAACCAAGATTTGATTGTTATTTAAACAGTACCTTTAGATAAAGGAAATCTGACTTTGCTGTAATTTATTCAAAGAATAACTAAAAGATACGCTATTTAAATCTGTGCAACACGTAAGCACAATTGTTGCTCTAGTACAGTGGTCTCAGACTCCAGTCCTGGAGGGCCGCAGTGGTTGCAGGTTTTCATTCTAACTTTTTTCTTAATTGGTGACCAGTTTTTGCAGCTAATTAACTTCTTTTGAATTAATTTTAACTGACTTGCGTGTGAAGACTCGGACCCCTTAATTATTTTTTTCCTTAATTAGCAGCCAAAAAATAATGAGACACAAAATGAGCTAAAACAACTGTTGTCCATTATACAATATCTGAAAATAAAGAAACATTTTAACAGAGCTCTTAGAAAAAAGAAAATCAACAATTTCAGAAATGTCTGCTAATGCACAATAAGAGCAGCAAGAAGCCATAGAATTAAAGACTCAGCGCCTAATTAAGCAACTGGTTGGAGTGAAATTGGTTGGAGTTTGAGGCCTTGACTTAGTTGGTCTTCTGCTGGCTCCCTTACTTCACATTTCACTTCTGTTTGGGTGCCACTTAAGGAAAGAAATGAAACAATTCAGAGGAACGATGAAGAAATTCAGGGGAACAAATCTTAAAAAAGCAATTCAATTAAAATGAATTCACAAGAAGTCAATTAGCAGCACAAACAGAGCACTCATTAAATATAAAGTGCTACAATGAAAACCTGCAGCCACGGTGGTCCTCCAGGACTGAAGTTGGCGACTCCTGCTCTAGTACAGTGGTCTTAGACTCCAGTCCTGGAGGGCTGCAGGTTTTCATTCTAGCCTTTTTCTTAATTGGTGACCAGTCTTTGCTGCCAATTAGCTCCTTTTCCTACCATTTTAATCAACTTGTTTTTTTATGATTTCCAAGCAATCCCAGCCAACACAGAATCTTGATGGGATTAACTTGGCAATTCCAGAAGCCTCTATTTCTTTCTTTTCAGCCATGGATTTACTGATAACGTTTAGGGTCATTGTCATGTTGCAAGGTCCTCTTTTGGCTGAGCTTCAGTCTTCTGACTGATGTTCCCACATTGTCCTCAAGCACTCTCTGATACAAAGAAAGAATTCACAGTGGATTTTATGATGGCGAGCTCCTCAGGCCCTGATACAGCAAACCAGTTGGTATCAAGTTGTTCTGGTCAAATTCTCACTTTGGTTTTCTCCAAACATGTCTACTGGTAATGCGGCCAGAGAACTCTTTGCCACCTCTGTCTGGTACAAATTGTTCCAGAAGTCCATGGGCTTGACTTATAAAGTTTGCATACGCAAAAAAACGAGGCCTAAAATCTGCGTATACATCTTCCTACTCAAACATTGGGATTTATAAAAGAAAACTCGATTGGGAGAACACGTATATACTTAGGGTAACTTTGACCCATGTGGACGCAACATTTTAGAGAAACTGGGGAATGACAACAACCTCGATCAAGTAGGGAAATTGAGCCAAACCAGCTAAATGATGACTTGCATGAACTATAATTCGTATTACAGAGTCGTTATTATAATGTGTGTTGACGTGACTAATATATTAGACCTCCGAAGTGACAAATATAATGTTTAGACTCTTATTTTAGTTTCTTTTTACTCAGTGCTAATGCTGCATATTTGCACTGAAGAACTTTCTTGGTTTTTATATCAACTACCTGTTGTCACTTTTCAGATAACTGACAGAGAGGTCAGCCTTGCTCCACGCCATCATGCCTGTTGTGCTGGAAGCCACTAACCGACCAGTGAGACACTACATTCAGTTTTCCTATGGTGTGGGTGTACATAAATAATATACAGTATGTACAACATAAAAAGGCAGCTGTGTCTGGTTTTCCTAACATAATCGGAGCAATTTCTGCAATCACACTGCAATAGGGACACCTGGACAGAATGAAGCTGCTTTTGTTAACCATAAGTAGGTACGTTACATGAATGTACAAGTCATCTGTGATCAAACTGATAAACATCATGTCTTACTGGCCTGGATCAGTCTGTGATTCACTTTTTTTTGAGGGAAAATAGCTTTGGCAGAAGTGCTGGAAGTGATGATGCTGTGTGTGATGATTGTGAGGCAAAGTAGCTTTGGCAGGTGTGACGGTGCAGTGGGATGGCAGGCTTGTTTGTAAGGTAGCTGGCTGAACCCTCAGTGTTTCATATGGCTCTGTTCATCGTGACAGCAAGCAATCCCATCATTACAAGTGCCAGGTGACAGCAGCTACCTGCTTGGACGTTGGCTTCATACGCCTTTCTTGGACACTCTGAACGCACAGAGGCGCTATAATGACACAGATGATCTTGCGCCATCATATGTGGAGCACAGTCAGATACTTTTTGAATGCTTGGGGGGTTTGCCAGAAGGGAACGGCTGCTGTACCAGCCAATGGCATTCTGCAGCATTGTGATTGCATATGCATAAGGGTGATTAGCATGCTCCAAGTATGGCTGTTTCAGGGTGCTGTTCAAGGTGGCGCATATTTATGATGTGATTTTATGATTTACAAGAGTAAATCGTGTAGAAAGGTGAGTACGTCAGGTTTTATAAATGTGATTTCTTTTTTTGATGGATGCATTTTCCTGGTTTTTTTCAGACATGCCCATACAAAGTTTTATAAATGAGTCCCCAGGTCTTCATTGGGTAAACATTAGTCTTGCCCTGATGTTCTTTCCTCGACAGCAAAGGTCTCCTCTTGGCACACCTCCCATGTGGATCTCATCTGTGAGGACTCTTTCTAATGGAAAACACGCACACTTTAACATCAACAGTGACAGTGTAAGTCCTGTGATGAAAAGTCAGGGCTTCTTTCAGCTTCTCGTGTTCTGCTCTCAAGCTTAACTTACTGGGGTGGCCTGGCCAAGTCAGCAGTTGTTTGAAATCTTCTCCACTTGCAGATCATCATCTGGACAGTGGAATTATAAATTTCCAGTTATTCATAGATCTTTTTAAATCCCTCCCCAGACTCACAGGCATCTTGTAACCGTTCTGAAGGTCTCATAACACAATAAAGTGCAAACCCAACTAAATGTCTGAAATTTAAATATGACTGCTTCAGACCAGATCTGATGCACCCGATTCTGATCTGAGGTAGTAACGAACAGGATTGGACTTTTTTTCTACATGTAAAATTTGCATTTATGTTTATTTAAATTATACACTGGGTTACAAAATATAAACGTGGCATGATGTTTGTTATATCACCAATATCTACAGATATTGTTTAAATGAAGATGAAATCTTGATATGTCCACTTCTGTTATAAAAGAGAAAACATTTCATGGGGTGTAGTTATTTTTTTCACACAACTGTAAGTGACTCGCTCTGGGGGTCTCCTACCTTGTACTTTAATGTCCAGTGCCTTAGTACTTCATCATACCACCTCTGTCCAGAGGTAGTGCCTGCCTAGAGTTTCATTTCACCACAAAACTAAACACAAGATCATCCTCCTCTCCGGATGTGCTTTACATAAGTGCTGAAATTTGCAACTAATGTAAGGAAAAAAAAAAAAAATTTGCAATCGATTTCAAGGCAACGGCAGAGCAGGCCTGTCCCTTTGGCTCACACGATGGGTTCAAATGTAGACAGATCTAGAGTGCCACCTTGTGGCAGAAGCGTGTGGAACTGGAATGCAACTCTGACAGATGCACACAAGAGAGGATGGGGGATTATCCTCCAGCAATAATTAGTGTCAGTAGAAAGCTTATTAAAACATAAAAAAACGTTAGAAGAATTCTAAGAGTGGTGTCAAGCTTCTCTTTTTTGTGAAATCATTATTAAAGCTTTATTGTACCTCTCAACTAATATTCAATGATTGTTCTTCTGTGAAATTGCATTGGGACCTGGGGAAAGCAAGCCTCAAGAAGATGAATCTTTACAGTACGAAGAGCAGAAAAACAAATGCAACGATGGGGAATTGATAAGGTGAGCTTCTCCAGCTCCACCTCAGAAACATGCATGTATTGATCTGGGCAAATTAGTACTTCCATTAATAACACAGTAGATGGGCCATCTTGGGTCAGACATGAAAAGAATTAAGTATCCAAAGATCACAAACTCCAGCTAATAAATGTAAAAACTACTGGGTATTCACATTAATTCTACCATTAGTGCTAATAATTATTTAAACCATCACTTGCATTTGATTGCAGCTAAAGCATTAATTTGTGTCCAAAACACAGGTTACTCATAGAAGCTAAGGCCTGCACAAATAACAAATTCTGCAGCACTTCACTTCAGCCCATTGACAGACAATGGTGGCACGCATAAAATTGTTACTTTGTTTTAAAATAAGCAAAGAGGCCACACATGATGAGAACAAAGCAGAAAAAGAGCACTGTTCATACAACTCAACAGTGCTCTTCCAAACAGATGAATTTTGAGTACAGGAGTCATATGGAGACTGCAGTCCCACACAGATGAGGCACACTGATGGTCAGCAATTGAACACTGATATTAACAATTCGGCAGAGAGAAGCTCTCCGAGCGTATATCTGGTACACAAGCTCCTCGACCTTGATGTCAGCATTACAAGACATCTCAGGTAATAGGACACTCTCCTGTGTGGGTAACAAATGCTTGGTGAATAAGCAACTAAACTATGGGAAGAATAAAATGAATACTTAACCCAAAAATGTTAAACGTTACTTATCCCAAGTAGATTGTAGTGATGGCTGAGAAAGACTTTTAATCTTATGTTTTCAAGCAGAACGGAGATACCCAAGTCTCTGATAGAAGTGTCTATTGATGATCAATACAGGCTGGCAGCAAACAATATATAAAAGTTTGAAGAAACAAATCTCGCATTACTTGCATCACATACTTCACATGTAAACATACGACTGGACGACCTGACAACATCCCAAACACATGCATTTTTGCTAAAATGTTGTTAAATAAACCACTTCCATTTAAACTGTAGACTGACCTGTCTGTCTGATCTGTTGGATAGGAGTTCAAGCCCAGTAACAGATTATTCATTGGCTAATATCGCACTTGATAATTGCTTAACAAAGTCTTCCGTAAAAGTGCACAACATTAATACTCTAATAACAAATCTTAATGCACGTAAAAAATCTAGGCAGTACGGGATAAACACAAATAATTTAATTACAAAGAAGCATTTTTTAACAATATGCTTCTCATGAATGTTTTCTATCATTATTTCTATATTAAATAGTAAAAGAAAATGATCTGATAGACCAATATCAATGACCTGCTTTACATCAACTTTTAGTCCTTTGGTAATTACTAAATCTAACGTATAACCTGCTTTATGTGTAGGCTGATTAACGAACTGTCTCAAATCAAAAGAGTCCAGGAGGTTCATGAATTCTTTTACTTTTTGGTCACACTGATTATCGGTATCTGGAATAGCCAGCCAATAGGAATTCACCAGGCTGATACAGTGGAGCACTTTAAAAAAACTGCTAAAAACACATTACTTTAACATGGCTTTCTGATAACTTCACCTTCATCAAATCCTGATACTCTGTATATTCAATTCATTATAATAACTATTCATGATGGCTCCAAAATCCACACTGACCCTTACTCTCTCTCCTGTTTCTTTTCCCGGTTTTCTGTGGTGGCGATCTGCGCCATCACCACCTAATCCCTGGCCATCGGACCTTACTCTTATTCTATTTTAATTAGTGTTGTCTTATTCCAATTCTTACTTTGTCTCTTATTTCTCTTTTCTTCATCATGTAAAGCACTTTGAGCTACATTATTTGCATGAAAATGTGCTATATAAATAAATGTTGTTGTTGTGTGATATCAACAAACAGCATGCACTGAGAGTCATGCAAAACTAAAGATTAAAAGAACATTATCAGAAAGAGAATATGCCTTGTACGTTGCATATCTGAGATGCTTTAACAAGCAGAAGGTCAAGCCACCCATGCAGGTTCACAGACTGCTGCTAAATATTCCTGAGCTATTCACTGGAATGATGGGGGGAGGGTCTACAATTTAAAGGCTCAATTGATTCCGACTATGTTTTATTTTTGTTCACAAGAGCATTTCACAGAGGTGGTTATTTTTACAATATTTTTGCCAAAATAAATGTGTTAGGGATGTGGTGAGCATATGACTGGATGACTTCATATGTGCATTATGTGACACAACAAATAACAGTATCAGAAAGTTTGTTAAACCTGTTCTGTCTGAAAACATGACAAAACATTTTCTTGGCCATGACTGCAAACTACATGCTATAAGTAATAATTACACACAGACACACACAATTATATATAATATATACAGTGGTGTGAAAAACTATTTGCCCCCTTCCTGATTTCTTATTCTTTTGCATGTTTGTCACACAAAATGTTTCTGATCATCAAACACATTTAACCATTAGTCAAATATAACACAAGTATACACAAAATGCAGTTTTTAAATGATGGTTTTTATTATTTAGGGAGAAAAAAAAATCCAAACCTACATGGCCCTGTGTGAAAAAGTAATTGCCCCCT
>JANRMT010062789.1:24106478-24151062 GCA_026402145.1 Polypterus bichir lapradei
AAAATCATTTTTGGCTGGAGTGTTCCTTTAGGCAGCAGAGTGGACCTTCACTGTTTTGTAATTGAGAGACACTACTTTATGGATGCAGTTTGGTAATAGAAAGAATCCAGTTGGAAAGAAAGCAAACTTTCTACATGGAAAGAATAATGAAAGTTGATGTTGATTAGGGCAGACATCATTGCAGTGGACTTTTTTGGGGAAGAAAGCTTTTTGTGGAAAACAGAACTTCTTGTATGATGCCCTTTACAACATTATTCATCCTTCTAAAAAGTGGTAGCTTTCAACCTGTTTGGCCTTGTGAACCATTTTAAATTATTTTTATTCAGTGATGAATATTTTATTAATGGTAACTTTTATGTAAACTAGCCAGCATTTTCCCCGGATGACACACATTAACAAGAAACAGTAAATAATTCACACACGCGCGCACTTAGGGGTCAGCCAAAGGGTCCAATTCAGGACAGTAACATGATAGTAAAAGAATTGGTTATGAGAATTATCGTATATACTCACGTATAAGTTGGGTTTTGAAACCCGAAAAATCAGTCATAAAATCAGACCCCGACTTACATGCCTGTTCAAAAATACGACCATTTTTTTTTTTTTTTACATCTTCTTGCTACCTCCAATTTCACACCATTTTCTCAGACACTTCAAATTTTGTTGCGCAGTTACCACTTTCTTTCGGCACTTCAACGATTTTTAATTTAAAACCAGCTTCATATTTTCTTCTAATCGAACGCTCCACTGTAGATAAGGGATGTTCTTACAATAAAGGTGTATGAGGGTGTGAGACACGAAAAAACACAAAACAGTGCAAACGTTGCTTCGGAATAGTTTGGGTATTACCATGTGGTCATGTAGGCACAATACATAGGGAAAAAACGGCAGTGTGCTCCATGGCTACTCTCTCAGGTGGGCGTTAGCATATCATTAGCTCTAGGATAAATATTTTGAATTTTCCGCATTTGACTTATATGACCGACATTATAAAATACGGGAAATTATACTGTAAAATCAAACCCAGATTTATCTGCGGGAGAACTTAAACGTGAGTATATATGGTAATGCCTTTTCTCTTCTTCCTACAGACCAGCAGAAGAATAGCCCATTCTTTTCTCCACTTCCGTCCCATCCTGATGACGTCACTTCCAACTTCCTGCTATCGCATTATAAAACCAGTCCATTAACTCATCTTGTTTGTCTTTTGTTGTTTAGCAGTTAAAAGACCGATATCAGTCTCAAAAGACTACTCTCCTACAAAAATATATGGGAAGGATCCCCAAAACTTTTTTGTATCTCTATTTCACTCATTTACAATACATATTCAATATGATAATACGGTGTACATAATAAAGATAACCTGACAAAGGGGTACTGAATATATAATACTAGGGGGGCAAGCCCCCCTGGCACCTTCGGTGCTCAATCGACCTGGTGCTTTCGCCACCCAACCCCCAGTTAAGGCCAGAATATTACTAAAATCTGTAAATGTACAAAAGAAAATTATTTATTGGAGTCAAAATCATGAAATTCTATAAATATGCAAAAGAAAAATTAATTATTATTTAACGGAGTAAAAATCATGAAATGAGAATAAAATATTTACTCTCTTACCAATCGGAGTATTCCCGTTAAACTGAAGTCCACTATGCTCGATGAATAACTTTCTTGATATTTTAGTTTATAATTTAAAAATGGAATAACAATCTGAAAATCTAACAATATCACATTAAAGTTCGATAAATTCTGTAAAGAATGATACCATACATACATATATGTAGGTTTTAAAATAAGCCTGATTTAAAGCGTGACAAAAAACGTGACATAATATCATTGCACTTTAAGGCTTAGGATTTTATATATATATATATTATATATATTAATATAAAATTATAATATTGAATGAAATTTAGTGTCCTTTTCTCTTTTTAATGGGAAAAACTTGCCTGGTTTTCAAAGGTTTTATCACAATCTGTGGCAAGTACAGACAGTAATATTTTTGTAATTAATTGGTGGCTCACTCATCTAAAATTTTAGAGCACAAATCTATTTCACAAGGCAAAATGAGCTGTTCTGCAATGCTTTCTAATTTTTGGTAATTCAATATGCAACAAGATATGATAGATGGAGTGCTTGCTGGTTTACTGTACAAGTGTGCACAAATGTTTTTTTTTGTGAAGCCTCAAGATTTTTTTTTTCAGTCAAATGGATGTACTTCTGTAAGTACTGTGCTCTGTTTCCGAAGACCTTAAGGATTTGGAAGGCTTCATACTGCACAATGACTCACAGTAGCAGTAAATCGATACCTCAGAAGTTGTGGGTTGTATGTGCTTTTAACTTTTCTGTTTGGTTCAGGTTTTTGGGCTGAATTGTCTGAGGCTTACACAGAATTGGAAGATGGAGTAGGTGATACTGCAAGGTGTTTGAGGAAGCTGTCTGTATTTCGTAGCATCCTTAACAGAAGCATATGGTATAAAATAGGTTCTCATCTGCACATGCTTGGAATTACGTCATTGGTTTCATATACCAAGTATGTAGTAGAAAAAATTCTATCTGACAAGTTTATAATTAGTACCTCCCTAAGACATTAAAGCAAAGGCTGATTTTTTTTCCCCCCACTTAAGCGGATATCCCTTCTACAGCACACAAGAAGTCACAGTTGGGTTGCAAAAACTGACGCAGGTGCATATCTGAGTAGCACTGTAAGCCTCTTTTATCTACTTCAAGACATAAGGTGACACACAAACATCACCGCATTTAAGAACACACAAATGTTCCCGCAGACTTTCTTTAAATATACAGTCCTCTCCTAAAGTATTGGAATGGCAAGGCATATTCTCTTGTTTTTTTTGTACCATGAAGACATTTGGTTTTGAGATCAAAATATGAATATGAGACAAAAGTTCAGAACATCGGCTTTTAGTCTGTGGTATTAACAGCTTGTACAGGCCACCCTTTTTTTTTTTTGATGAGCAAAAGTATAGGGACATGTGACTGACAGGTGTGTTTTGTTACCCAGATGTGTCTGGTTAGATTGACTGTTTAAACAATAAACATCTCTGAATATGAACTTTTTTTCTTTACCCTTGAATGCTCCTTGTAATAAATGCATTTGTTGTTAAAAAGGTTAGACCAACATGAAAACCAAAGAGCCATCTTCAGAAGGAAAGTAAGCCGTTTTGAAGTTCAGAAAAGAGGGAAAATCAATCTGAGGAACTGCACAAACATTGGGCATAGACAATATAAAAATTCTGAAAAAGACAGACCACTGGAACAACAGGCATCAAATGGGTTGGCCAAGCAAAACAAAAACAGTGGATGATGAGAAACATTGTGAAAGTCGTGAAGAAAACCAAAACATAACAGTTAGTGACATCATCAACAACCTACACAGGGCAGGGGTAAAGGCATCACCATCTACTGTTTGAAGAAGACTTTACAGCAAAAATACAGAGGCCATACCACAAGATGCAAACCACTCATCAGCAGTAAGAATCGAAAAGCCAGGTTAGAATTTGCAAAAAAAAAAAAAAAAAAAGGTACAGAGAAAAAGTATTGATGAGACCTGACAAGACCAAGATAGCCTCTAGCAAAGTACCAAAGTGATGGGAATGCCAGAGTGTGGAGGAACATGGGTTCTGCGCATGACCAAAACATAAAAGCTCATCTGCCAAGCCAGGTGTGGGTAGAGTCACGGCTTGGTTTTGCATGGCTGCTTCTGGAACAGGCTCAATCATCTTTATTGATGGTTTAACTCATGATGGTAGCAGCAAACTTAATTCAGAAGTCTACATAACCATTTTGTGTTAAAGTTTATAGAAAAATGCATCCAAACTAGGTGGAACATCATCATGTGGCCAGACAATGATCCCAAACATATTACCAACTTCAAAAAAGGACTTGCTCAGGGGGAAAAAGTGGAAGGTTTTAGACTGGCTGAATCAATCACTAGACCTTAACCTAACTGAACTTGCTTTTCACCTCTTGAAGAGGAGACTGAAGGGGAAAAAAACAAAAACAAGCAACAAAAAATGGGTGCTACAAAAGGTGCTATGTTCTATATGTTATTTAACACATCTACTGTAGGTTCAATAACAGGAAATAAGAGCTGACATTCTGAACTCTCATCTCATATTCATCTTTTGATCTCAAACCCAAATGTCTTCAATGTTTAGTAAAAACCAAAGAATTGGACTTGCCATCAAAATGCTTTCAGAGGGGGCTGTAAGTTATTTTCATTTTCACTGCAACAAAGCGTACAATAATAAAGTACACATGGGGTGTTGCTGCCAACCAGGATCTGCAAAAGCAAGACGAACACTTATTGACAGATTTTAACAGCTAAAAGATTTTCATCTTCTTCCTGTAATAATTCCATAACCAAAACTGAGGTCACATTTACAATCAAAACCAAAAGCTGGCTGAATTGTCACATGTCTAGCATTACATTGCAAACATCTTCAGCTGAACACTGAATTTCATTTTGTGTTTGAGTTTTTCTTTCACTTGAAAATCAGACCTTTAATACTGCATTCAGAGCATAATAGTGGAAAAAAAACTTATGTCTTTAAGAAAAGACCACCCACCTGTACCTCCATTGATTTGTTTTTTATTTGTAAGGCACCATAAATATTTCCTTACTGCTGAACTGGTCATTTCTTTATAGTAAATGTTTTTTCGATGTTTTTAATTTTTTTTTAAACCAAGCTATAGTATTGGTTTTAAACACAAATGACATACATTTGCCAAATACACACTGAATGTTTTACATACATACAACACAAAAAAGTATTAAAGAAAAAAGTTACAAAGCTTGAAAGATTACGATGCTTCATTAACACATTGATGAGGATATCGGCATTTTTATTGCCTTGTTTAGGCAGAAGCACAACTTGTTACAAACATGTCAGCTTTGACTAGGATGACCTATTCCAAAATACCCCCATTCATTTTTTAAGACATTTTTAGCCATGCCCAGCATATCCCAGAAAATGTGGCAGGCTGGACTATTTTTGCATACATACAGGTAATAGTAATGTGAGGGTCTTTATTTATATGCAACCCCCCCAACCACTCGCCTAGCAGTATGAAATTCGGCTTTCAGTCTCAAAGGCTATTCAGCAAAAGCATGATGAAATTAAAAGGAAAGCGGCAAGCAGGCAATTGGAGTCGGAGAGGATACAGAGTGGAGGTGGGGGTTGGAAATGGAAAGGGGGGGGGGGGGGGCTTGAGAGAATGCACTGCTTTAAAACTAAACAGTACATGCTGCTGATGAAAACATAACCCCAACAGGTAGCACTTTTATTCTTCTTTTGAATAAACAAGGGCAGATTAACCACCTCATTGATCAATCCTTATTTAAAACCCTTGCGGCGCAAAAGTGTTGAATTTGAAGAAAAAAAAAATTGTGATAATTAAAAATGACTGCTTAGAGCGTTCTGTATTATTTTCCTCATTCCAATGGGATGTGCTGCTTTTCTTTCTAAAATGGAGTTTCTTCAGGGAGGCATGGAATTGTATTACCAAAGATGATGGAATTTTCATCTAAGGAGGGCGATTAGTGTTGAAATTCAGAGAGCATTCTGATGTGATGACCTGCTTGCAGATTAGGGCCTAACCTCAAGGGATCCGAGTTTCAGAATACTGAGGGTTGGATACAACAGACTTTTTATTCAGCAAGACGTTTATGGTTAGATATGAGAAAGAGAAGGGGAAGTATGAATTAACCCGTCCAAATTACAGAATTAAATTAACTACAGGCATATTCAAATTGTTATTCTACTTACAAGTTTTTCAGTTATATATTGTTTTTGTAATCTTATTTGTAGCAGGTGTAATGTTGTTGTCTATATCAGAGTTTATTTCCCACCATGCTTATTCAGTATTCGGATGAATTCTGTCAAGAGGCTCTGCATAATTATGCTGGCTGGCGACAGTCAGGTGGTGAAGGGGAGTGTTGGTGTGCCTTATGATGGACCGTGGTTGATCAGATATTGTTGGGTTTCTGTTGCTCCTGGAACAACCTTGAAAAGTTTGTTTGAGGACTGTCATTCACATTTAATTAATCAGCTTTAAAATTGCCTCTGATATCATGAATAAGGTATACAGTGCTGAGAGGCAAATGAATTTACATTTCTTATACTCAAAACCGGTTTACTTAAGATTTTAAATGATGAGAGATGTATTTGGCCAAGCTCATAGCATTTTGCGTATGTTTTTGTGAATGAGGAAGGATATTCATTTTCTTCTACAATTGGGGACATTTTAATATTCTTTCCATATACTTCCTGATTTGTGATGTCAGAGGCAGAGTTTCAAGCTGACTGGCGAAAGGTGAATAATTTTCCTGGAACAATTCAAAGCCAAAGCAGATTCATAAATGGACTGCCATCCCTACCCAGGCTGCTCCTTGCTTTGAGTCTACTGCTGCTGAGATAGACATCAACTACCACAGTCCTGCAAATGAAAAATAGGTTCATAAAATGGGCGAATAAATGAATGATTTACTGATTATCCACTTCTGTGTACATAAATGAGGATCTCTCAGAGGATACAGAGCTCAGGTGTACAACTGTTTTTATATTGGAAGAAGAATTAATGTATGCCTGGTACTTAGAAGCCTGATGGGAATTTAAAGCAGTGAATACAATACTAACATAAAAAAAAATTAAAGAAGGTATGAATTTGAAATCTCAGACTGATGACATTTAAGCAGCAAAACATTACAAATGAGAAATTCTGCAGGCAGACAAAATATGGAGGTCCTGAAGAGTCCCAACCAAAATAATGGGAAGAGATCTATGTAGCACAGAAATAAAAGAAGCACTCTAAGTTCTATAGCAACTGAATATCTGCAATAAATGTGCATGGTTGCTAACAGTAATGAAATCATTTTTATTAAATACGTATCTTAAAAGAATATTAATGGCGTTCCATAGGATGTGTAGTAGCATTCATTTTGGCATTATATGGGGCAAACTGTTTATCTGAACATTGTAACGTTTTCCTTTTCCTCCCTATGTGCAGCCTGACTGAGATCTGGGAGCTTTTAATTTCATTTTACCCCACTGGCATGTATGGGTTAGAGATTGACCAGAGCATCATTACATCAGTATAGCTGCTATTAATTTTGCTAGAGGTCGTCAGAGTATATATATGCCGGTTCAGCGAAATTACCTTCTCTTTCACTGCATCCCAGCACATTACGCCATGCAGCTCACACACTTCCAAGTCAAAATGCTCTGGAGGGTGCATATCCAAAAAACTGTCTGAAAGATGATTTAGTTTTTTTTTCCCCCATAGTTTCTCATTTTTGTTGTTATGCATTAATGGCATTAACGGCCGACTGCATGCTGGAGTTTCTTTTTATATAATCTAGTTTTAGAGCACACAGAGGCTAATTTTATAATCAAAACTTTCTAACTTTTGTCATAAATGGCTCAACAAAAATTAACAAAAAGTGAATAAACATTAAAAGTAACAAATTAAACATTTACATCATCATCATCATCAGTTAAGAGGAAAACAAAAGGAAATGATGGGAAAATTTTGATCCTTTCAGCTTTATACTCCAAGCTGACAGGCTATTTTGAAAAGATGTGTAGGTAAAAATTGCAAAGCCTTCAAATATTTAAACAAACTTTTTTGATGCCACTTACTTTTACACTGGGCAAAAATAATATATAAAAAAGATTTACACTTCATCTTAAAGATGTGGTTCCATGCCAGAGCAAAAGTACAAGTGGAAGTTGCAAGGCTTGTACCTGACGGAAATGGAGAGGACAATATTTATAATCTGCTTCAGCAAATATCACCCTTGCTCCAGATATAGCTGTTTCTGTGTCATCAGCCCATTCAAAACAAAAAGGTATAAGGGAAACAATAAAGAAAAAAAAAACAGAAAGAGCTTGAGATAGAAAGAGAGAGAGAAAGAGCAAAATCTGCCACCCTGCTGCACTTTGGGCAAGGATGTTAATCTGATTTGTCGCCTTCCTCGTCTCGGTGGCTGTCACCCCCCTCACGTGCTGCCTTCTCTTCCTTTGCCAAGTGAGCCTGTGAAGCTAGGATGCTGGACAGCGAAAACAGACCTGAGCTGCTGGTAACAGCAGGCAGGGTCGGAGGAGTCAAGCCCAGAGGCAGAGGGGTCATTGGCAAGGCCAGGCCCTGGAGCTGAGACAACTGGTGTGCCTGGAGTTGCTGCTGCAGATAAAGCAAAACAGAACGTGAACAAAATTAATAGTTTAGAAGTGATGCAGTATAAGAAATAAACTCTTCGCGCTACTCATCCTAAAAAGGCTTGCATACCCGAATGATGGAGTTCATCTCTGGGGGAGTCACCTGTTTGGCCCTCTCAATGGCTCCTAGGACCTGCTGTTGGTGCTGTTATGTAAAAAGAGAGGAAAAAAAAAAACAGAGTGAGTCCATTAAATAAATGAAACAGGGTGTGAGACTAAAAAAAAGTGTTCAAGCCATGTCTTGAAAGTGTTCAGGCAGTAACAACTTGGTCTAGCCTCACCTACAATTCTAGGTCTGGGCCAGAAGAGTTAGTGTTAACAGAACTTCATACTGTATGTATTTCATACTTGCATTAAAGCCAAACTTCTGTCCTATCAAAATAATCAAATTTATTCCCAGAAGCGCATAAGCCAACATTCATTTGGCACCAGCCCAGGATCTAAATGTCCACCCTATTGCTCACACAGTACAATAAGCCCAGTGTCTGCTGACTCTTTATTAACCTAATAACCATACAACTGTCTGCCCTCTTAGCATGAAAGACTCAAACTATGTTGACCTTATCTTGTGGATACTGAGAGAAATGCTTAGCAACTGTAAATACCCTGTACAGGAGACACAGTCTGTCTGCTGCAAGGCACGAACGATAAACAGAATGCACATCTGCCACTCTGGAATGTTTTAATGAATGCAATAAGCATTTGTCCTTCCCAAGACAGCTGCCCTACTCCTTCAATGAGTTTAAAGAGGTGACCCTTTCTTACCTCTTGAGACAGGTAGGGCAGGACTTGAGCGCAGATACCATTTAATCTTTTCACAATTTCTGCCTGCAGGGAAAATACAAAAAGGAGAGAAAAAGTGAGAGTTCAGGGACAGTTCTATGTGATTTACTGGCCTGGAGCTAAAGACAAACAGTAGCAGGATGAATTCTTCTCTTTGGTTCTGTGTGATTATGTTGTAATGTGTAGGGAGTATAGTCTAGAAGTTAAGGAACTAGACTTGACACTTTAAGGTTGCTGTTCTAAACATTAAGCTTTAATATAGCACCATTAATAGCATGCCTCATCGTTACACCTTTAACAGGGTGTGAACAACAGTTGCCGCTCTTGAGCCACCCCAAAATAAGAGTGAACTCTAAGAGGGATTAATCATATACAGCAGAACTCAAGGGAATGATAAGAATACAAAAAAACTAGAAAATAACAAATCCTGATGCCTTTTTTGGCCTCCCTTTACAAAGCTATCTACTTGAGGCGGCTGCTTCACTAACCTCCTTAATACCACACAAAGCCACTTCCCATTTCCTGTGATACTATAGTCTTTCATCCCCTTGCCAACCAGACTCTTGCCAACTATGAAACTCTTGATTCCAAGGTCACCTTAAGGTCTGACATGGAAGAGCTTGAAATGTCTAGGCAGTCATCACTATTTGGATCATCCCCACAAATACCTCCAAAGTTAGGAATACATTCTGGAAATTTATGAGAGATGGAATCCCACATCTTGCTCTGGAGGCCCCAGGTATTCTAATAACCCTAAACTTAAGCTTCCAGATAAAGAAATACTCCAACAAAAATTTTGTAATAGGCTGCTTACTCCATGCACTTTGTAGCCAAAGCCGAAATCAATTTTTAATTTCATGTTTTCATGCAGAATAGAGATAACAAACTTTCTGAAATTATTGGGATCTATGGGGATTAAAACTGGACAACAGCAAACATATCAAAAAGTCATGAAAAAAATGTTTCTCATGTTATATAATCCACAGGTCAAGTCATCCAATCGTATGCTCACAATATTCCAAACACATATATTTTTACTAAAATAGTGTAAGATAACCACTTACGCAAAACTGGGTTTTTTTCCTACCTTGCACCCTATGTTTGCTGGGATAGACTCCAGCTCAGGACTAAGTGGGCTTAGAAAATGGTATGGTATGACACTTCTGCAAAACACTGTCATGAATGAAAATGGAACACAGTCAAGCACACCTGAGCATTCAAATTGAAGATCCACTTCCATGCCTCATTCAGTGGTCTTGAGTCCAACCCAGTAACGGCTTATTCAATGGCTAACATTTTCCTTAATATGACATTAACAAAAAGCATATGTTGAAGGACATGCAAAACTAAACAGTAAAAGAAAGTGAAAACATTATCAGGAAGAGAATATGCCTCCTACCTCTGCAGATCCAAAATGATTTAACGAGCAGAAGGTCAATTCAGTGATGCTGCTAAATAATCACAGGGTACTCCGGTAGTTGCTCACATCTATGACTATAAATATAACAATGGGAGGTGGTTTTACAATTCAAATGCTTGTTTGTGCATGCGTGCTTTCCAATTTCATTGCACAGGAGTGTTTTGAGGAGGTGGTTTATTTAACTATATCTTAGTAAAGATAAATGTGTTTGGAACATTGTGAGTGTACAACCGGATGACTTTATACAGGGTGGTCCAGATCTAATTATGCAGATCCAGATTGCCTGGATGACTTTGATTTATGCGGGGATGGTTCCAGTTCGGCGTGAAGACGATTCTTCATGTCATCAGTTCGCACACTTCTTGATGGTCCGGGATTTTTTGGGTGATTTTCAATGTAATAAACTTAATAAGTTATAGTGTAATGAAAATTGCATAATTTGATCTGGACCACCCTATATGTGGATTATGTGTACAAATAACAGTATCAGAAAGTTTGTTAAATCTGGTCTGTCTGAAAACAGACAAAAAAAATAATTCTTGGCCATGACTGTAACTACATGCTGTAAGTAGTACTTACATACTGTACATATACAGACACACACACATACATACACACACACATTATATATATATTATAAAAATAATCCTGGAGAGAAACAGTACGGCGACGATATGTGATATTCACGCTAAGATCACGTAAGACACTTAAAAGACCCACGAGACTAAAGAGATTGGCCACGGTGCGTCTCGCGGGGACCTTAAATATGAGACTTTGTGCCAAGAGATTGACCCAGGATCGTCTCGCGATGACATAGAACATGAGATTCTTGCAAGACACGCCCTACTTACAACTAAATAACAGCACGAGCAGGAACATACTCAGTCGTATTTTGGCTTTGAGCACACACAGATCCAGGGCTCTCAGCGCATATAAAGCATATAAGGACAATACATTTTAAATGAAACGTAGACGACTAAGCGAAGAAGAAAGCAGCACGGAGAAAACAGACTCAAAAGCGTTGGAGAGACAAAAAAGAAAAAGAATAATCTAGGTGCAAATTCAGAAAATAAGGAAAGTAATTATCAGCCCGGAACAAGTGGAATTGAAAAAAAGCACATCCAATCCAAACGTTGCTACTTTACACATGCAGAACAGGTTAGAGATTATGAAAGCAGTGGAATTCGAAAGGCTCAAAAAAAAAAAAAAAAAAAGGTTGCCACGATACACATGTGAAGGAAGTTAAAGAATATGAAAGTAGGAAAATTAGAAAGTATAAAAAAAAGAAAGTAAAGATCACAGTTGTGCAAACAAACGGAAATTATTACTCAAAAAAGGGAAAGTAATCACCATGGACCAGGTGTCATTGAAACAAAAGCAGGATAAAGCGAGGTCAGAAATAAAAGACCGAGTAGAAAATAAAGTAAAACGTCATAAAGAGCTTAAAAAACATGGGGCCAAACACATGTAGAGCAGGTTAGAGATAATAAAAATTGGAATTCAAAGGACTCATAGAAACACATGCAGAGCAAGATACAGAATATAAAAGTAGAAAAAAAAAGACAGTGTCAAACCAAAGAAAGTAAACATCGCATTAGCGCAAACAAAGAGAAATTATTACTCGGGAGAAATAACGAAAAGGCGAATAGAGATCGAATATATAGACATAACAGAATTTCAAAAACAGAGTTTACCTCACATGCATTTATTAGTTACTTTGCAAAAAAAAATTGTTAACTGCTGATGATGTAGATCGTTTTGTCTGTGCTAAAATTCCAAACAGAGAAAAAACCTATCTTAAATTATGATACAAAGTCATTAAACACATTTCTCACTGACCTCATTAAAAAGATTCGCACATTGAGACATGAAAGATTCCAAATATTGTTTATACAGAAGTTCTGAAATAAAAGTGAAACTAATGAAATAGCAACAATTCAAAGAAAAAAAAAATCTTAAAAGTGTGTATCCGGAAAAACAAAAACAGGGGTTGGTGAGCAAAGCGAAAGCCCCCTAGTCATATACATATACACACACACACACACACACACACACACACACGTGGATTACGTGATACAGATAATGTGAGATTTTCTTTCATGCACAGTTTTATATCATTTGCTTTTGTCCAACGTTGGTCACGACAAACTCCAATTATACCAGAAATGTTGTCATTTCCAATCTACATGGAGACTTAAAATAAACTACAGTGTAAGAAACATAAAAATATATATCATTCTGCTCAAGGTATTCCTTTAAAGAGTCATGAAGCACCATAGTAGCCTGCCCTCTCCTGCCATCTATTTGTTACTATCACTGAGCTGCTAGAATAAAATCTTCCAGGGCACATTTTGAAGTTATTTTTTAAACATCCCATTGAGAGCACCATTCTCTCCAGACATATTTCTAATGACAGGGCTGTATTTTTTTTCCAATAGTGCCCTCTGGTGCCTATACAATTAGTACCCACGTAGTCATTCTCTACAAAGGCTCAAAATAATATAATATACACTATGATAATGTACACTTAAAAGTGTCTTTAAGTGTTTAAAGTGCCACTCAACACGTTAAATATAAATGATATAAATTAAAAGTGCTTAACCATTTGAACAATTTTCACAGACATGACTATGTGCAAACACATTAATATGGACAAGTAAAAGTCTAGAGAAATCAAAACTAGTTCCTCCACTGACTCATTTTGAGACCCTGAGAAAATGAACTTAACTTGCTAGCATGCCACTTCCTGAAATATTGCAACAACTGAACTTATTGTGCATGGTGATATATAAATTGCTTTTGAGCAAGGCATTTTCTTAGACAATAACTAGCATATCAATATAATGCTTGGGTTAAGAAAAAGTGTTATAAGTTCTCAATGATCTGCTCTCAGTGACCAAATTAAGCTGGTCTATGATACCTTTGCTCTGCAAATGATTGGTACTAATGTAGGAAGCACTACTTAAAATGGAGTGCAATTCCCAGGAGCCAAGGGAGTATTGCACCATCGAGCGGCTCTTGGTGCAAGGGTTGCTAGGAGAAAGAAGAAGAGGCACAGAGTTTTTATTGCTTTGACCTGTCTGTTAGATTACAATAACATTTATCCTCAGGATTAGTTTTTGCTGGATTTGTGTTCTTGTCCTATGCCTGCTTGTTAATGTAGTTTCATCTGAGTTAGAAAAATGACTTCATCTTTGGAGTGCTCCACACTTTTACAAAACTTCTCACTGAAGAACTGTGTCATAGTAGGACAAAACTTCACATTAAATTCAGGAGGTTGTTCACAGGGGATTTCACTTCACTCACCATCTTCATCTGCACCGGTAAAACCAGACTGTGTTTTGGACTGTGTCCTGTGTGTTTGTTTTGTGCCTAGTATTTTGTTTGTTTAAATAATTAATTATTGCCATTGGGTTTATTTTGTTGGGTTTCTGCTTAGGTGCTATTTGATTAATTGTTTTTTTTAACTCATTATTTCTTTAATGCTGATTTAATTAAATTGCTATATTATGGGTCTCTGTGCATGAGTGTGTCCGAGCCAAGTCAAGGCTGGGTGCATTCCTGGAGTCCCTGAAATAAAATATATCACTGTTTAAAGCAGGAAGGATCTGAGTGCCTTGTGGTCACTACAGATTTTAGACAGGAGCCAGGAAACTAACACACACCCTTCTGTTTCCCTGTTTCATACCTCACATTATTAGAAGTGATGACATTTGAAGGTGCAGTGCAGTGTGAGAACCTTGAACTGAGTGCACCTCTTGTGGATGTGATTCTGGTGTCTAGCGCACACCATGTCATGGTCAGAACCCCTCTTGAAGAAGAGCTGATCCTGCTGGATCCCTTGTGCATCTCAATTCCAGAGCCTACGAAGACCAGCAAGGGATGGATTCTACAAGTCTTGATGCTGCACTTAGTGTAACCAGAAGCTCAGGTTGACGCCATAACCTGCATCTTTATGAATAGGGATGCGACTGTCCATATTAATACAGGCCGCTACTCCAATATGAGTGATTCTTGAAAATGATCATTGATGTTGGGAGAGGCTGTACTTTCCAAAGATGATTAACAGGAAAATGTAAAACCTGCACTTTGCAGATGGATGGCCCTGAGATTGTGCATGCCCTTAAAAATATTAAATAGCAAACCACGATTAATTTCACTTTTATTAAGGACTATAGCTTGAATTTCACACATAGGTTGTTGCTTCCAGTCTTGACGAGGAAAGTGGAAATTTTGCAGCCAGCAGAATGTCAAAAATCTGTTACTAAATAACAGAATGTAACATTTTCAAAGTCAATTAATACAATTCAGCGTCAGGGTGAAATAGAGCCCAGACAATCTTCATTTTGTTGGCTTGGTTTACTTTTAAGAAGGGGATATGAAGTTATTTTCTGACAAGTTAAACATACAAAATGTTACTGATTAGGCGGCAGATGAGACTGATTTATAAAGCATGAATTTAAAAGCAGATCCGTAAGAAGTTGTCTAGTTTTCTGTTGAAGCCTCCTCAAGATAAACATGAACAGCAGATGAGCTCCACTAAAGTAATGAAAGGGTAAATAGGTGTGTGGGTGTGCATGTGTGTGAGTGCTACTCCAAAGATGAATTTCTACTGAAAGTAATCATGAAAAGTCCCCATCAATTTCTTAAACTGCCCAGGAAGATAGTACCTACAATTTTTTCATGCTTTCTTTTTATTTAATAAATGTCAAAAAGGTGTGACAAATGACACACAACAGCCTCCTCTGATTTCCTATGTCAACACCCTCTGTGTACAATTTATTTGGCTGCTGGCAATTACTTCAGGGGAAAGTGGGCTCTCTGTAAATTTCACTGGTGTGTTAGTAGAAGGCAGCTGGTGAAAATAAATAAATAAATAATACTCCCGCCCCCTAAACTGATTTAGGTTAAAGGGGCCTATTTCAAAAGGAATAAAAATAGACATTAAATAAAGAGAACAATTAAATATTACCCAAAAATGGATCTGGAAAAAATATATTTTAAAAACAGAAGTGATATGATTTAACAAAAGTATTAAGTAACATAATATTCTTAAACCTCAATAATCCAATTTAAGGGCACAAGGGCTTACTATAAGTCTACCTTGGCAACACTGGCACATACAGAAATCCAACCATGGAGAGGGAGTCGGTGCATGGCTGAGCCTAACCGCCCTCACAAAGGGGTGGGCCACTCTGGAATTCACAATTACTTAAAATGCACAGCTTTGGGTATGTAGGAGGAAAACCCGTGGAGACAATGACTGATCGTAGAATTGATATACAGGACTGTCTAACTGTGCTGCAAAAAATACTAAATAATAAACTAAAAATACTAACTGCAGTTTTATTGGATTGGCAGAGGATGTTAAATGCCAATAATTATAATTTTTCCCCCTTATAGACATTTCCTGCAACTTGATAGTGAACCACATCCAGTTTAAACTGTCATATAAAATACATTCTACTTAGATTTCATAAAAACACCTTTTAACCTAGGTTTGCTAGTAAGGGGTGAAGCTAGTATTTCATATTTTCTTACTCCCTGCAAAAATCACTTACCTGCTTGTGCATCTCAATGTTTAAACCATACGACATTTCATAATACTGTAAAAAACAAAGAAAAAAGAAAAAAAAAGAAACAGGATTAGCATAAGATAGGACTGCCAATGTTTTACGTACTGAAGGCCTTTTAAGAATAAAATGTGCTGCACTATCACTGGAAATTTTATTGTATCTACAGAGATATCTCCGTCTGGGAACTCAGGTACCCCATTCAAAGATCTGCTACTTTCCTACTCAAAGGGACATGGTTTCCCAATTAAAGGTCAGAGGCCTCCCACTCAAGGGATTGAGCTCCAATACTAAAGGGTCAGTTTTTTTCTCTCAGTCTCGAACAAAGTGTTCCCTGCTTTCTCCAGCAGAGCAGCTCTAAGAAAGATGCTTTTAAATTTTATTCAGTCTGAGAGGATTGAAGATTAGTTACATTTTCTTCCGTTTTATTTGTTGCTAAAGGACTCTAAATTTGCTTGTACTTTATGAATAAAATGTGCTTTTAAAAAGTCATGTTTATCAACTTCATTTGTCCAGCTCAGAACCCAAAGTAAGACACATTTGTGTGTGTGTATAAATTTATTTGTACACATAATCCACATATAGGGTGGTCCAGATCAAATTATGCAATTTTCATTACACTATAACTTATTAAGTTTATTACATAGAAAATCACCCGAAAAATCCCAGACCATCGAGAAGTGTGCGAACTGACGACATGAAGAATCGTCCCCGCATAAATCAAAGTCATCCAGATGATCTGGACCTGCATAATTAGATCTGGACCACCCTATATGTAGTGGCGCGCAAACGTTTGGGCAACCTTGGTAAAAATGTCTTACTCTGTGGATAGTTAAGTGAGCAGAAGATGAACTGATTACTGTATGACATAAACTTAAAGATGACAGATTTCTTTTATACTTTAGGCAAGATTAGGTAGAAAATACCAAAAAAATGAAAAGGGCATGAAGCTAAAGTATGGGCAATCGGCATGGTCAATACTTAGTAAACCCCCTTTGGCAAATTTCACAGCTTGTAAACGCTTTTTGTAGTGAGCCAAGAGTCTTCCAGTTCTTACTTGGGGTAGTTTCGCTCATTTATCCTTCCAAAAGGCTTCTTATTCTGGAAGATTTTTGGGTTTGTCTTGCATGCACTGCTCTTTTGTGATTTATTTACAGATTTTCAATGCTGTTTAGGTCGTGGGGGGGGACGACGACGACTCTGAAGGTTTTGGAAAAACTGCTAGCTTGTGCCTCTTCAGGTTTTCCACTGCAGATTTTGAGGTGTGTTTCAGATCATTATCTTGTTGTAGGACCCATCCTCTTTTGAACAGATGGTGTGATGTTTGCTTCCAGAATTTGCTGGTATTTATTTGAATCCATTCTTCCCTCTACCAGGGACATTTTACCTGTGCCACTGGCTGCAACACAAGCCCAAAACCTAATCAATCTACCGCCATGTTTAATAGTTGGAGACGTGTGCTTTTCCTGGAATTCAGTGCCCTTTTTACTCCAAACATACCTTTACACATTGTGGCCGAAAAGTTGTATTTTGACTTCATCAGTCCACAGGACTTGTTTCCAAAATGCATCAGACTTGTTTAGATGTTCATTTGCAAACTTCAGGTGCTGAATTTTGTGGCTGCTGATTTTACCATGAAGGTCATATTTGTTCAGGTGTCGCTGCACAGTAGAACAATACACCACCACTCCAGAGTCTGATAAATCTTCCTGAAACTCTTTTGCAGTCAAATGGGAGTTTTTTATTTCCCTCTGTAGCAATCTAACAAGCAGTTCTTTCAGAAAGTTTTCTTGGTCTTCCAGACCTCAACTTGAACTCTACTATTCCTGTTAACTGACATTTCTTAATAACTTTAGGAACTAAGAAAAAAGTTACCAGACAACGCTTTGCTATCTTCTTGTAGTCTTCACTTGCTTTGTGAGTATCAATTATTGTATATTTCA
This sequence comes from Polypterus bichir lapradei, assembly GCA_026402145.1. NCBI lineage: Eukaryota > Metazoa > Chordata > Cladistia > Polypteriformes > Polypteridae > Polypterus > Polypterus bichir. The sequence goes on from JANRMT010062789.1 coordinate 24,124,435, forward strand.
GAGTGCTAAGCAGCTGCATAGAGGAGCCCATAGCTGTTAATGTTTGGGACAAGGTTTGAGAAGTCAGAGAATTTATACATCTTTGCAATTTACATCACCTGGGGTTTCCTAATGATGACAGTGAACAAGCCATAGCCCTAATGAGCTAATGAAGGTATGAGACCTTGGGAAAAGTTAACTGAGATCTCAAATATATTGGGGTGACAAAAATTCTGCATGGTGCTAATTTTCTTTTTTCACTGAACAATTGTACAAAGCAAAAACGATACACTATGCTTAAATAAAATGCTGAAGAAAAATATTTTATCTTTAACTTTATGCCTTTTGGTGATGAGTTCAACTTCTGCTCACTTATCTATTCAGAGTAACAGATATTTTAAGCAAGGGTGCCCAAACGTTTGCAACTATATATATATATATATATATATATATATATATATATATATATATATGGTTGTGTATATATACTAGCCTACACTATACTACCGTACTAGAATATATTTAAGAATATTTGATATCTCTTGCCCTACGTGTACCTTCAGCGCCATCCCTCTGTATTGTCATGTGCCTGAACCTCTCTTAACCTGAGCTTCCTTTATTGAGCATGTTCCTGTCAAGCCTGTACTTCCTCCTCCAACTGAGCCAACAGAGCCAAACTGACCAATTATATTGTTTAGAGGGACTTGACACAAACACAGAGCAGAACTCATCTTATTATAGATTAGATATATACACACACAAACTGTGTATTTCAATTCAGTTTACCTTTCTATAGCACTCTTCATTAAGCATGGGTGAAGAGCGCTGTATGAGGTTTACAGTGAGATGCCAATACAAACTTTACAAATTACTAATTACATAAAGAGTACACATTGACACAATCATTTCCTTAAATAGATGAGAAAACAAAGTAGTTGAAACTGAATAACATAACGGAGTCCAGCCATATCAATACATAAATAAACACAGTTGTCCCACTTTATTCAACTTTTCATTATCCAGATTTTGATACAACACTTGGTTTTCTTTGACAAAAATTCATTATCCAGACCATTTTATTGTCATAAGGTACATTTCATCTTATGCACCTCTGACCTTTCTTGTACTAGTCTTGTGCAGTGGTTGCATCTACCATAAAACACCTGTATAATCTTGAAAAATGGCTCTAAAAAGGTGGAAAAACGTGGAAACAATTGAAAAACAAGAGCAATTTCTTTCCCACAAATTTCAAAAATACATTTTGCTGTGAGTCAAGTCCACTGTTCTAGTTGGCCTTGGAAGTAAACCTTCCCTTTGCATGAGAGAAGTAAATACCTGGTTTCTCTCTTTTATCCTGAATGCAAGCTAATGTATTGAAACATTCTCATTAATTACCTAATTATTGGTTTCTTAATTAGGTAATTGATGTATGACCTGTTGTATATCATAGAAAAATCAAGGGTTGATGAATGTGTGCTTTAGTGATATTTGGGGAAATTGAGGGGATTTTCTTATGGTCTGGGAATGTGTTATTATTTTTCCCATTTAATGCAATGGGAAATATTTTTTTGATATCCAGTTACTTATTTGCCAATACACACACACATATATATGTATGTATATATACACTCACACATCAGTCACGGCCGAAATTATCGGCACCCCTGGAATTTTCCCAGAAAATGTGCCATTTCTCCCAGAAAATTGTTGCAATCACAAATGTTTTGGTATACACCTGTTTATTTCCTTTATGTGCATTGGAACAACACAAAAAAACAGAGAAAAAAAGCCAAATCTGACATCATTTTACACAAAACTCAAAAACCGGGCTGGACAAAATTATTGGCACCCTCAACTTAATATTTGGTTGCACGCCCTTTGGAAAAAATAACTGAAATCAAGCGCTTCCTATAACCATCAACAAGCTTGTTACACCTCTCAACTGGAATTTCCGACCACTCTTCTTTTGCAAACTGCTCAAGGTCTTTCAGATTTGAAGGGCGCCTTCTCCCAACAGCAATTTTGAGATCTCTCCATAAGTGTTCAATCGGATATAGATCCGGACTCATTGCTGGCCACTTCAGAACTCTCCAGTGCTTTGTCTTCAACAATTTCTGGGTGCTTTTAGAGGTATGTTTGGGGTCATTGTCCTGCTGGAACACCCATGACCTCTGACGCAGACACAGCTTTCTGACACTGGGCCCTACATTGCACCCCAATATCTTTTGGTAGTCTTCAGATTTCATGTTGCCTTGCACACAACCAAGGCATCCAGTGCCAGAGGCAGCAAAACATCCCCAAAACATTTTAGAACACCCACCATGTTTGACTGTAGGTACTGTGTTCTTTTCTTCGTAGGCCTCATTCTGTTTTCTATAAACAGTAGAATGATGAGCTTTACCAAAAAGCTCTACCTTGGTCTCATCTGTCCACAAGACGTTCGTCCAGAAGGATTTTGGCTTCCTCAAGTACATTTTGGCAAACTCTAGTCTGGCTTTTTTTATGTTTCTGTGTCAGCAGTGGGGTCCTCCTGGCTCTCCTGCCATAGCATTTCATTTTGTTCAGATGTCGACGGATAGTTTGAGCTGACACTGTTGTACCCTGAGTCTGCAGAACAGCTTGAATATGTTTTGAAGTTGATTGGGACTGTTTATCCACCATTTGGACTATCCTTCATTGCAGTCTTTTATCAATTTTTCTCTTCCGTCCACGTCCAGGGAGATTAGCTACAGTGCCATGTGTTGTGAACTTCTTGATTATGTTTCGCACAGTGGACAAAGGAACATGAAGATCTCTGGAGATAGACTTGTAGCCTTGAGATTATTGATATCTTTCCACAATTTTTGTTCTCAAGTCCTCAGATAATTCTCTGCACTTCTTTCTGTTCTCCATGCTTAGTGTGGCACACTCAGACACACAACAGAAAGGTTGAGTCAACTTTTCTCCATTTTAACTGGCTTCAGGTGTGATTGCTATATTTCCAGCACCTGTTTCTTGCCACAGGTGAGTTCAAACGAGCATCATATGTCTGAAATGAAACGATTTACCCACAATTTTGAAAAGGTGCCAATAATTTTGTCAGGCCCATTTTTGGAGTTCTGTGTGACATGATGTCAGATTTGGATTTTTTCCTCTGTTTTTTTGTGCTGTTCCAATGCACATAAAGGAAATTAACGTGTATACCAAAACATTTGTAATTGCAACAATTTTCTGGGAGAAATGGTGCATTTTCTGGGAAAATTCCAGGGATGCCAATAATTTCGGCCACGACTGTATTTAATTAATACCACGTCCACTTTTTTCAAATTATTAACTAAAAATGGTTTACAGTAGTTTCAATCTTGTGACTCTGGAAATCTTTCTTATACATTCAGAATTTACTGGATCTCATCTGGTCAAATATATAAACCAGAAAGAAGACGATGATGACAAAGAATGGGAAAAAAAAATTGGCTAAAGATCTCTCAGGAGACATCCTTGTTAAAAGCAAGAGCCAGTAAACAAGCCTGCCCATGCCAGATATAAGCACACCTTTAACAGGATTTAATGTAAAAGGAAGAAAAAAATGATTGAGTGTCTAGCGTGGCAGCCATTAATGGCAACTTGAATGGATTTCCAAATCCTAAAGCAATTACAGCGCATGGCAGAGCGGAAAGCCCAGCTGAGCTTCAAGAGTGTGAAATCCAATAGCCTATTAGATAGCATCCCACCTTTTTTTTTTTGATGTGTCAGTTTGATGCTGAAGCAAGTCGGGGATTAGATCAGATTATATCGTTAAACGGATCAATTAGACGCAAACATCAGACGGCTATGCAGGCAGGGCCAGTGACAATGAGATTAGGCAGATCAACAAATTATACAGACTGCAGAAGGGCCATAGGCTTGACGTAGGGGCATCTCTACACCTAAAGATGGGCACCCTTGTGCACTGAAATGAATACTCACACAACCACATAAAACTTAAGGCAAATATGGATTAAAGGATACATTTTTTGGGATGCCTTGTCCATGTGTGCCTACAATTGCTGGGACAGCTCCAGATGCCCCGCAATCAAGCCCAAGAGCAGGTTAGGAAAATGGATGGATGGATGAATTATTTGAGGGTATTGTTGGTAACTGTTCAATTTGGCATCTGATGATAAAAGCACACTCTGATCTTCAAAGTGAGCCGTCAGATGAGATGCTCGTCATGATAGTGGCTGTTGCCTCAGCTTTACTTCACAAAAAATAGTGCTGAGGATTACAGAGACTCTCAACTGAAGGCTGTGACTGGAATGTTGAAGACCGTAAATGCAATACTTTTTTGCAACTAGATGTTCTTGATATATCTACAGCATGTGTCATTCTGGTTCTCCACTCTCTTAAAAGCTATGGAATCGTGGTGCTGCTAGAGGCAGGGCTGTGTTAATGTATGGGCACAATAAGCACTGGCCGGGGGCCCATGATGTTTCTGATGCTTATGTATGTTTCCGCTCTGCTATCAAAACAGGGGCCCCAGCGTCCAACTTTGTTTGAGGGTCTACGATACTGGTAAGACGGCCATGGACAGAGAGATTTACATGGCACCCTATGTCCTCAATGCCTGCTCAGCTAGGAAAACTCTACAGTCTTCTACCAGACTTACACAAATACATCAGTCCCATTAAACATAACTTAATGATCCCAAAATGCACAAAATTCCTACTGGGTAAAGACAAATTAGTAATTTCAGACCAATAATTGGTGGATAATACAAAGACCGTTCAGAGCTACTAACTAAACCCCTCTGCACTACAACAGTAAGGATAACCAGTACCATTCTGAAAACTGCCACACTCACCATAATGTAGTGACGCTGCATTTCAGACTTCTCAGTGGCAAGCTTGTCACACTCCAACTTTAAGCTGCAAGGGAGAAAAAAAAAGAAGCTCATGAGATAAAACTCGTGTCAGTAGAGATCAGATGTCTGAGGCTATGGAAACATCATCTGCATTTTTGTGAGATGGAGAAAGTCAGCACTGACAGAGGCTACCAAGAGAGGTGGAATCTTAGTAATTTTTAACACTGCCCATCCTCAGTCAACCTTGTGAGTGTGCAGCCTGGTTTGGCTGTTTCTTTCTGGAGAGTAGGAAGGAATTACTTGAGGATAACAGTGACATCAAATCTCTTGTGCTATGACACTAGTTCACTGGAAACAGTTAATAGGAGTGTAGGATTGTCAGCAGGACTGCTTCTGGTTACCAGAGGCCCAGATGACATCACATTTTTGTAGAACAAATGAGGAAATACAGCAGGAACCAGAAAACATTAGTAGCAGCACACCGTTGGACTCTAAACACAGGCACGTCATAGTGTTCCTGGATTTATGGAAGGAACAGAAGAGGCAGGCATTAGTCCAAAAAATGGTGGGATCTTCTGACCATTTGGGTAAGTCCTGACATTAAAGCTTTTAGTGACTAGGTGACCATGAACAGTATACACATTGGGCCTAGAGTCAGGAGCTGAATGGTGGCAAAGGTTTACTGGTCAAAAGGAATTAAATGGTGAAAGTTGACAAGATTCCAGGAGCTGTGCGGACAGCTCAGAGCCTTTCACAGATTTGATAATTTTGTTCCTGTGAGCAAGGAGCAGCCACAAATGTTACAAATAACATTAATATTTTAATGTATTGTTGTGGAATGCTTTGGGGGCAGAGCAGTTAGTGGTTCAGCCTAAAAGCCTGAGAAACATGGGTCTAAACCCTAGACCTGGTACTATGCTTTGTAAGAACTGTAATTAATAATTAGCTTTTTCATCCTATCCTCTTGCCAGTATTCTACAGAGGCACTTGATGTCACTGCTACTTTATCAAATGGCTGTTCCTGTCCAAGCAATAAGATATCAAAGTTATTGGGAACCTTAAGACCAATGGTTACAAACAGAACACCAGACTATCTTGTTTTACTTTAGTTAATTAGAGTTGTATTAAGGTGTTTTAGAAAAAGAATTACGGATTACATTTTACATTCTGGTTATAGAGACATACTGGTATTAACATTTAGTTATATACATGCAGGCTCTGTGTGGGTCTCAGCAGCCTGTCAAAATGGTCATATATTCAACATCATTTTGAAAATGATAGAAAGTCAGACAGACAGAACAAACTTTAAATAGCAACATAACAACAATATTTATTTATATAGCACATCTTCATACAAAAAAATGTAGCTCAAAGTGCTTTACATAATGAAGAATAGAAAAATAAAAGACACAGTAAGAAAATAAAATAAGTCAACATTAATTAACATAGGATAAGGAGTAAGGTCCGATGGCCAGGGTGGACAGAAAAAACAAACAAAAAAAAAACTCCAGACGGCCGGAGAAAAAAAATAAAATCTGCAGGGATTCCAGACCATGAGACCGCCCAGTCCCCTCTGGGCATTCTACCTAACATAAATGAAACAGTCCTCTTTGTATTTAGGGTTCTCACGGAAGGACTTGATGATGATGGTCATGTGGACATCTGGCTTTTAGTCCATCAATGTTGGAGCATAATGATGCTTTGAGTAGGTGGTGGTGGCGCAGGCCGCCACCACAAAGAAACCAGAAAAAGAAACAGAAGAGAGAGTAGGGATCAGTACGGATTTTAGAGCCACCATGAATAGTTATTATGATGAATTGAACATACAGAGTATCAGGATTAAGTTAAAGTGAAGTTATGAGAAGGCCATGTTAAAGTAATGTGTTTTCAGCAGTGTTTTAAAGTGCTCCACTGTATTAGCCTGGCAAATTCCTATTGGCAGGCTATTCCAGATTTTAGGTGCATAACAGCAGAAGGCCGCCTCACCACTTCTTTTAAGTTTAACTTTTGGAATTATAAGGAGACACTCATTTGAGGATCTAAGGTTACGATTTGGGATATAAGGTGTCAGACATTACGATATATAAGATGGAGCGAGATTATTTAAGGCTTTATAAACCATAAGCAGAATTTTAAAGTCAATTCTGAAAGACACAGGTTACCAGTGTAATGACATCAAAACTGGAGAAATGTGTTTGGATTTTTTTTTCCTAGTTAGGATTCTAGCAGCTGCATTCTGCACTTGTTGTAAATGATTTATGTCTTTTTTGGGTAGTCCTGAGAGGAGTGCGTTACAGTAATCTAGGTGACTGAAAACAAAAGCGTGAATTAATTTCTCAGCATCTTTCAATGATATAAGAGGTCTAAATTTTGCTATGTTTCTTAAGTGAAAAAATGCTGTCCTAGTGGTCTGATGAATATGCGATTTAAAATTCAGGTTACAGTCAACAGTTACCCCTAAGTTTTTTACTTCCGTCTTAACTTTTAATCCTAATGCATCAAGTTTATTTCTGATAACCTCATTGAATCCATTTTTGCCAATCACTAAAATTTCAGTTTTCTCTTTATTTAGCTTGAGAAAATACTGTTCATCCATTCAGAAATACCAGTAAGACATTGTGTTAGTGAATCGAGAGAATCGGGGTCATCAGGTGCTATTGATAAATACAGCTGTGTGTCATCAGCATAGCTTTGGCAGCTCACATTGTAACCTGAGATAATCTGACCTAATGGAAGCATATAGATTGAGAAGAGCAGCGGACCCAGGATAGAGCCTTGTGGAACACCATATAGAATATCATGTGTCTTTGAGTTGTGATTACCACAACTAACAAAGAATAAACGCAAAGGGTCCACAGACGTAGTGAAAAACATTTAAAACAATGTACACACAAATGCTCATGTGGACTACTCAGAACTATACACACGATCTATACAGTGTACTTCAATGTATAGTGTCCCTAAAGAAATACTGTCCACATGCAAATGTGTGTGTGTTGTAACTTGTAAATGATAAAGTTGCACAATAGAAGGAGGACTTATAAAGTCTGATAGCTATGAGCAGAAAGATCCTAATGGTGCACAGTGATGGAAAGTGTTGCTGGCTAAATGTGATATAGTGATGGTGCTAATCTGTCACTGCTGCTCAGTTTTGCAATACATCTGCCCTTCCCGATCAGGAATGTCAAATTAGCTTTGCTGCAGATGTTAGCTGTTACAGCTTAATTGCAGTTTAATTAAAAAAATATATATAATATATAGTAACGGCAAATTTCGCTTTACAAACGGTCCAAAATGCAAACTTCAAGTAGAATCTTCTTTGACTTGCCAGAACATGGTATGATCGTGTGTTTCATAAGAAAGTTGGGATCATTCTTCTCAGTTCTTTATCTGCTTTGTACGGAGAGCTAAAAATGTAAAACTGATCTTCAATAACCACTTTCAGTTTGGTAAGGTACAAGCGGCTATATTTGATTTCAGCTCTACGCAGGCTCTGTTTAATGTTGCAGAAGGCAACGTGTTCAACAGCTGTAGCAGGACAGATATCTGGGAAAATACAAATGGGGTACTTTCAAAAATAATCTCAACTTTCTGTCTGAGAAGGGACAAAAGATTTTATTTGGCCTGTAGTTTCTCGAACACAGACAATTAGGCTTTTTGGTTTGGAGGCATTTGATCTTCATATGTGGCAGCCGGCAGAGATCTCGATGTCCGATTTAAATTTAAAGTCCTCTCCAGTTATTTTAGAGAATAGTTCAACTATGAATTTCACTGGGTTTGGACTTTGCCATTTTTCATGAAGACTTTCATTCTGATGTTGCTCCTTCTATATCTATCTTCCAGTGGTGCCAGTTTGTCCATGAGCACTTTGCATTCTGATTTTGTTGCTATTGCTTTTTCATCTGTGGCTGAAGCAGATTGTTCAACTTTTTCAATAAAGGTTGTGAATGTTTGCTTAACATCTTCAAGCTGAGAAGCAAGTACTTTAATTTTACTCTTTAAGTTACTTGTATTGTCCTACAAGTAAAGTATTTTGTCATCAATTTTTTGTAGCATTTCTTGTAAACGTTATAGTAAACTTAGTACTTAAACGTTGCTCCAGGTCTTTCATATCCTGATGCAGTTTCTCATTTAGGACATTTATTTCTCTATTGCCCTTCTTTGTATCTTGCTTTATATCATTTATGTTCTCTCAGAGTGTGGCGATCATTACCTTTAGCTCAGTAAGCGTGTTTCGATCTTCCCTGATCTCCATAGGCAGAGTTGCGAGTTCAGTGGGAGATGATGTTGCAGACTTGCAGGGGGAATTAGCTGAAGTTGACAGTGGGGATGAAAAGACCATGCTGGGCTCCAATGATCCTCCGGGATTATACCATTCTGAACCCTGTCATTTGGAAATCCTCTTTGAAGTCATTCTTCACAGAAACATTTTATGATTGATTGTTTAATCATTAAAGCAAACCTGGACAGTACCTGAACTCAGGACATGGGAAGACTGAGGCATCAGTGTTAACCACTGTGTCACCATAGTGTGTAAATGAAACGTTTTTAAAATTGATGCAACATATGATACCATTTTTAGCACTTACACTATGTAGTATATCAACCTGTAATTATCCATTGGAATGTTCTGTGTCCAAAACCACTAGACTTGATTTTAAAATTACATAACTGGTACATAAATCATCCTGTGTGGATTACCAATTTGAAAATGTCATATCATAAATAATGCTGCCTAGTACACTGTTAATGAATCAAAGTTACTTCTGTTGTGAAATCTGAGCATTTTTTGAGAGGTCTAATGGAGCCAGTGTTCTCAGTTTTGTGGGTTTACTTCAAAGTTGTTAAATATAACAAGATCCACGTTTCATCTTTTTGAACTTTTTGTTAGCTTTAATTTGGGCAGAAATTAGATCTGCATGAAGCAATTTCAATTAATCCATTTACACTACATGCCATGTTTTAAATTTTATGAGAACTGCCAAGTACCCTTCTCCATGCCCTGCACATTGTAGGCTTTGTCTTATTTTTTTAAAGTAGGTCTATAGGTTGCATAGCAGCAGCATTGTATCATTGCCAGAGATTATAACCCACAGTTCAGAAGGATTATCTGCGTTAGTATATAAGTAAGCCTCTCACTTGAATTAAGACATCATAATGTTATATAACTGCAAGCTACAGTGCATCATTCAGCTAATCACATTTATTATGTGAGGTGCTACCCTGGTGTGCAAGGTTCAACATGTACTGAATCCCACCATCTTACATTAGAAGAGATTACCTTTGGCATCAAATTTCAGATCAAATACTAATAATAATACTAATAAAAAGATATAAATCAAAATCTAAGTACACACCTGAAAAATTTAAAAAAAATCTATGTTGTAATGGCTGTTTTGGTGCAACTAAACAAACTGCCATTGGTGAAGGTGGGCAGGCACTTTGGTAACAGAAAAGGACCAAGAGAAGAAAATATAATTAAAATAAGTCAGGGCACAAGAGGGGTGTCAAAACCATAAAGTCAAATAATTGTGTATCAAATCCCAAAACAAAACTCTAACAAAAGTCGAAACACCACAGGGAATCTACTAACTAAGCGCTCATGAAGTCTTTTAAAATTATCCATAACCTTGGACATCCCTTGACATGAGACTAGGGCTGTGGAGTCGGAGTTAAGAGTCGCAAGCAATCACGAGGGAAATGGAGTCGGGAGTCAGAAAAAATGTAATGACTCTGAATAAACAAACTGTAATATAATGTATTAAAACTTCCAATTTCACTTATACTAATTTGACTAAGCTACTGTTCTTCTCGCCTTTTCATAAAAATATAGTGTCTTTTTAATTTTGTAAGTTTTGCCTTTTGTTTACTGTTACTCAATGTTTGTACCTTCTTTAATAAATAACATAAAAGAGTCGCAGCCTTTAAATCCTAACTTTAACAGGATAGGGTGCTGAAAAGTAGCACGAAGATTCACATTGGCAGTGATAAAATGTCTTGTATGTTGTATGTTATATGCTTTCAATCTCCACTGAAAATATATGAGTCTAATTACAAATAGAGGAGTAGGAGGTACCATAAATTGAGGGGTCAGAGTCTAAGGCTTTGTGTATTGACTCCACAGACCTGCCTGTGACACTGGCTTAAATATCACTGTACTGATGACATTATGCATTGCAGCGTTTAGGCTAGGTCTTTGATGACAGATGCCTGTGTCTAAGAGACTGATATGCAAAATAGCAGTGCTGATAACTACAGCAAAATGGTGTTGTGGTAATTACAAAATCTGATGGAAAAATAGTAACTCTCTAACCAAAGCAAAAGAAAAAAAAATCAAAGTCAAACTAAGTTAAGCATGTTTCAAAACTGTAAACAAGTTTCATGTTCTTGCAACGCTGAGATGGCCACCTGTGACCCAAAAGTGGCTGAGAAACACTGCTTTATGTGTGTGTGTATCAATGGCTTTGGGGGCTGTGTTCAGGGCTGTTTCCTACCCTGCGCCAAAGGCTGCCAAAAAAGGCATCGTCCCCAGTTCTGTAACCCAGCACTGAAAAAAGTTGGTATGAAAATGTATGCATGTACTTATTTTGCTCCAAATGTGAAATCCAACAAAAAATGCAACAACAACAAAGAATAAATACATGAAAACACACTAAACTTCTGAGAGGCAACTGCAACAAGAGGTAGGAGAATATGTGTGAATTGTAGCACAAAAACTCCAATCCTGTGCACACAATGCAAGGTTTCTTTGTGTCTGGTGGTAAAAAGAAATTGTTTCAAGAACTGGCAGGAACAAATTTGAAAGAAAAAGACTGGATGAGTACATAATTATAATTGTACAGAGTTACAAACTATTTAGTTCAGAGTTGCTTCAGAGTGATACAAAGTATGTGTGCATTGATGTGTGTATATATATATTCTTCTAGAAACTGTTTAGGTGCAAGTGACTAAATGTCTCCAAAAAGGGGAACACCTTGTACCAAACCGTTGTGGCAGATGGCCAGGGGCCTTACCTGGCAGGGACGCCTTGATAATGGAAGGACCAGGGGAGAAAACAAGCATAGGGCATTACCTCCCCCGGAACATTAGATGGCAGCCCCCCTGTGATGCAGTGGTGCCTCAGATTCCCAAAGGGCTTCACGGGAGTTGGATTCTGGCACAGTCCTGTTGGGTTCTGTGGGTGCTGCCAGGGGGTACTGCTGAACTTGTGGAGCCCTACTTGGTTGGGTTTCTGTCTCAACCAAAAGTTCTTCTGGAACACGCTAACGGGCCACCAGAAGTATTCCCGGGTATTGGATGAATGAAGACCGCTGCCACTGCTCCAGAAGCCAGAGTCAGGAGGATGGGAAACGAAGCTTGCTGTGAGGAGTGGAGGTGGAAGGAAATACAGAGAGAGAGAAAAGAAAAGACAAAGTGCTTGATGCTTTACTTTTGTACTGCCTTTTATCTGTGGTGTGCATTTGGGAAACAAAAAAGAAGTGTTTCCCACAAGAAAATGAAAAAATGTTTGTTGCTGAGCTGTGTCTGTGTCAGGTTTGGAGAGCTGAGCACCTCCTGCAGGCCACAAAGTATAACTTTGCATTGCTAGGTAAGAGATTGAAGCCCAAAGGAAACTTGATTCCAGAGTGGTACATCATAAATTGACCGTAATGTAAAATCCAGTTTTTTTTTTTTTTTTTTTAAGAAATCCATAAAGTGCAAAAATTTGTTTGTGTTTTATTTATTTGATACTGGTATAAACGAAGGTTTTTAATCATATACTGTAAATGCTTGAATTTCTTGATAAACATGACATTTAAAAAAAAATGAAACTGTTAGACAGGCTTAACTTTCTTTTCCTTTTTTCTTATACTTTTCAATAAAGTGAATTACAAACCATAAAAGCATATTGCATTTTCTCTATTTCTACAAAGAAGATTCTGGCAGGGCACTGCGGCACTCCCTGCGTGGAGTTTGCATGTTCTTCCCGTGTCTGCATGGGTTTCCTCCGGGTGCGCTGGTTTCCTCCCACAGTCCAATGACATGCAGGTTAGATGCATTGGCGATCCTAAATTGTCCCTAGTGTGTGTATGGGTGTGTGTGCCCTGCCCTGCCCGGGGTTTGTTTCCTGCCTTGCACCCTGTGTTGGCTGGGATTGGCTCCAGCAGGCCATCGTGACCCTGTAGTTAGGATATAGCGGGTTGGATAATGGATGGGTTCTGGTAGATTAAGTAACTTGTTCAGGTTAGGGAGTTAGTGCCTTGGACTGAGGCTGTGATATTGGTATTTTCCTGTTTAACTTCCTACCTACAAGGACGCCTGCATTGAAATGCTCACAACGAAAGGGAACATAAAACATTATCAAAGGCACTTAATCCAAGTCAGGGTTAGTCACTGGACACAACACAGGAAACAGCCATGGCCAGAGAATGAGTCCAAGGCAGGGCCCACTCACACAAACACTCAGTCATAGTTACACAGGGACAATCAACTTGTGCCAAATAAAATAAAACTGATGGTATAATTACAAGAAGTGAGAGCCTGCTAATTAGGCACAATGAAAGTTGCATTATAAAATAAATGTAATGCAACAATTGAGGTATAAAAAAAGAGAATGTTCACTGATTACTCAGTAAAATAGACTCATTAGTGCTTAATCTCAAAGACAATGTGTTAAATAAAACTGAGGAATGATTGAGATTAAATGTTTACTATAAAAGGTGCTATATAAAATAAAGTGATTAGTGCTCTGTCTTAAAGGCCCTGTATTAAATAAACTAAACAGACTGAATAAAACAACTATAGTAACTAACATTGGTAGTAAGTAAACTGTTTACCATAGAAAGTACTACATACGTTAAAACTGGTGGACTAAGTGCATTTTTCCATATTTCTAAAAGTTGGAGCACTGGCAGCTATCAGAGGCACGTGGTGACTAAAATCCTACACTTTTAATTCAAGTGCATAGTATTGAAAACTCTGTTCTGAAATTGTTTTCAAGTAAAGGTTTTGAGGTAAGGTTGTAATGCTCACACATGCAAGTAAGAATTTCAGCCTACTACGTACACATGACAATAATGATCCTATAAACCTATTCCTATCCTCCTACTTCTCCCTACTGACTTCATCATTTCCACCTCCATCACAGTGGACTGCACTTCACCCAGTGCCACAATCTCAAATCACCTCATCCTGTTTTTGTCACCGACACACTTCCTTTTCCCCCCAAACTGTTTGTCTACACATGACTCGTAAAATTCTGCATAGCTACAGTGTTGCTTAAGCGTAAATCCCACCTAAATGATACATGTTTAAAATGAAATTCTTGGTTAATCAAAACTAGTTTTAATTTGTGGAAATGAAGGAGGTTTATAACCACAATTTTCACATACTGTTTAGAGTAACTGGTACATGCAACTGAAAAAAAAGAGGAAATTTGGAATTAGCTAATATGCAAAAATAACCACAAGGTTTAATCATATAGTCGTTAAATTCATTAAATGACTGGTTATCAAGAAGGCTGTCAGAACAAATTTCACTAATTGGATACAATTTGAATATATTCAAAAAATCATATTTGAAACCAAAACCATAAAAACTAGGCTTGGTTTACAATGATCTGTTTGAAGTTTTTCTAAAATCTGTGGCATTAAAAGATTAAGGGGCTCTCTACGATATAAAGATAAGAGAGCAGGTCAATGCAGTCTTCATCATACAGGTTAGTGTTATCAACCATAAATGACTTATACAGTATAGTCATAAATTAACTGCAGAAAGAGCGTCAGAAGTGATCATCAGTTCAGAAAGCATTAGGAAACCACAGCAAAACATTTTGGAATTCATCAGTTTGCAGCAGTGGTACCTGAAGTGTCTTGGACTGAGGGACACTTTGATAACTTCAAAAATAATAGCAGGTCACTTGAGGATGAGTGTGACCAGTCAGTGAAATTCTGAGTTAAATTTCCCACATTTATTTTATGAAAGGCATTTATGTGAAAAGTGCTAAGATTCAAATCAAACTTTGCTGGATTTGTGTTTTAGATCCTAGATTTCTGCCATTGATTTATAATAGACTCTTAGTAATGAAAATTGATTACCAGCAGGCAGCCTGAACTTGTCACCAGCAGTCTAGAATTAAGAGGTTGCCTTAACCAGACATGGATTCACCAGGCTTGCACCAAAGTAAGTTTAGATAAGAGAACTGTGCAGTGATTGAGATCAGCTAGACTCAAGAGAGACTGAGGTTGAAGAAGTGCTGCCTATAAGACAGACTGAGAGAGGTGTAACCTCAACTAGTAAACAGGAGTAGAGCAGTAAGGCACAGAAATGAAGCAAAAGTTCTCACTGTCCACAAGAAAATTAGACAGTATGCTTCATGGTGGTAGTTTTAAAGCCATTTCTCAGCTGTCTAAGTATATCAGTTTGGTATCACTAATGTCAGCTAGGCAACCTTAATTATGACAAATAAATGCTTATGTAAGCAGGTAAAGGATTGTATCCAATGGATTTAAAAGTCACTGCCTTGATGACTGGATCACTTGATTCACACATACGAACCACACTTTGAGAAACACTTGTCTACAGTAAGAGAAATAGTCAAGAAATTGATCAAATATGAGATTGAATTGATTATACCTACAAATATACACACTTTTCAGAAGTATATGTTATAGCAATATGAATTCACAAAAAGGATGTCCAAAAGGAGCCCATCCAAGGGTCTCTAAACCTGTTGGTAGTGTCACCAGGAGAAAATCTTTGTTCTTGAGTGAAAGACATCATTACTCATATTAGTTATATGCAAGGTCATATGCATTATTCTGTATTTTTTGTTTTAGTTTTTTTTTCTGAACAAATCAATTTAAAATGCAACAGGTGTCATAATGGCTTAAAAGTCCTTATCTCCACACTGTCAATTGTGATGGAGGAGCTGTCATAGTTTGAGGCTACCTTTTGTCCATAAAACTAAACAAACTGTTATCACTGCCAGAAATATGAATTCACATTTCAGAATAAACCAAAGCATATTTAGCTGCAGTTAAGGAATCAAACTATAGAAAGGCCTTAAATTAAAAACAAATCAGCAAAAGAAATTTAAAGTTATGGTAAAGAATGCACGTATTTATGAATTTCACAGAAATACTTGCAGGCCAGATAACTGAACAATGAGATTTATTAAAAGTACAAATGATGCAACAATTGTAAAATTGGTTGGAATTAAAATTTGAAGCAACATGGGTTCCCTAGATCTAAACCTTAAAACAACTACTCTAAACAATTGATAGTATTGTGCATGTACATCCAGTGGCCTCTTTATTGGTATACCTGTCCAGTTACTGGGTGTAACTCTTTAGATTTAAAAACAGCTTGAAGTCTTTGAAAGATAAATTCAACAAGGGTGCTGGAAACATTCTCTGGGGATTTTGGAAGAATGTTGACTTGACAGAATGACAGTTTCTGTAGATTTTTTCAGAGTCATACCTTATCCAATGCTCGATTGAATTAATATCTGGAAGATGTGTGGCGTAAACTGAAGTCAATGATGTGTTTCTGTAACCAGACTGAGATGATGTGGGCTTTGTGACATTGTGCCTTATACTGCTAGAGGTATCCTTCAGAGAGAGAGACTGACTCTGGTCATAAAATGATGCACATGGTCAGTAATAATGCTTAAAGGGTCAATATGGTATTCAAATGAGGCTCAACTGTGGGGAATGTGGTATTACAACATACTATTATATTGTTAACACCAGCATGTCCCAGTCACACAAAACAGATGGATTCATGCTGTTTATGCCACACTCTGACATTATCATTTGCACATCATAGCAGAATTTTAGCTCTGTCAAAGCAGTAGACATTATTTTGATTTTCATTTGTCCAGTTTTGGTGATTAGCTCCAGCTTTTTGCTCCCAACTAACAGAAGTGGAACCTGGCATGGTCTTCTGCTGCTATGGCCAATTTCATTACAAGTCCTACACCATTTACATTCAGGGATGCCCTTCTGCACACCACTGTTGTGTAAAGAGCTGTTAATGTATGTGAGTATTCATGGCCTTTCTGTTAGTTTAAATGGGTCTGGCTATTCTCTTCTGACCTTTCTCTTTAATAAGGTGCTTTGACTTACTGGATGTGTTCTGGTTATTGCAAAATTCTCTGCAAACTCTAGAGAGTAAAGGGTGTAAACATTTCAGGAGAGTAGCTATTTCTGAGACTCTCTAATCCATCATGTCTGGCACTAATAATCATACCACAGTGAAAGGCACTTAGATCACTCACCTATCCCACTTGAATGTTTTGCTGAACAACAACTAAGCCTTTTGACTATGTGGCGGGCGGACGGGAGGGACACCCCTTCAACATATGTTCCGGGGGTGCAACCATGGGCTACTTAGTAGCTCCCCTGGGACACTTGGTGGCAGCCTACCTGGCTGACGATGGCGCCTCAGTTTCCCGCAGGGCTCCATGGGAGATGGTGTTCTCCACAGCCCTGTTGGGATCTGGGGTGGCCGCCAGGAGTGGGTCCCTGGGCCTGCATGGACGACTCTACAGCCCCACCCGGAAGTGCAATCGGAAACAGGTGATCAAGCACCCGGGTGGGCTATAAAAGGGGCCAGCAACCACCACTCGGAGGCCAGAGTCGGGAGGAGAGGACAAAGCTTCAAGGGAGGAGTGGTGGTGCCAGAATGGTATATTTGTGATTTACTGGGAGTGCTTTTTGGGACTGTATTGTGGCTGGAGGGATTACGGGGAAGACGTGCCCTCCAGCTGAAAAAAATAAAAAGTCTTTTGTGTCTTTTACACGTGCCTCCGTGTGAGTCTATGCCGGGTCGGGCACAATATAGCATCCTATTATCACAACTGTTATGAATCTTCATAACAGCACCTAAGCAACGTACCCGCTTCGTTTTGAGAAGTTTTGGACCATTTGTACTACTATTCATTGTTTTTTATTGTTATGTTGGTGACATCTTTTATGTGCTGTTATTGCCTCCATTTTGCGGTGTCTTCTGAATTGCTGCAGCCATGTTGTTTATGTTATAACTGGCATTTCTTATTTTTAGGGGATCTTCTGGAGTGTTTCAAACAAAGTATTCACCTGCAGAATTCAATTCAGACCCCTTGCTTTTATCTAGATGGGTCCCTGAGTAACTTGAATAATTTTACCGTTATGTTCTTTTGAGATGGCAGCATTTTTGGTTATTATGGCACACAAAGCTCTGGAAATGTGTGGTCAGATCAACACTAAAAAGGTCAGTGGATGCATTTCAGGGGTATCTGGGAATATGAAAAAACAGTGCTGGTTAACAAACTTGCTTTTGCCGTTAAGGTCTTTGATTTTTGATTAGCCGTGAAGTGGAAGACAATACAAACTGACAAAGCAGCATGTAAAAATTGATAAACCTCTCTGGCACTACTCACAAACTGCCTCTGGAAGCAACATCAGCACAAGAACTGTGCATCTGGAGCTTCTTGAAATGGGTTTCCAAGACTGAGTAGCTGCACACAAGCCTAAGTTCACACTGATGTGTACAATTCCAAGTGTCAGCTGGTGGAGTGCAAAGCACACTGTGTTTGGATTCTGGAGTGATGGAAGCGTCATCTCTAGAGTGATGAATCACGCTTCACTATCTGGCAGTCTGATGGACCCTAGGAAAAAACACTGCCTTCTGGAGTGTGTAGTGCCTACTCTAAAGTTTGGTGAAGCAGGGATAACACTCTAGGGCTGTTTTACAGGGGTTGTGCTAGGTTCCTTGTTTTCTTTGAAGGGTATTGTTAACGCTACAGCTTACAAAGACATACAATTGTGTGCTTACAGCTTTGTGGCAACAGTTTGGGGAGGGTCTTTTTCTGTTCAAGCACAACTGTGTCCCTGTGTACAAAGCCAGGTCAATAAAGACAAGGAAAACTCAAGTGACTGACTGAGAGCCAGGCATTCTCATCCAATAGCAGTACTTGACCTTACAAATGGTATTTTGGCTGAATGGGCACAAATAGGCAGGCAGTGTGGTGTGGTGGTTAAGGTTTTGGGTTTCAAACCCTGAGGTTGTAGGTTCAAGTCCCACCACTGACAGTGTCAAGTCAAGTCACTTGACCAATCTATGCTGTAATTGGAAAGCCAAAACAAATGTAACCAATTGTATCACAAATGTTGTAAGTTGTCTTGGATAACATTCCAAACTACAAGATACAAATCTTGTGGAAAGCCTTCCCAGAATTGAAGCAAAGGTTGGAGATGCAACACCATATTAATTCTCATGGTTTTGGGATGGGGAGTCCAACAAGCTCATATAGGTGTGATTGCAAGGTATCCACAAGCTTTTGGCCATATAGTGCAGTTTAAAAATGTTAGACATTTCAATATCTGTGACAGACTAACACTGAATACTCCCCTCACCCACACATGACTGTATTGAGAGCTACAGAAGGGGTTCACTATACTTTAATTATTTGAGAGCTTATAAGAAGCCACGTGAATCTTTGTGCACTGACTTGGCTGGCGTCTGCCATTCACTCGCTCTTCTTTTTATTTTGTTTTCTTTTCAGTCTCTGGGTAAACTTGGCTACTTCCCAGTTTTAACTTATTGACATGGAAAGTTGTCCAGTTTAGATGTTGTCTTGATTCCCTTGGTGAAAGGTTGCTTTTATTTTTTTAATCCTTCTGTAAATGCAATATCAATGTCAGACCTACTGCTGCCAACGGAATTGGCTCAGTTTAGGAAAAAAAAAGGCTCCTTATGAGGGGGTGCTAGTTGGCACATATACCACGGCTGTTGCTACCAAGGCAATTTTTTTTTAAGCATGCCCTGGAGAGAGCACTGCTTTGGATTTTCCCGATGAAGGGGAAATGTGAGGCTCAATCTCAAGTCAAATATACAGAGGGCACAGACAATTCTGACTGGCAAAGGCAAATGCCTACTGGTGTTACATTCTGGAGTTCCAATAAGCGGTTATGATAGAAATATGAAATAGATGTCTACCACAGAGTCCCCTTTTTCCTTCTTTTAAAATTGGCACAATGGCAGGCTTGAACGAACAGCCTGTGTCCACATCATGGAAAATAAAACCACATGCACAGACACTGAGTCTCTTAAGTGAAAGAAAAAAAAAAAAAAAAAAAGTTGAAGTCTTGGAATAATGGGGGTGGTTTTTGGTGTGTGCGCTCAGGGGGGGTGGGGGTGTTTGGGAGCTGGAGGTGTGTGTTTTCCCTGTCATTCAAGAGGAGGTGGAGCTGTCAGCCTTGATGCTCCTTCTCATCTCATCTTCAGGGCTGCCACTTTCCTTTCAAAGTTATTGCACAGACTCTCTGCCATGGCAACAAGTGCACCGGTCACCATGGGAACGGGCTCACTGCTGGCTTACGCGGGCTGGTCTTTGGCAGGATTAGAAAAGCTCAAATGGGGGAAAGCATGCGAGGAAGTAAGTGATGAGCCCACCCATGAATACATGTGGTCATGGCATATTAGGAGATCCTAACATTCAAACACATCAAAGGTAATCAGTCACTGACAACTTAACTGTTCCCCAGGTTTTTAGGTTGTCCCTCCTAGGGGACGAAGGTGCCATCAACTGCACAAAGTAGGCTGCAATTTTTCAGTATCTTTAGCAATATTTTATAACAAGGTAAAGAAAGAGAGAGAGATAGAGAGAGACAGAGGCAGGAGGAGGAGGAGATCTAGAACTGGAGGACTACTTTGAATTCATCCAGGCTGCTGATGTCAAAACTATCACTGTAATGATGCTCCACAGTCCTCTCGGCAAGCACTTCACTCAGTAATTGCCGGATCCTGGCTATCAGGGCAAATCTCTCAGACGAAGCTGACGCACGTCAGTGTGCTGACACTTGGCGCGGGCTTTGGAAAATGGCAATCCTCGACAAGCTCGTCAGAATGAATTCTCTTTGCGAGAAGGTTCCTGTGTCTCAGCGTAATTGTCTAATGAATATTTAATGTCCCACTTCATCAATAATTAAGAGGCAAATTAATGGAATCTATCTTCGGCTCCAAAAGAGAAGGGGGGGGGAGTACATCACAGATAAAGCGTTTAAGCGAGAAATGTACTGTGAGAAGGAAAGTGATGCATAACTGCAAAGATTTGGCATCTAAAGCTGTTGGCATAGGGAAAGGAGGTGTCAATGTGAAGAAGTGAGATGGCAAACTGGCCAGACAAAACGTTCTGACATGGACCCAGCATATCAATATTAGAGCGTCCTTGTCCGCCTCAGCACTCATATCAAGAATGATTATTTTAGTACAGTGCATGTTTGTTGGTTATGCTGTTCATACTGCTATTTCCATTTTTTTAATAACTGTGGAAGTCTCCCACTTTTCTTTCTCCACTCAGCATCCAATGACGGCAGAGTACCCAGGAGTGGATGATGACCTACCTCCAGATGTTTTTGGTATTCGGTTTTAATCACCATTTGGCTAAGTTGTAATTCATTTTATAGTGTGAAAAAAAAAGCACACAAAATGGAAAACTATACAAGTATATTTCTTGTTATATTACAAAACTTACCAGTGATATTCAGTTGTAGTCTACACTTACATAATCTTAAAGAATCAGAGTCGGTCAGCAGTGCCTTCCTGTGGTGACAGTCATGTAATGTGATATACCCAACAACTCAGCAGCTGACAAACAATGAATACTTATATGGAAGTAAAATTCACATAAAGCTGTGATAAGGAATAAGGAGCACAAGTGTTTTGGACTTTACAAACAGAACAAAAGCTCATCTGTCTGATGTCTTGTGTGTCACATACCACTACAGAATGGAAAAAAGAAATGAAGGGCTGAGTCTGCAGCTGAACTTGCTGTACCTGTTCACCTCTCGTACAGAGGTTTGACTATCTGACGGACCCTACTCTCCAGAACCCCCGAATAGACTTTTCCAGGGAGGCTGAGGAGTGTGATCCCTCTGTAGTTGGAACACACCCTCCGGTCCCCCTTTTTAAAGAGGGGGACCACCACCCCAGTCTGCCAATCCAGAGGCACTGTCCCCGATGTCCATGCGATGTTGCAGAGACGTGTCAACCAAGACAGTCCTACAAAATCCAGAGCCTTGAGGAACTCCGGGCGTATCTCATCCACCCCCGGGGCCCTGCCACCAAGGAGTTTTTTGACCACCTTGGCGACCTCAGTCCCAGAGATGGGAGAGCCCACCTCAGAGTCCCCTCAGAATCCCCAGGCTCTGCTTCTTCATTGGAAGGCATGTTAGTGGGATTGAGGAGGTCTTCGAAGTACTCCCCCCACCGACCCACAACGTCCCGAGTCGAGGTCAGCAGCGCACCATCCCCACCATATACGGTATTGACACTGCAGTGCTTCCCCCTCCTGAGACGCCGGACGGTGGACCAGAATCTCCTCGAAGCCGTCCGAAAGTCGTTCTCCATGGCCTCCCCAAACTCCTCCCATGCCCGAGTTTTTGCCTCAGCAACCACCGAAGCTGCATTCCGCTTGGCCTGCCGGTACCTATCAGCTGCCTCCAGAGACCTACAGGACAAAAAGGTCCTATAGGACTCCTTCTTCAGCTTGACGGCATCCCTCCCCGCCAGCGTCCACCAACGGGTTCGGGGATTGCCGACCACCTTGCGGCCACAGCTCCGGTCAGCCGCCTCAACAATAGAGGAAATACAGAATTGCTTAATTTGTGTTTGGACACCATCACTCTTAAGTTTTCCCTGACAGAGACACTAATGATATTGGAATTTTGTCAGTCATGTCTCCAAGAAGACTGTCGCAAAATAGTTAAAAAAAAAAAAAAAACAAAGTTTGATGTCATATAGAACAGGGGACCACTGTGGCTGCAGGTTTTCATTCTAACCTTTTTTTTTAATGAGTGCCCTGTTTTTGTGATGCTAATTAACTTCTTGTGAATTAATGTTAATTGAATTGCTTTTTTAAGATTTGTTCCCCTGAATTGCTTCATTTCTTTCCTTAAATGGCACCCAAACTGAAAGGAAATGTGAAGAGAGTGAGCCAACAGAAGACCAACTAAGTCAGGGCCTTAAACTTCAATCAATTTCACTCCAATCAGCTGCTTAATGAGGTCCCAATTCTTGTCGTTAATTAATCCCATTCTTTAATTCTGTGGCTTGTTGCTGCTTTCGTGGTGCATTAGCAGACATTTCTGAAATTGTTGATTTTCTCTTTTCTAACAGCTCTGTTAAAATGTTTTGGGAACCTGAGCAGACCAACATTCCTGAGACCTTCTTTATTTTTAGATATTGTATGATGGACACTAGTTGTTTTGGCTCATTTTGTATCTCATTATTGTTTGGCTGCTAATTAAGGAAAAAGAAACAATTAAGGGATCTGAATCTTCAAGAGCAAGTCAATTCAAATTAGTTCAAAAGAATTTAATTAGCAGCAAAAACTGGACACTCATTAAGAAAAGGGTTAGAATGAAAACCTGCAGCTACGGTGGTCCTCCAGGACTGGAGTTGGCGACCCCTGATATATATTATGTTAGTAAATTTCTCGCAAAGGTATATAAGTAGTGTAAGTGGAACTGTGTCTTGGTTCTATTCAGTTGGCAAGCTTTGTGAAGTTTGCATGTCATCCTCTGCATGGATTTTCTTTTATACTGGCTTACTTTCATGTCCCAAAGGCATGCATGTTGTGTTGATTGGGAAATCTAAATAAGTCTATGTATGCACATGTGTACTATGATGTCGGGCTTTAGGCCTAGTGTCTTCAGGAAAGCTCGCTCCTTGTGACCCTGAAATGAATAAATGAGTTAAATAAATTATTATTATTATTATCTATGTAACACCTTTACCAAGCTCAAAGTGTTTGGTTAGTTTTGCTGATGGAAGAATGCTTTTAACAGAAATCTTCATCTGCTTAAAAATCAGTTTAAATCATAACTGTACCCTTTGATGGGAGCCCACATATAGAAAAGTATTTTATGTTCTGTCAAATCTAAATTAACCATGAGTTAGTTTCACACGATGTAGGGAACATTTCAAATCATACTTTGGTGGCCAGTTTTCCTCAGCCCCTGATAACCTGCACTCAAACTGACAACAAGTAGAAATGGTCATTTTTGAATTATCTACTGTCACTGGTGGGCTACAAATGAAGCTGGAAGCTGCCCTGTAACTTACCCATTTTCTCTACTCGAACAGTTTTGAAAAATGGTCATGTGAAAATGTGAAATGCCTTGGAGTTGATCTGTGAAACAGTGATGTGAATCTTGATTTCACTTTTTGTTATTACCTGAAACCAAGACAGGAATGGAAACGGTGGGTAGTAAGGGGTGGGAGGGGGTATATGGAGGGAAAACATCTCAGCAACAAATCACTTTCGCTTATTAATGTGGGGCTGAGAGCCCAACTGTGTGCATCTCTCATATATGCTTTACTCAGCTGGGGTGCTTTCTGAAAGTCAAATCTGACTGGGTTTTATGCTTTAAAAGTGCATGAAGGTGCTCTCTTGAGGACAGTCTTCCAATATTAATTTTAAATATAGAAAGCTACCATGACTGGGTAGAAAAGAGCAACAGTGTCATTTATGAATTCCATAAGTTATGCAATGTGTCAAAGAATTATCTTTGACATAAAATCCTCTGTCATATTTCCGCATAGGACTGTGAATTTTTAACAAGTAATAGACTTTTGCTTTCTGTGTACGATAAGATTCAGGAACAATCATCCAAAATGTCACTAATTTATGGCTTGTCTTGGAGAAGGTTATGGTGGCAACAAGCTGTGAAAGTAGACTACAGTTCTTTTCCCAGCAACAGATTTAGACCCTTCCTAGGGGATCCACACTTGTTCCTAGACCATTTATAAAATATAATCCTCCTAGAATATCCTGGGGTCTGGCTCCAACATATTAATAAAAAAAACACACATTAAAAAACTTGATTGTCTATTATTCAACAGAATAACATGAAATAAGAATTGAAATATTATGTTTGGTCAATTTTGGAATAAAAAAATGCATCAGCATATCACAAAGACAATTCACTTAACGAATCATGAAAATTACTCTGCGTTACAAAATTGAATAGGACTAAAAGAAAATTTGCTTTCCCCGACAAAGTGATATGTGAAAGAAAAAAAAAATCAGCTATACCTACGAAAAAAGAAATTCTACATTATTGCACAATGTAGCTTACAATGGTAGTCTATATTATGCAGTAAAACAAAAGAAATGGTGGAGTGCCATTAAAATTAGTACTGTGACAACATATAGCACAATTCTGATAAATCATGCAAAATTACAGTATAAAAAATGTATGTAATTAACATAAAAATAATTCAGCTGTAAACATAATGTTGCACAATTCTGAGTGTCTAGACATCTCATATTTCTCAGAACAACCCCACACATCAGCACTAATTTAGGTGTATTGACCTATTCTATTAAAATCTTTCATTTGTCCTTGCTGTGTTCACAATACTGCAAATTATGCAGACAATACTCTGCATTCATATTTCCACACTGCGCCTTGCTGGTTTTACACTGGTGTGCTCTATTTAAATATAAAATGATCCGACCAATCAGATGCCTTGTTTTTGTGCTTATGTAAACCTATAAGCTAGTAATCTGGTACGTTGTGAAAGATTGTTTCAAGTGAAGCACAGCTCTCAGCCATAGAATAAAGAGACCATTGTCAGCATCGAAAACAGAACATTTTAACATTTTGCCTTTTATAAGTTATAATGCATAGTTAGGGGCTCTGTTACCAACAGTACAAATAGTTTGATAAAAAAAAGCTTAAGATTTTGCATGTTTCCTTTTTTTTGTTTGGTTTGGGTTGTGCAAGGCATTCTGTAGAGTGCGGTATTAACACAACTTTACTGATCAGAGTGCCTGTGCACACCTTCCATCTAGTTTTATCTATAATAATAAAAGGCAAAGCCCTCACTGACTGACTGACTGACTGACTGACTGATTGACTGACCGACTGACTGACTCATCACTAATTCTCCAACTTCCCATGTAGGTAGAAAGCTGAAATTTGGCAGGCTCATTCCTTACAGCTTACTTACAAAAGTTAAGCAGGTTTCATTTCGAAATTCTACACGTAACGGTCATAACGGTCGACAACGTCCGCCATGTTGAACTTTCTTATTTATGGCCCCATCTTCACGAAATTTGGTAGGCGGCTTCCCTGCGCTAACCGAAACCGATGTATGTACTTATTTCGATGGTATGATGCCACTGTCGGCCGCCATATTGAAGTTTCCAACGTCACCAATTTTCAAACTTCCCGTGTAGGTAGAAAGCTGACCCCATCTTCACGAAATTTGGTAGGTGACTTCCCTGCGCTTACCGAAACCGATGTACGTACTTATTTTGATGGTATGACGCCACTGTCGGCCGCCATATTGAATTTTCCAAATGTCACTAATTCTCCAACTTCCCGTGTAGGTAGAAGGCTGAAATTTGGTAGGCCCATTCCTTACAGCTTACTTACAAAAGTTAAGCAGGTTTCATTTCGAAATTCTACGCGTAACGGTCATAACGATCAACAACGTCCGCCATATTGAACTTTCTTATTCATGGCCCCATCTTCACGAAATTTGGTAGGCAGCTTCCCTGCACTAACCGAAACCAATGTACATACTTATTTCGGTGGTATGACGCCACTGTCAGCCACCATATTGAACTTTCCAACGTCACTAATTCTCAAACTTCCCGTGTAGGTAGAAGGCTGAAATTTGGCAGGCCCATTCCTTACAGCTTACTTACAAAAGTTAAGCAGGTTTCATTTCGAAATTCTACGCATAACGGTCATAACGGTCAACAACGTCCGCCATGTTGAACTTTCTTATTTACGGCCCCATCTTCACGAAATTTGGTAGGTGGCTTCCCTGAGCTAACCGAAACCAATGTA
>JANRMT010062789.1:24151162-24205080 GCA_026402145.1 Polypterus bichir lapradei
GCTAACCAAAACCAATGTACGTACTTATTTCGGTGGTATGACGCCACTGTCAGCCGCCATATTGAATTTTCCAACATCACTAATTGTCCAACTTCCCGTATAGGTAGAAGGCTGAAATTTGGCAGGCTCATTCCTTACAGCTTACTTACAAAAGTTAAGCAGGTTTCATTTCGAAATTCTACGCGTAACGGTCATAACGGTCAACAACGTCCGCCATGTTGAACTTTCTTTTTTATGGCCCCATCTTCTCGAAATTTGGTAGGCGGCTTCCCTGCACTAACCGAAACCAATGTACGTACTTATTTCGGTGGTATGATGCCACTGTCAGCCGCCATATTGAACTTTTCAACAGTCTTTGTTACTTATGGGCCCATCTTCAAGAAATTTGGTACACGGGTTCCCAACGCTAACTGAATCCTACTTACATACATATATACGTCTATAGCCTGCAGCTTGGTCACCATGTGAGGCGCCGTTGGGTCCCCCATCCCAACGCCTCCCACATTGTTGGCTGCCTGCCTATATAAGGCCGTCCGTCGCTCCAGTCTCTACATTCCCTTCCTTGCTTCGCCACGGGATTCACGTCTCCCTGCTGATAACTACAGCCTTTTTGTTTACTCCACGGCTTCTCCGCTGTTTTATTGTTTATTACAATTATAGTTATTGTATAGGTATTTTAGACTTACTTTACATTGTTCAGGTATTAATTTCCTTCATCATTCCAACCCCCATTACCATGTCTATCGAGGTAATCACCATCGATCAAAGAACTGTCACTTACCGAGTGGTTTCAATGCCCAGAGATGGCACCTACCTTTTCCATTCTCTGTGTTACATATTGCATGGCCATATCAGGCTCACTCTTGATATCCAGAGGAACATTGTGTCTTATGTATTGAATGACTGGGACAGGTTCAAGGTGTGGACTGATGACAGTACAGGAGATAATTATACTACACAGGAGCACTATAAGAGTGAAATGCTTAAGCCCTTCACCTATGGTTCTGCATGTGAGTTGATGGCTGCTGCTGAATTGTTTGGTTGGTGCTTTCAAGTGTACCGAAATGGCCAAATATTTTACACCTTTCGACAACCGCCAATGCCTCTTAAACATCTTACATTCACAGTTGACGATTTCAGTAGTGGACACTTTGATGTTTATGAATGTTTAAACTCTCAAAAGCTGGATGTGAAGTTATCGATGAAAACGGTTGTAAGCTTACAACGCTTGACAGATGCCGAATGTCACTTCAACACAAGTCCTGCAAATACTGTCATAATTGAAACAAACCATGAAATTCAAACTGACAGCAGCAATCCAAGCTGTGAGATTTGAAACAAGATTACTGTTCACATGGCCAACTGTACGTTGCATGCTCAAGAGTAAGCTCAGCGCACAGCTTGGTCATATTACAACCGGAGGGCTGAACTGACAAATAATTATTGGTATATTTTCCCTCAGTCTAAAAAGGTTTAATTTTCTTCTTAATAAAAATTTTAAGGCAGTACTTCGCCGCTGCGAAGCGCGGGTATTTTGCTATGGTGTCATAAAAGTAAACAGTGTTGGCACAGATCAGTGGTTCTCAACCAGAAGACCCACTCAAACTTCTACTGTAGCAGCATGATGACTAACAATAAATATAAAGTAGCAGGAAAACACTTAAATTACTAAAATCAAGCCACAAACCTAAGGTCAAGATTAAAGCTTGCAGCTCAGGTCTGCCCCTGGGATCTTTTTAAATTGGCACTCTTCATCAATATTCAAAATATGTTATATATGGCTCATAATGACAATTAGTTTGTCATAGACCCCTTTTAAAGTCCATGTCATGTATAGGTTGTATCCGTATACAGTTTATTTGGATTGCATTTGCATCAGGCATTAAAATGCATCCACAGTGTCCAGATTATGTCTGGATACACATCGGATGGACTCCCCACATATTCACCTTCTGGGTTTAGTGGTCCACTTAAGCTGGACAAAGCATCACAGATACTAATCTGTAGTTGTAATGGGAATGTCTGCTTGTAATGACCCAACAAGAAAAAGTGAAAAGAAGGTGACATGCTTCACCTCCATAAAGCACTTCAGTGTTTCAGCATGACGTCAAAGATGTGACAGTCTCATGAAGGCTCAATTTTATACACGCCACTGCCACCACTGCACTCATTTTTTAAAGTCATACAGGTGTCAGAGCTAGCCACCCTTTGGCAGCTTACGTGACTTCCAACTTCTGCATGATGTTTTTGTCTTTTCTGCTGACTTGACATTTGTGTATGTGGAGAGGAAACACATTTGCATTTCTACTTGAGTTAAAGTGCATATTTCTGTTGGAAGTACTTTACTGCTGAATCCAAAGGATAACAAAGTAGCTTCTCTAAGTTATCAAAAAAAAAATCATTTTCAGAAATATTTAATCATTTTATGCTACATTTAAAAAGTAATACTTAATTGAAATGAGTATTGTGTAGCATATAATAGAAATATGTTGCTTTTAAAATACCTGCTGTCACATATTCTGTATTCTGGTAATTACTGGTTATTATTTATCACTAAAAATGCCTACTTGCCTACTTGATTTCTGTCACTAGTAAAAATAACTATTATTTAATAGGCTATTTCTGCTTAAAAAAAAAAAACAAAAACAAAACACAGGCAATGTATTAACACTAGCATCACAGTTAACTGGGTCATGACAGCCAAGTGTTGCAGCAACACTGCATTTTGGTTTTACTTTTCCTGTCATTGTGAAACAAAATTCACCAGCTGTTCTAAAATGTTCATCCAAACAAAAGCACCATCTTAATGTGACCTGACCAAAACAAAACATGGTCTAAACCTCCTCATATATATTAGGGCCGTGGGAATCTAATCTTTCTTAGGTAAAACTCAGCATAAAGTAATCTAAAATTCACAAATTCACTTAATGCAATTCAGGGTTTTCAGGGGTGTGTAGAGGCACTGGGAACAAGGAAGCAGGTTTGGATGACATGCCAGTTCATCACAGGGCTCACTCACACACATCATTTATACTGGGCCAATTCAGAACCTCCAATTAATCAAACCTGCAGTTCTTTGGGATGCGAAGTACCGTACATACACATGAATAAAACCAACCCTCAGAATAGCATTACATTTAAACCCTATACTCTGGATCTATTAGAGAACAATGTTGCTTAAAAAATAATTCCACTTTAGTCACATTATGCGAATCATTGTAGTACAGAAAAAAATATGCATCATAGAGCATAAAAAACCCTACAATATGCAACCCACATAGAAGAATTCTGTACAAGGCAACAATGAAATTTATAAAAAAAACTGCAGCAAGGAACAGAACAGGCAAAATAAACGTTTTTCAATACACATCAGCCTGGTGTAGGAGTATCCTGAAGTAGGAAAGACATAAAAAGAGGGCACTTTGGATAATAATAATTTAGTACAAAAGCTAAATATAGAGCCACATCATAGAGCACAGCATGTTCCAAAAATGTACCATATGCATCAGCTATCTGTAAAATAATTACAAACTTTTTACTATGACCCTGCATCATAGATCAGGAAATTCACTGACATATTGTACTGCTGAGTGTTATAAAATTTAAATTCTCCACCATCTGTCAGATTACTGTCATAAAACTAATTTACTGTGCCATGCACTTGTGGGGACTTCAGCTTGGTAAAATTGGTTATGTCACCCTATCGATAAAACTGGTCCATTTCAAACTTCAACTTGTCAGAAACTGTTTTTATATACAGAAGAGAAAACCAATGTTCTACTAATTTAAATTCAGAAAAAGTAAGGAATGCTTGGGATAAAATCCAATCTATTCGTCTATTAATTTCTATGTAATGGCTGTTCCCTATGAGAGCTGCAGCACTTGGGTGCAAATCATTTTTCAAATATGTACTTGTGTTCAGTGTAAGGCTGTCTTCAGAGTATGCTGTTTATATTCTCCATGAAACAAATCTAAGGATAAACTGTCCTAACATCCCTCAAGACATAAGCATTAAGTTAACTGGTGACTTTAATTTTTCCCCTGTGCAAATAACTTACGTATGAGAGTGAGCAACTGTGTGCCCTGTAATGGACTGGCCCTTTTTTCAGACCTGGATCCTGCCTTGTGCTTGGTCCTTTTAGGATCAGCTCTGCCTCCCCTGTAAACTAGAATTTGATTAGAGGAGGGTTTGAAAAATATATGAATGCCTGCTTGGATATACGGAATGTGGGAATTATGCCTGCATACATCTCCATAAGACACGGGAAAAACTGTGGGACTTATCATAGACATTTGTCATGCTTTTTCTGTTTGGAAGACAGACAAGCGAAGAAGCAGAGATTTACGGTTTTCAAAATATTTTCATTCATTCCATTGAGCAAAAGAATGCAACAGCTGCTCCACAGGCACATTTTACAGGAATGTGCCACTTATGCAATATCGGAGCACTCATCAATGGTGGATGAAACTGTATAGCCAAAATTGGTGGAATGAATTTGTCTTTGGTGGGATTTGTGCACAGAGAGAGAATACTCAACAAGTTACACCAACGATAAAACAATCTAAGCCCACATGTGTACTGCTAATCATGATTGTGATGTGTCTTAGGTAACTTTTCTAAACAATGCCTGGCAGTGAACTAATTTGATGTCCAAAAGAGTACAATGTATAAGTGTAAGCTTCTTGTTTGGCAAGCTATACCATTTACAGAATTAGCTAGTGGATGCATCTGAGCCTCACCTTCCTACAAAAGCTTCTTCATGTGTACTTTTGCAAATCACATTTCAACATAAGGTGTTTCCACCTACTTTGCTTTGGATTACCTGAAAAAAATGTAACCTATCTTACTGAGGTTTTGATTAGCCTTTGCGAGAGGTCCATCAGAATATCTGAAAATCTACTTACCGGACCTGCTTAAATTAATTTCTAGGACACAACAAGTGAGATCCTGCCCTGGCATCAATGGGAAGAAGACAGGAATTAACTGTAGATGTGACATAAGTGGTGCATTCCTAAAACACACACTGGCAAAGCGCTCCCTGATGCTGTTCAATCTATCGTCAGGTGCACTCACATATACTGGATCTATTCAGGCCCATTGATAATACTAACATGCATATTTCTGGAATGTGGGAGAAAAGTCCAAACACTGGAGAACTGCCCATGTGAACATGAGAAGAAAGTGAACTTCACTGGCTACAACCGAACCCAAGATTCTGGAGATGTGAGGGAGCAGCACTAGCGACTGTGTTTTGAATACGCTGTTTACAAAAACTGAAATACTTGATGAGATCTATTGGCTCTTTGTCTGACTTAGGCTTTTGAAGTCTACACAAATGTTAAGAGGGCACTCCAAAGTCACATACTGTAATATATGAAATACTGAATAATAGAAATGCCAACTTCAATCTTATTTAAGGCCTACTTATAAAACACTGCCTTTTTTTTTTTACGCTTATTGGCAATAAAA
Organism: Polypterus bichir lapradei; assembly: GCA_026402145.1. Classification (NCBI taxonomy): domain Eukaryota; kingdom Metazoa; phylum Chordata; class Cladistia; order Polypteriformes; family Polypteridae; genus Polypterus; species Polypterus bichir. The sequence goes on from JANRMT010062789.1 coordinate 24,156,633, forward strand.
AGGTACCTTGACATGTACACTAAGCATGTTGATGCTACAAAGTACAAATTACTTTTCCTAAACAGCAAAAGTCAAACTATTGTCTTCCTTATAAATGCCTGCCAAATAGTAAACTAAAGCACTGAGTATTCAGCTGGAGTTCATTCAAACTTAGAAAAGCAACCCTAGAACTCTTTTAAATGTTTTCATTCTTCCTACATTCCTGACCTTTTGATTTATATTTCACTTTCTGTCTTAAGATTTTATTAAAACAAGAAATACAAACGGTCAGAGCCAATCTTAGAAAGTTAATGTTAAATTCACATTAAGTGTCTGCTAATTTGACATAGTCTCACATAGTCATACAGATTATGGTAAGATAGCATGTAATAGAACTTTCTTAGCCATTCCTGTAAAAACAGAGTGTTGATTAAGCCAGTTAGGAAACAGCCTCTCTGCTTGAAGCATGCACTGTTAGATTAGTGTACAGGTAGGATATTGGCGTACAGTTTTCAGACCATTTTATAAATACATGTAAATTTGAAAGTATGACTGTATTATCATATAGAGAGAAATAAAACAACTAAGCCTTATACAGAACATTCTTTAAACAAGAGCTTTTACTTTCTTTGTAATACATTTTTTCTGTACTTTTGTATGAACTCTTTTGCTTTGAATTTTAATAAAACTTTCAAAATGATACTTGAACTGTGGAATTATTTGAACATGTACCATACTATTCCCTGGATTGTTCTATCAAGTAAGTTAAAGCTACGGAACCTTGGAAATTTTGGACAAACACAGCTACAAAAACTCTTTCATTAATGCAAACAACACCTGAAATATTACAGATGATTTAATCTAGATCAATACGGTATGTGTTAAGCATCACTGAATTTGGACCAAACTGCAAACATACCTGTGGTACTGGGCTTGAAGAAACTGGAATTCATCTTTAATTCGGTCACAGGAGTCTGAAGTTGTGAACTTCAGTTGCTGCGATGACTGAGATGACGCCTGAAGAAAACAGAGAATGGGGGAGAGAGAGAGAGAGAGAGATATTAAAATTGGATTTTACGAACTCCCAACAGAACTCTTCCTTTCAGTCAAACGACAATTTTACTGTACGCCTGCAGCAGAGTAACAATTAGATGTAAAAGTTTTGAGCAAACCCGCCACTAGACTCTGCCTCGCACTAAGTGCTGGGCACATGGCGCCACCATCTGACTAGCAGTTTAGGAGTCACTTGGGCATTTCTTTTTTTTTTTTTTTTCTTCCACAGGAAAATAAAAATTGCCAGCCACAACTCATTGCTGAATTAGATTTTAAAATGATTCACAACACTGCAAGTGCTTCACTTCCATTAAAGTAATTGGAAGGTGTGCCCTGGGGAGTCAGGCAAGTCTCTCCGCAGTTTAGCTGCACTTAAAATTAAATAAATAAATACCAAGCTGCAAAATTACAGCTAAATGGGAAAATTCTAAATACATTGTTCTCTCAGTATTAAGGACCCAGTTGCAATCCAAAAATCCTGGACAGTATTTCTTATTGTCCATTAATCCCAAAGAAAACTGGAGAACAGCTGGTACGTTATGACAGGATCTGTTACTCTAATTCCATGGCCAGTACACCACATGACATTAAAGCTATTTATTTATATTTACATTACACACTTTAATAGATACCTTTATTCAAAAAAATGTCCAATAGAGATCAAAATAATTATGTAAACATTAGTCTTTTGGACAGTTTTGAAACAAGTGCCACAGAACAAGGTTACACAATGGACACACACATCACAAGTGAAGAGCTCTAAACCAAACAGAACAACGGAAGACTTTTTCAAGTTACAAGAACCCATTATAAAAGCTGTTATTAATTAGGCAGATATTCAAAGTACAAGGAAGTCTTCTTGAACAGAATGAGTGAGTCAGCAGTTTAGATGGAGGAAGGCAGCTCATTTGATTACATAGGAGCTACACGTGGTAAGAGTCTGGACTGAAATTTGATGTTCCATAGAGGTATCTAAAGATGCCTGATCCTTCATCAGCAGATCTGAGTGGGTAAGAAGCAGCATAGGACCTCATGAGTGCATCCATACACATATGTACTGACCCACACTCTATGCTGTAGGCAAGCATTCAAGATTTGACCCCAACACATGCTGCCCGGCATTACAAATATTTTTCGCAGGCTTCAGGGATTCTACAGTTAAATATCACTTCTTCCTCCACTTTCCCTGACACTCACTATTACTATTGAGGAAAATCATCCATTTTGGATTTCACAAAACAAAACTACATGCTTCAATGAAATCAGAACTTTAAAGGGGACACCCCACCAGCCTACCCCCCATACCTCCCCCGTTATTGATTCAACAAATTCAGGACTTCATGGTTTTAAGAGGGAAGTGGTGAATAGTGTGGCTGGAGTAAGATGGGGTTTTAGAATTATCTGTTATTTGCTTCAGAACTATATTGGTACTAAGGTCTGAAAGCTGGTGTATCAGTTACCTTTGGTCTTCAGTTTAGGCATCTAAAGGTATTGGCAGCTGTTGGAAAACTTACTCAAACATACTAATTAGCAATTTAGAAATGGTGTTGCATATTTACTCGGTTTCCCTTTATGGATTGACATATTTCGTCTTACGGTCTGGAACCATTTATTGTGTCGAATATTAAAAAAAAAAAAAATCAAAACCTGAGAATATCAGGAAGGGGACAAGTACTTTTGTACAGCACTGTATTATGAATCACTGATGACTTCAGAAGCTGTGATAAACTGTGGTTTAACCATAGGGATACTTCAGGTTCTGTTGCACATCAAGGGTAAATGACCGATGTGTATTTCTTCCCATCTACAATGAAAGCAATTTAAAAGTGTGGCAGACATGAGAAGTGTGTAGCAGTCTCAGTTCAACCTCCAAGTCCTTGAACTCACATGAGCATCACATGTCCCAAGTGCAGCTGATTTTGCTCTCTTCACGTTTATTTTATCTGTTTATCTTTGTAGAATGTAACTGCATAATGACAGACTTTTGCTCTTTTAGACCAACATACTTGCAGGATCAAGCCATCAAACTATGAAATATATTATCAAATTGGCCTTTGACTTTTACCATTGTAACTATCAGAAATGTATAAACTTGGGATTCTTCCACTTTAACTATTTTTATTTCATTATTTAATAATTTTATTTCAATAAAGTAACTCAAGCAAATACAATTTATAGAACTTATACAGCAAATAAGTTCAACACCTAACAAAGCAAGAATTCAACCGACAACACTTACATAACTATTTTTCTTTTACTATTTTACTATTTGCAATGAGAAGCCAAGCAAAATGACACCTTTTTGGCTAACTGAACAGATTTTAATATGCAAGCTTTCGAGGCAGCTGATAAGGCCCCATCTTCAGGCATAAATAGCCAAAAAAAGATGTAAAATAACAGACTTCCCATTGCATCCATAATGGCTAACACAGTACAACACCTTACCACTATTTTACTATTTGTAAAACTAGGGATGCTTCAATCAGGTTTTTTTAAGGTCGATACCAATCACCGATTTCATGGTACTCGATCGACCGATTCCAATACAGATTCAGATATTTTTCCTTTAAAAACTTTTTACACTAAGCTCCTGTATAACCAGACGCATAGAAGTGCTTTGTCCCAAGTGTTAACTTTGGTATTTTTATAATTAAACTATAGACCACAGGTATTAACTGTTCTTTTTTGATTAACAAAATGAAATTCTGTAGGGCTTATCTTTCAGTGACTATTAAAACACTACACTAGATAAAAGATCATTACAATACATATTTTAATAAAAAAATATTCAAAAATATTTACCTATAATACATATAATATATAAAAGAATAAAATGTTTCTCATAATTACAAGCTGTCAAATTGTTTAAAATTTTTCTGTAATGTACTTTTCTGAAATAAAGTTTAATTAAAAAAAGGAGTTTTCGCCATTTCTGTAACTATATATTGTCGCACAATCGATTAATTGATATTGGCAATTAAACACTCCATAAATGTTAATATACATGCACCTATAGATTTTAATCTTTTTAAATCATTAATTGCACTAAAGCGGTTTGCTGTTAAAATATACATTTACTACATTTATACAGGTGTGTTTTATTTCTTTAGTATATCCGCCAGACATTTGTAATTCTTGAGGTGTAATTATAAATATGGATTACCATTTTAATTATGTGGTACTTGATTCTTACCAAAACATATGCTGTATGACACACAGCAACAAATAATACACAATACAAATCATTAAAATGCCTATTGTTTAATAAGCAGCAATTTCAAATTAGTCTTTATCTTTTCTTTTTCCAATTAAAAAAGAAGGGTGCTGCACTTAAAAAAACAGTTCGCTGTCAAAACTCAAATGGTATCGGTTTTAGTTTAACGGACAAAAAAAAAAGTAAAGAGAAGCTACTTTAATGAAGTCAGACCATCTCAGATTCCTTTTTCTCAGTTTATTACTCCACTTTGTTAAGGCAAATACACTGATAGCCTCTCGCTCTCTGATAAAATAAGCCTCCAATCGCTGCTCTTTATTTACATTGCAGGAAGTCTGCTGCAAAAAAAAGAAAAAAAAGAAAAAAAAAAAGTAGCCCTCACTCCATGCACTGACTCAACTACCGTAATTTCTTTCATAAAAAAGCACTACAACTAAATAACCGTAATGCTTAGAAAAGCAGAGGCTGAAAATATTGTTTTTTGTTATCAGCCAATTTATAGATCAGTCAAGTCAGTCACATTTATTTATAAAAGCACATTTAAAACAACAGATGTTGCACCAAAGTGCTGTACAAAGGAACATTAAAATTAAATTAAAACACAGTAAAAACAATCATACAAAAGCAGATCAATAAAAAGAACCAATTAAGTCCATCCTCCACAACCAATTATAAATAGTGAAAGGCAGAAGCAAACAAGTAGGTCTTAAGCCAATCTTTAAAAACCTCGATAGAGGATGAAGATCTGAGGTGGAAAGGCAGGTCATCCCAAAGCCCTGGGCAGCAACTGAAAAAGTTCCGCCTCCCCTAGACTTCAGCCGAGATCTTGGAACTACGAGGAGTTGTCGTCGTTCAGATGACTCCAAAGCTCGTAGTGCCTAGTACGAGTGAAGGAGGTCACAGATGTATTTTGAAGCAAAATCAAAACAACATTTCACAGTTAGCCAGTGGAGAGAGTCTAATTTATGGGGAAGATATGATCCCTTTTTTCTAGGCCCAAATAGAAATCTAGCTGCTGCATTTTGAACCAGCTGAAGGTATGACAAAGCAGATTTGGGAAACCCAACTTACGAATAAGAAATTACAATAACCTAGCTGAGATGTGATAAAGGCAATAACGACTGTTTCCAAGTCCTTCTGTGATTTAGATTGGCAGATGATCGATTGGAGCATCTATGTAAAGCACTGAGCTATTACCTATGAAAATTTGTGATATAAATAAATTTTGATCTTATTGACCTTAAATATTCTTCATTGTTTTAAATTCTCTTTGATGTTTGCATTGTTTTGTATCATAAACAAAGTATTTATGTATTTTAGAAAATCCACAGTGAAAAAGCTAAACTCACACATACTATGCTAATACAACTGAGGACTCCAATTTAATTAACTTTGAGTAACAACACTTTATACAAAAAATCCAACAATATAAAAGCTTCAATAAACTTGCTTGCTTTCTGCTTCATACAGTACAATGAAAAACTCCCAGTTAATAAAGTGCACCATATAAAATGTGATGCAAAAAAAAAACAAAAAAAAAACTTTGGGGATAAGTTAAACAGTGCCAATGACTAATAAGTCAGTTCTTTATATAACAACTTTCACAGCATACACCGTCACAAAGTGCGTTACAAAGCAGACATAAGTATCAGAATCCTTGCAGCAGAGCTAGCATTCACAGTTATTGTCACTGCTCTTACATGTATAAAGAAAACATTTTGTAGGCTATTTCTGTTCTTATATTAGAGAAGAGAGTGCACATATAAAGGGCATATTTAACAACTGCATCCATTTCAGGAGCTGCAGGCTATACTGGTCCATGCACTGACGCAAGGAATGAACAAGCTTTGAACAGGTGCCAAACCATCACATAGGACTTATACCTGCAACCACATTCAGTCATACTGGGCCAATTAAGAGTTACTAATTAACCCAACACACACTACTCTGAGATATAGGAAAAAACAATGTATGCAGAGGCAAACCTGCATACACAAAATAATTAATGTCCTGGTCTGCAATATAAACGTACATGTAAGAAAAAAAATACTGATAATTGTTTTCAGTGTCTGTACAAAAATATCTAAACAAAAAATATTGCAGTTCTATACCAGATTAATTTTTCCAACTACCTGTTCAGGTTTCATTTTTTCATTTCATTTGCATGAAAATTTTTGTGAACCCTTTGGAACCACCTAGATTGTCACATAACAAGGCTGGGGGTTCAAGTCCCAGGAACTCCCTGTATCCATGTGGGTTTCCTCTGACAATCCAAAGACAGTACTCTAGACAGGTTAGGTGGTTTAGCGATGTGTGTATAAGGTCATACCATGGCTGGCACCCTGTCCAGGAAATCTTCCTGCATTGTGCCTAATAATTGCTGGAATAGGCCCTGGCTGCTTTGTGACCCTGCTCTGGATAATCAGGTCAAGAAAATGAATGGATTGATAGATGACTCATAGCAATGTGGTCTGATCTTCAAATAAGTATACAAACTCTATCTGCTTAAACTAACACAAACACTAGGGACTTTTTTTCTCTGGAATGAACATATAATTTAAACATTCACAGCTTTGGAGTCAGGAGTTCAATCAATGAGATGAGATTGGAAGTATGGTTTGGAGGTTCCCTGCCAAATAAAAAGGGCACAAAAGGTTTGGTTAATGACAGGGTTAGTCCTGTTGTTTTGAACTGTGAAACATCAAAGGACCTTAGAAGTAAGAGATAAACAAGAATTGTAGAGATGCATAAAGCTGGAAAGGGTTAAAAAAAGTCCTGGGGGTTGTCCAGCAAGACAAATGGCTGACAAATGGAAGATATTCAAAACTGGGAGAGATGGACATTGGGTAAAAGCATAGGACCTGCAGAAATTTCTTAAACTTGTCAACGTCTCTGTTCTCCCCTGTCCATTATAAGTAAAACATAAATGATGCTCACAGCAGAGCAACATGGGGGAAGCCACTACTCTCCAAGAGAAACACTGATGCATGACTGAGGTTTGGAATTTTTGTTTGCAATGCTTCTGGAACAATTTTGTGTGGATGGATGAGACAAAAGTTGCATGAAAACTCCAAAATGTCATCTCAACAATGAAGAATGGTTGAGGTAGCATCATATCTTGGGTTTACTTTGCTGCCTCAAAAAATTGTCAGCTTGCTACGATAGAAAGAACAATAATTAATCCAAAATTGTAAGAAAAAACATTACAGGAGAATGTCAGGGTAGCTGTCCATCATTTGAAACAAAATGGCTCAGAACACAGGATATATCAACAACAATGACTTAACTAGAAGGGAATGTGTGTGCTGGAATGGTCAAAGTCCAAACCTCATTCAACCTGAGATGCTATGGCATGACCTGAAGAGAGCTGCTCATTCAATTAATGTCAAAAAAAAACAATTAACTGAAAGAGTTTTTTTTAAGTAGAAATAGTCTAAAATTCCTTCTAACTGTTGAACAAGTCTGATCAGCAGCTATAGGAAATGTGTGCTAAAAGGAGATTCTAAAAGTTGTTAATTACAAAAGTTCACATACTTTGTCCAGCCTTTGTCCAGAAATTTAGTTTTGACAAGAAGTTGTTCAATTGTTTGTGTGTTATTGTTTTAGGTGATTGGCTGTGTCTACTATTAGTTGAAGATCAAACCACATGTTTATGAGTCATCCAGGTAATTCCAAAGGGTACACAATTTTTTTCTTGCAAGTGTATGCTCATTTATTCCAGCAACTTCAACTGAACTATAGGCAAAATACAAACAAGAGCAATGCCTCCTATTACCTGGAGTATACAAATTGCAAGTAACTTACAATAAGGAGGCAGCGCAGGAAAGGGAGCAACAGCTGTAGAAATAGCAAGATGGGCAACTTGAATGGCTAACTGATGAGGACCATTGCTTATTATTTAGTTAACAAAATGAGGGTGGAAAAAAATATTAAAAATCAGGCACAACCATATGGGTCCTTCCAGGCATTTATAGCTCCAGGGTACATGCCATTAAAACTGGATGTTGTGAACATCCAAAACTCTCCTGCACGTGGTGAGCATCTGGAGCTGTCCCTTACACCTTTTCAATTTTACACTGACATCTGTGCAAATGAAATTTCATTACCACCCAAGTAAGGACTGCATTCCTTTAAGTTCTTGGTTAAATCATTTTTATGAGCATCTGGTGATTTTAACACTTTGCCAACAGGGCAGAGGGCGGAAAAGATACGCAGTTATGTATGTTATTGGTTAACTGGCTGGTACTGGATGAAGTTATCAAAACCTGCAAACAATTTTAATGCACCCATTCATACTCCATGTTGAAGTTAGAAATATACTGGCAATGCTTCTAGGTCAAATGTAGGAAGTCAAATGCAAAAGCTGGGGAAATTTCAGTACAGTATCTATAAAAATACTTGCTCTCTCTCTCTTTTTTTTTTAACTTATTCTGTTAGAATGTGATGTGTTAGTATACTGTATATGGCTAAAGTTTATTTTTTATAATTCAACATTAAGAAAAATCTAAAAACAAACTTCACACATTCTTGCAAATACTAATAAAACAACTAAATAAAATAAAATGTTAATAAAAAGGAGAACAACTCTTTAAGAATGTACACCATATGCTTTGTGTTATAATAGATCTGACCTTTCATAAAAGGTTATCCTATTTTATATTTGAGCGAGGTAGCAGGTTAATGAGGGCTCAGAAGAAGAGTCAGGACTGAGCAGAGTTTGTACACAGGAATCACCAAGAGTGGCAACCAGAACAAAGGGGCAAAGTCAGGTTCAAAGACAAAAACAAACAAGACAAAACCAACATGAAATACCCTTGAAAATTATTCTCAATGTACCCTTTGACTAGGTTAAGGCAACTTCAGGGTACACTGCTCATCTGTCAATAAGACTGACAGTATGCTGTCACACATATGCACAGACATAACCACAACCCCCAGTAACACAGAGCATCATAAGGGGCCACCACAGGAACTTTAGGAACCATTTATTCATGCATGATGAAGTTCCTAAGCCACATGTAGTCCTTGGCCCACTGCCCACCAGGAAATGTAACCTTTGTGCAAAATATGTAACATACTAAAAAAAAGAGTAATACAATATTAAGTGAAACACATTTGGGAGTTCACAGGAGACCCCCCTAACCTATCACTTCAATGCATTGTATGTCACAATGCACCAGGAAGGCAGTTATTAAGACTGACACGGTACAGTGTCATAAAAGTGCTGCCAAACAGCGACAAAATAATTAGATAATAAAAATAATAATTAAAGGTGACAATTTTGATAAAATCAAGACAATGTGACTCACTTAACACCCATACATTTATTTTCAAACTTGCTTATCTAATTCAAGGTTTTGGAGAGTTATAGCCGAATTTCCCAGAGACATCTAGATAAGGCAGTAGCCCATTTCAGGGGCATTCCTGCGCACACACAAGCAATCTGAAGTGACATGTATCTTTGGGATGTGACAGTAAGAGAAAAGAACCAGGAGAAAAAATTCTATGCAAAAAAATTCAGAATGTGCAAAATCGACAGTCAATAGCGTGTATCTGTGCAGGTGCTCACACATGGTCTCCTTGACCACAGCTGTCCCAGCTATTACCATAGTGATGTCCCTTTACATGTTATGTAATACATTTTATGGATACAGAGGTATGTCCAACATAAGGTACACTCCTTCATATTGGGTTAATTTGGAGTTGTCACGTCTTTGGGATGTGGCACAAAGACTGCAATACCTCGGCAAAAATTCACATGGATGGGGTAAATTATACAAATTGCACACAGAGACCAGGCCAGATTTTAAATTAATTTGCTTGAAGCTATGAGGTAGCAACATTAACAAGTTTATCACTGTGCTGCCCACTCACCTAATTATTCTGCAATGAAATCTAGTGTCAGAAAATAAGACGAATGGATTCTACTGGGATGCAAGGCAGTTTCCCAGGAGTTAAGGAAACAATGGGAAGTCTCCTTGGTTCATGAATAGCAGCTTGTTTGATAGAAATTACAGTATTAAACATGGGAATGCAGCAGTTTACGCTCAACCTTCTAACTAAAAATTGTATAACCTGTGTCCATCCATATGTCATTATGGGGGTTGTACTCCAAATCTAGTGCATCCACTGGGTCAGAATCTCCAATAGGCATTTAGATTAACATTTATTTGCTGCTTCATAGATATTTCAGCGACTTACAAAAGAGATCATCATAATCGACTTAACATCAGTCTTGGGGACTGCTTAGGAACAAGTTTTACAGGTCCAGTTACAAGATTAATCATCACAAGTGAAGCGCTCAGAACACGTCCTTGGTTACAAAAACCTAACAAAGCCATTCACAATTAGACAGATATTTACCAAACTAAGGGAGTCTTTAAACATTTTGTAAACACATTGAGGGAGTCAGAATTTTGAATAAAGTAAGGCAGCTCTTTCGACCAGGTAAGAGCTCCACACAAAGTGAATCTGGATTGAGATATGGCACCAATTATAAGCAGACCTGAGGGGATGAAAAGGAGCATAGGACCCCACAAGTGTCTCCATACAGATAAGTGTTGACCCATTGACTACACAGTAGGCAAGCATTAAGGATCTGAACTTAATACATGCTGCTACCGGTATCCATAGTAGCGCAAACATACATTCTGGAACTTGCCTAACCTAATTCAAGAGTTGTGGTGTGATGGAATCTAATATGGCATTACCTAATGCATAGTAGTTAGAAGCCCCAGACATTTTTTCCAGCCAACTGTTGGACACACACGCACACACTAAAGAAAATTTAGAGATGTCATTCCATCTATCATGCATGTCTTTGGAGATGCAAGAAGAACACTAGAGTACCCAAAGGAAAACTGACAAAAATAAAGGAAGAATGTGCAAGTGTGACACAAACAATGACAAGGAACAGAAATGAGAATGCTGGATCCACGAGGTAGCTATGCTAACCACTGCACCACAATGTCACCCAGGCTCACATATTCCTTCTGGTAAATTGTTTTTCAGGATCAGATTTTGTGACTTTTTATGTTTTGATAATCTTTCTTAAAGCATATTTTCTTCTCAGCTGTAGAATACTTACTAACTGGTGGTCTTCTCTCACCCGGGTGCCCAGTTTTGGCTGTTCCATATATCCATATTTTCTCTGTATAAGTGTGTTTACATTGTATTGTAAGCTTTTCAATGACATGGTAATTTTCTTGTACTCTTCCTGCTATTAGTGCTTTTCTGTAATTTTCTTGCAAACTTTTTGAATGTTCCTTTGTCTTCATCATGACACTTTAATTAAGACCTTTTGAGACATTCCAGAGACTGTGGATTTAACCTGAACCCAAGGGTCTCCAACTTCACTAACAAGAGTTGAACTCTGTTCAATTATGTGCAATATGCTGTAGTCACATTCACATTTATTATCATGTGTACACTGTACATCAAGACTATTAATTACATGTTTCACAAGTCCATAAGTAGAAAATTAATATAAACACCAGACATGTATATTGCAACATATGATATAAAATAAATAAATGAAAAATGGCAGCACCTGCCTCTGACTGATTGTGTTACAGCAAAGGGTGGTGAATAAGTACAGAATTGGCCACGCTTTGCTTTTAGGTAGTACAGGGCCTTAACTTTGCAACACATAGCTGCTGGTTGAAACCCCTTCTCTCCATAACTATATGGCTTTGAGAGAGTCACTGGACCTACCTATCCTACAACTGACAAACCAACCAAAAAGCTATATAGTGACATCTGTCATTAGCTAGGCAACATTAGTAAGAAAAGTGGACTTCATGCAGGTACAGTGACACTAGAATGGCATTATAGACAAATGAAGGGATTTAGCTTGTGTGGGACATTTGCAGAGTGCAATACGAGGTGTGGCAGAAAAGTAATGAGACTGATTTTTTATTTACCAAAGTTTTTATTTTTTTCAAACATCAATGTCATCCCCTTCAAAGTAGTTCCCTTGGGCAGCTACACACCGATGGAGACGTTGTTCCCACTGTTGGTAGCAACGCTGGAAGTCTTCAACCGGTATGGTCTTCAGCATGTCCGTTACACTCTTTTAGATGTTTTCTAAAGTCCCGAAATGACGTCCTTTGAGGACATTTTTCAGTTTAGGAAAAAGGAAAAAGTCACATGGACTGAGGTCAGGTGAATAAGGGGGCTGGGGAACCACAGGAATGCATTTTTTCGAATGTCCTTCTGCTCAATTGTGAGGTTTTTCGGCACCATTTTGGCACAGACCTTTCGCATGTGCAAATGTTCAGTCAAAATTTGATGAACGGTAAATCTGTTCAAATTTAATTGTTCACTCAACATTCTTAATGTTAAACGACGGTCTGATCTCACAAGAGTGTTCACACGTTCGATGTTTTCATTGGTTTTCGAAGTTGAAGGCCTCCCTGAAAAACTTGAGCTCGGGATAAAGAATGTTCCCCATAGGCCTGTTTTAACTTTTCAAACGTCACACTTGCAGATTCTCCAAGCTTAACACAAAATTTAATGGCACAACGTTGCTCCAAATTCCGCTGTTCCATTTTGTGTGATGCACAACCAAAAACACAACTTCGCTAATAGCAGTCACAAAAATCACGTAGTTAACGGAAGGAGTTGAAACTCGCACTGAGCTATGGGAGGGTACTGATACACGTGCTCTATCAAGGACAACAGCGCAGCGTTGCCAGATCGCTTGCAGTGTTGCCAGTCTCATTACTTTTCTGCCACACCTCGTATATCAGGAAGAGATCAGAAATTATGGTGAGTGTGTAGAAAAATAAAGACAAAGTTTAAACCAAAACCAGTAAAATGAAAAGAATGAAGGGAATTGTGTTAGTGTTACTGAATCAGTGAGACCTGGAATGACCTGGATAAACTTTTATTTTGGTGATTTGCTTCAATATGTACTGTACTATAACCAATTAGAATGGAGCCAACCAAATGGCTTCATAACAGTCTGCTATTATGATCAAATCTGCTCTATCACTTCACACATCAGCACCACCATCTTGGACACCTGCCTGGACAGATTTCCTGCTATTGTTCGTCTGCCGAGGGAGAAATTGGTAGCCTGCTTGCTAATGTCTCTTGGATATAAATTTTTTTTTTTTTTTTTTTTTACAAAGTATTGCTGGGCAACAAGTTACATTTTTTCCCCAGAATTCAAGTGAGTCTTGTGGTGTTGTTTTAATCTTCTTTGGTACCATTGCTGTTTACTTTTATTTACGTGCTTGTGTGTGTTAGGACATTTAACCAATTGGCAGGTGTTTTTGTTTGGCAGTATATTCAGCGATTTGTGCCAAGAAGTGAAAATGGCAGGTCACTGGACTAGATCAATGAGAAACATAACATATTCAAGGGGATCCCGTAGCAATAGTTAGTTGATGGGGAGAACTGTACAGTGCAGGTGACAGTTGCATCAGTTGAAGATCATCTGCAAGCGTAGGATATTCATCATTCAAGCACTATCTTTTCTGACTTTTGTGCTCTTGATTAGCTACTTTATATTTTTATTGTGAATGCCAATTTGGAATTCACTTCATACCCCAGCTGTTAACCGCAGCTTGTTACACAATTAGTAAGTGAAAATAATCATACATACAGAATGCTAGAAGGATATTTCAAACTCCTTTGGCATGATTACGTGGCAGCACAACAATAAGGCCTAGGCTTGGAAATGATTCGCTGGCTTTGAGTCACAAGTACAATTTGACAGTAAAAGCAAACTGTGAAAATGTACTTCACTTTTTATCTGCTATTTTTACATTTTCTGAAAAATGGAGGCTGAGGTTTCTATGCTCCTTCTCAGCGAGTTATATCAGCATTCATTGTGGAGTGGAAGACTCTGGCAGTCTGGCATTTAAAGACAGAATGTGCAGGATACAAAATGTAACCCACTGCAGTACCATCTAGAATAGACTCCAGGGCTCAATGGTCAAGGAAAATGAAAAGCAATCTGGAAGTGCTGAAAACCTGCAGTACAGGTCAAACAGCTTCCAAATATGAAACAAGAAGTTTATCTAAGGTGGACCCTTCTCTTGGATTCACGTGTGTTGGTGGCAGGTGCACAAACACATCTCAGCATTTAGACATGAGGTGCAGTCATATTATTGAAAGGCTAACGTCATTTGTGTCCAAAAAATTGAAAGAATATAGCAGTCAGGAAAGAGGCACCATCAAATTTTCTCAGCATAGCAATTATTTTTGAGGAAGTTAAAGATGTCCATTGGAAGTAATGAATATACATTACTCAAAACGCTTTGACCTTCTCCATTACAGTTTGGTAGTCTGCTGAAGATAGGAAGCAAACAGACAGCACCGTGAGTGTCACTTCTAATCACTGGCAGTCACACCTCCACTGATGATTTGCTACAGTTAGATTCTCCCATTTGAAAAAAGTACAACCATTAAAATGTTCCCTGGCCTGTGACACACATTGCTGACATTCTGCTCACTTACCCTGATCAAATGAATCGGGTCATTCAAGACTAAAACTATTTAACAGTACTGACCCAAGACGCTAAGAGGTGAATTACTTTAACGTCTACACCATAAGCGTCTTTCACACTAATATGATTCTGCTCAGTATATTGCAGATTTTGGAAAATGGATGTATAGATATCCAAGTGTCTTCATATTACACTAATTATTTTTGAACTTTTGTAATGATGAATAATGTTGCGCTTATGTTCTATGTTTTTGATAACTTCAGCATATGAATTGTAATGCACCTGATGCAGATAAGGCAATGGTGTAAGGTAATGCCAAGTGTTGCATAGTGACTCACAGGCCGAATAAAATGAAAGAGCTGAGAAAGAAAAAGTGGCTGTGATGAATGATGAGCAATACGTGTGAAGTTTACATTTACTTAATTGGCTGATGCCTTTATCCAAGGTGACTTAAAGCATCTGAAATACAATTAGTTACTTTTTGTTCAGTCTTTTTTTCCAGCTGGAACACAGGCAGGTGAATTGACTTGCTCACACATGTGTGAGTAGCAGGATTTGAACCCACGACCTCAGGGGTTGAAGTCCAAAGCTTTAACCAGAGTGCCACACTGCATGCTACCTTCATTAATGGCGGCAAAGGATCAACAATGCAAGATGCGATGGTAGTATTTTTTTTTCCTTCAAATAAATGTGGGTGTGTTTGTATGTGGTCATGAAAAAATTTTGGACAAATACAACATTTTAACAACAACAACAAAAAAAAAAAACATCATTGGTTTACAAAGGTTAGCTGACTGTCCCTCACAACTTTTTTCTCTGCTCTCTGTGGTCCTGGGCATCCTTTGGATTGAGGACCATTCTTTTTATTTTATCTGACACCTCCTCCAACCTCTTCTTCTTTGAACTCTATTTTGGCCTCATTCTCCATCAACTTGGCGCTCCTTATCACCCAAACATTTGCCACTTTTTGTGTCACATGCCCAAATCACTTTAGTCTATTTCTCACATATCACATATATAACACATATCGCCTCCACACCAAATTTTTAAAATAAGAATATATAAATAAATCAGATGTAATATTTGCAGAATGTGCAGTGCCTTTTGAGTGGTAATTTTATACATGTATGACTGTACCTTGTAATGGAAGGTAAGTATTTTAGTATGAGTGTGATGCCTTGGTAACCCCAAAGAAGAACATATGGCAATCTGAAAAACAATGGATTGGCTTATTTGTGAGATACCTTTATCATCATGGGACCATTTTGAATTCATCTTGATTTTACAACTGTGGATGCATATATAATTTATCAAATGGGACTATTTTAACTGACAGGTGATCCCTGCATTTTGGAAATCTTTACCATAATAAACATTTTGCTATCTTCACTGTTCCTTCTATATGCTCAGGATTGTTTGACTGTTTTGTGCTATAATATGATAGAATACTCAACAGTCTGCACATTATTATGTTTGATATTGAACTGCCTTTGTTATTATGTCAGTTTCAATTACTGCATTTCAATTACATTTTAAGTGACAGTTACAGCTTGATGAGTAGAGGTAACCAAACTAGACAGCAGGTATCTTTCATTCGCAGGACACATGCACACACATTAAGCAGACTCCCTTACTCTCTCCTCTCCTTTTCCTTTCTGTTCTGTGCTTCTTCACATCTAATCAATACGTGACTGGACTTGAATACAATAGCCCAAACACAAAATACGTGTTTGCCCAGGGGAAGATCAGAGATTACTTTTCAACCCTAATCGTCCAGTCTCCTTAAAGCTACAGGGCTCAGCATGACTCCATTAACATATAGCTCTGGCACGTGGCAGTCCTCCAGGGAATTTTTGCCGCTGTTTGCCATCATACACATATCTCTCACAAGCTTCCCGAAGGAGGATCACTTGGAAGCGGTTGTGAATTTAAACGTCTTCAGTTTCCAGTAGGTCTTGGCTTTGAGATGTGCATCAAAAAAGCTTCAAGGATGGTTACTTAAGGTAGCAAGAACTAAAATACAGACTTGTATCTCTTCTCATGGACAACTTTATTTTGCATGCTTGACATTGGAAATTCTTAAGGCATCATAAGGTGAAGGCATGTCAACATTTTTTTTTTTTACTGTGAGAGACAGCAGTAAATGTTGTTATAATCTCCTACCATTTAAACACCTGAAAGTATAAAACTGACAGTCTTCAAGTGGCTGCCATCTTACCAGACAAACTGCCCTTTTCACTACAATATGTCATTGTGAGCTTCACCGCCTAGCTCTGTCAATGGTAAAATTGTTCACAGGAAGATTTTTTTTCTTTGAACAGATATGATGATGTATAATTGGCACAGTAGTTAGTGCCACTGCATCACATGTCCAAGAGACTTGTTTTGAATGCCGGCTCTGTTGATATGCAGAGTTTGAGTTAGGTTAATTGGTGATTGTGAACTGGCCCTGTGTAAGCTTAGGTATGTGGATGAGTGGGCTCTGTGATGGACTTGCAGTCTGTACAGGGTTGGTACCTTATTTGTGTCCAGTTTGGCTAGAATAACTTCTGGCTGCCAATGAGAGTTTGAGAATATGATGCTGCTTTTGAATACATTAATTTTTGTCTGTGCTCTCATCTTTAAGTACCTGTGTGGATTTTACTCTCAAATCCTAAAAATATTAATGTTAGGCAGATTTTTGACTATGAATTAGCTCTGTATGATGGTATGCATGTGTGATTGGCATACCATCCTGGGTTGGGTCCTGTATTATACCAAGTGCTGCTGGCTCCCCACAACCCAGTATACGTATTAAGGGGGTTGGACAATGGGTGGATCTATGATAATGATGTCAATTTTGAATTTTTATAAATCTACTGCTAATAATAACTTCGTAGATGCTTAAGAAATAAAACTCACTTTTTCAGTATAGTGAAACCACAATTTAGCTCAGAAACACAACTTTTTTGATGCTATCATCTTTTTTTTACAATATTTACAAGATCTTATCTGTAATGACTGTACAAGGTAGCAGAAGCATTTAGTGGAATATGAATCAGGAGATGTTGCCAAGTGAAAAATTTCAAGCCAAGTGTCAGGACCAGAAACATTAATAGTTGAGCAAACAATGTTCAGAATGTGTTTGAAGAATTACAGCCAGGAAAAAAATGAGGGAAACGATAAAAGCCAGAAATAAAAAGGAAGATGTAAACAGAGCAAAATGTCAAACTGTAGTCAAAAAGCAAGGCAAAGATTATTCATACTGACGTAAAGATTTTTGTGAGAATCCACTCCTAGACAACTAGTACTCCTTTATACCTTTGACATGGTGATGACATGTTTCACACACTTCTGGTGGACTTTACCTGACAACAGCATAGCAACCGTTAATAAAGGAATTCTCAAAATGATGCTTCCCATAAGGAAAACAACACAGATCATTACTTATTTTCAAAACACCTGTAAAATGTAATGAGGAAAAAAGCAGATGTGACCATAAGATTGCTTGAACTATAAAATCTCTAAAATAAAGTCCCAATAATTATTTTGAGTCCATGTAGAAAGAAATGTACTTTTTCTTTTTTTAACATATTAGGACATATCAAGATTTGATCTTAAACAGTATAAATAAAGGTAAAAATTAGAGTTTGCAAAAATTTATTCGAAGGAAAATTAACAGGAATGCCATTTCCATTGGTGGAAAAAGGAAATCCACCCTTGGCTCTAACAGCTGGTATTGCACCTCAAGTAGGAGTAGGAGCAATCTCTGATATTGACTGGAAGAAACATTTTCCGACTCCTCCATGTAGAATTGTTTCAGCTGTACCATATTTGGCCAGACTCCAAGACCAGGCTGTTTCTAATGAATTTGCAAGCAGTTTGTGAGAGGAACTTGCAAATTTGGGTGCGACTGTCAATCCTAACGTAATGTGGGAGACCTTCTGTGACAAGACCCTTAAGGTTGCCGAGGGTTTTGTTGGTGTTACTGGTGTTTCCAGAAGGAGGTGTTTCATCTCGCAGGGCACCCTGGATATCATCGAGAGGAGTTGCAGTGCACGGCTCAACGGCAACTCTGGTCTGTACCGGGAACTGAGAAGGACGGCTGCAAGGGCTCCGAGGGCAGATAAAGAGGCGTTTGTTAGAGGAATCTGTGAGCAAGTGACACACCATCAGTGGTCTAGCGATCCACGTCCTGCTTACAGAGGAATCAAAGCATTACACACATCTGAATCTATTCCTCGGAGACTCGCAGTCAGGGCAGCTGATGGAACGGCCCTTACGGATGACACTGCAGTTGTGACCTGCTGGGCTGGCTACTTTGAGCAGTTATTCAAAGCTGATCCTCCGGCTAGGATGTTGGATATCTCTGGGTCCATGGTTCTTGAGGCTGATCCTCCAATTAGCTGTGAACCACCCAATCTCACTGAGATTGCACAGGTGGTGAACAAGCTGAGGGTAGGAAAGACTGCAGGGATCTGTGGTATCCGGGGTGAACTTCTCCAGGCTGGTGGTAAGGCTGTCCTCCTGGCATTGCAAGCAATTTTTGCTTCCATCTGGGAGACTGGCATCATCCCAACTGACTGGAAAATGGGACTTGTTGTCCCTATCTGGAAAGGGAAGGGTGATCGCCTGGATTGCGGTATATTACAGGGGGATAACACTGCTCTCTGTGCCGGGTAAGGTCCTTGCTAGGGTCATCCTCAACAGGATCCGTAATCACTTGCTCACCTACCAGCGACAGGAACAGTCTGGTTTTACACCTAAGAAGTCTACCATCGACCGCATCCTGGCACTGAGGGTTCTTATGGAGCGCAAATGTGAATATCAGCAGAGTTTCTTTGTAGCCTTTGTTGATTTTCGTAAAGCAGTCGACTCAGTTGATCGAGCTGCCCTGTGGGACATCCTTAGGGTTCACGGGATCCCCTCGAGGTTGCTGGATATCATGGCCGGCCTGTACACTAGTACTGTGAGTGCTGTGCAGAGTGCAGGCAGAACTTCTGTGTTTTTCCCAGTTGATTCTGGGGTTCTTCAGGGGTGTGTTTTTGCTCCTACTCTGTTCAATGCTTGTATGGACTGGGTGTTGGGCAAGGTTGTGGGGTCCAGCAGCTGTGGGGCATCTGTTGGTGAAGTAAGATTCATGGATCTTGACTTTGCTGACAATGCTGTGATCTGCGCGAAGTCAATGGAGGCTCTGATTGGGGAGCTCGAGAGACTGAGTGAGGAGTCTGAGTATCTGAGCTTGCGAGTGTCTTGGATAAAAACCAAGATCCAGGCCTTTAATAACCTCTTAGGCACAACCATCAGCAGTATGTCTGTCTGCGGAGAGGGTGTCGACCTTGTTGAGACGTTTACTTACCTTGGCAGTGACAGTCATGTCTCTGGTGACTCTTCCTATGAAGTCAGTAGACTGATTTGGAGAGCATGAAGGGTCATGAGGTCACTGGAAAGGGGTGTGTGGCCCTCCTAATATCTATGCAAAAGGACAAAGGTCCAAGTCTTTAGAGTCCTGGTGCTTACTGTCTTGCTATATGGTTGCGAGACATGGACGCTATCCAGTGACCGGAGACGAGGACTGGACTCCTTCCGGAAAATCCTTGGGTACCGTTAGTTTGACTTTGTGTCGAATAAGCGGTTGCTCATGGAGTCCCGAATGAGGCACAATACCTGCATTGTGAGGGAGCGTCAGTTACAGCACTACGGCCATATGACGCGTTTCCCCGAGGGTGATCCGGCTCGTAAGATCCTCATTGTTGGGGACCCAAGTGGCTGGACCAGGCCAAGGGGTCATCCACGTAACATCTGGCTGCGGCAGATAGAGGGTCATTTCCAGAGGGTGGGAATGGCCCGTGTGTCTGCCTTGGGGGTTGCCAACCAGGATCCTAAGTTGTTTCGTCGTGTAGTGAGTGCGGCAACGCACTGTACCAGTGCATGCTCCCCAACTTGACTTGACATGGTTGAGGGGAGTCTTGTGTGTTCTACCATGTTTCAAATACGCCCATGGCATCTCAATAGGGTTCAGATCTGGGCTTTGACTCGGTCATTCCAGAACCGTCCATTTTCTTTCTTTTCACTTCGGGCCCACCTCCCACGTAGATCTTTTTTGCACAACCTCTTTCTAATGGTGGACTCATGCTCTTTAACATCAGTAGTGGGAAGAGCTACCCTGTAGGTTCTGTGATGAACTTTAGGGCT
Organism: Polypterus bichir lapradei; assembly: GCA_026402145.1. Taxonomy (NCBI): domain Eukaryota; kingdom Metazoa; phylum Chordata; class Cladistia; order Polypteriformes; family Polypteridae; genus Polypterus; species Polypterus bichir. The sequence continues at coordinate 24,177,510 of JANRMT010062789.1, forward strand.
TATTTGGTGACTCCTTTCAGTGTCTTGCATTCTGCTCTCAGGCTGAACTCACCTGGATGCCTGGCCAAGCCAGCAGTTGTTTGAAACATTCACAACTTGTACCTGTAGATGACCTTCTGGACAGTGGAGCAGAAATTTCCAATTGTTTGGAGATCTTTTTAAATCTCTTCCCAGACTCATAGGCACCTATAACCTTCTTTCTGAAGGCCTCAGAGAGCTCTTCCGATCTTGGCATGAGGATAACACACACTTCCAATATTAAAGAGCAACTCAAACTAAATGCGTGAAGTTTAAATAAGGCAGGTTCAGACGAGATCGACTCTAATGATGTGCTAATCATTTGCACCTAATTCTAATTTGTGGTATTGAGGTAGTGGCTCCCTGGGTTGCAGTGGTAGCGCTGCTGCCTTTCAGTAAAGAGATCATGGGTTTGCATCCTGTGTCCTCCCTGCCTGGAGTTTACAAAGCACTTTGAGTAGTGAGAAAAGCACTATATAAATGTACAGAATTACTATTATTATTAGTGATAAATAGAGGGGTGTGTTTACTTTTTCCACAGGCAAAATCTGCCTTTATTTATTTAAATAATGGATGGCAAAATGTACATGTGGTATGACTTTTATCATATTACATCATCTTTATCTACAGATACTGTTCAAATCTACATGAACACTAGGATATGTCCACAAAAATGAAAAAAAAGTTCATGGTGTGTGCTTACTTTTTCACATGACTGTATTATGCTTAAAATGTAGAAATGGGTAACATCTGCATGTGCAACTTAAATACAAACTATATATTGTAATGCCTTTCAACGAACATCTGTGCTAAGATATAGGAGATTTTAAAAAGGATGTATGTCAACATGTTATAAAGTCATTTAACGATTAAACAAAATTCTGACAAACTCAGAATTGTATGTCATGCTTCTATGGTACTGTTCACCCTAGACTTTCACAAAATGTTTATTTGCAATGTTGAATGTTCACATTACATCTGTTTTACCAAAAACAGATGCTGACAATGGCGGTCCTGGGTCGCTTGGCGTCTAGTCCAGACTATGCAAGATTTATTTAAGGCAGCTACCTTTCAGGAACATAAACTGTACTCAAGAATGCCAGAACACTGTTCCTTACAAAAAAACCTTTCAGGACAAAAACAATTGCAAAGTGCAGTAATATGTCTGACCTGCTAGACAGTAGTCTCTGTATTCAGTCTTCAACTAAATAGGTTCAAGATCTTAAATTGCAAAGTGCAAAACACAATAAATAACTAATTACACTGAACACAGTGCCATTTCTTATGAAACCTAAAGTCTGAGTCTAAAACCTAAACCCCTCCTTGCCTTTTAGCTACAGCCTACTGACAACATTTCAAGAGAATGTTCAGTTTTATTCTATGTAATGGGGTATGTAACATTAGATGTTACCTAGCAATGGGCCCTGTCCCCAATTTAAATTACCTCTGGTAATCCAATAACCTACCATACAAATGTTTATGATGACAATGTGATTAACATCCCTTTACCTTTAGCTGTCTTTTTTCTTCTGCCATTTTTTTTTTTTAAACTAAAAATGCCAGATGGCTTTGACCTTTTTAGAATCGATTATGACAACGCTTGCTGTTCAATACAAATTTTTTCAGCTAATATAATGGATGCATCATCCCATCCCTCTGACCCTGTCAATCAAAGGTCATGTCTGGCTACAATGTCTGCTACAAAAATGTGGTTTTCAATATTTTCTTTTTTTTTCTTATATACAGTATTTAAATAAAATTCAGGCAAAATGGCAGGTCTTGCACTGTATATCATTTGACTGCATGCTTTTCTATTAAATGCCTGTGATTGTGTGCATTTTGTTAGATGTCACTTCACTGACCTGTACAGTGACAGTGTTAGAGGGACTTCATGGCAGCCATCTCTCTTCCTACTAGGACAATGTTCTGGTTAGAAAACAGTATTGGTAGTGGGAGGAGATGTGCAGAAGAGGAAAGCAAGGTGCTTTGTTTGTGGCAGTGAAATGTGTATTGTTGTGATTATGCAGATTGGGGATATGGGGGACCACAACTCTAATGATTTGGGTGCCAGAAAGTCCTGACATTTAAATTCACAATTGTGCATGGAAAGTGCTTGATAAGGTGAGGGTTAAGCAAAAGTGAGAAAGATATACAATGAGTTGAAACATGATGATAAAGATGGTGGGGAGGACTTTATAATCAGCAAAATTAGACTGAGTCCCTATTCATCCTGTAAAACCAAGAGGGAGTAACACCTTGTGGTGAAAGTGCTACAGTTGGTGCTCTTAAGAGTTTACATCTAGAATGCCTAAACAGGCCACTCAGGATTGTACACCGCCTTCATTAAGCATGCAACAATTTAGTTTTGTTCACTTCTGTATTATGGAACTGACCCCAAACACACTGGGGACAACACCAGAAAAGATGTACTATATTAGAAGCCATCAGGCCATCATCACCGAGGCTGTCCAGCATCTCTATAATCTATTGTTCTAGAGCATCTTTATCCAACAGCTCATTCCATTCCTGTGAGCTAAGATGTGCTACTTGGAATTTAGGGCCATTACATTATATGATAACTCAACCCTCATCTTCATCCAAACCATTTATAACAGACATCTAGCCATAGGAGTAACATTTGCGGTTTAGGAGACCATACATTACATTACACCAGGTATATTGTGTGCAAAGTTCTGGATTCTACACTTTTGTATTACTTTGCAGTTTGCTTTTAATGCTTTATGTAAATGAACCTTAGTAATTTAAGACTAGTTCTGGAGCGTTTGAAATATTTTGTTGACTCATTTGTTTTTATTTTTTATTATGTATTTTCCATAGTCAGAATTTGATTAACTCATTTAATGTTTGCATTACACTATTTGTAATGGGCACTTCTCCATAGCGATGCTGTTTATAGTATGTCAGGCTATTTAAAGACAAAGGGTCACAGAGGTTTCTTTGTCTGAACTTAACTTTTAAAAAAATTGTAATCACTCACGGTGACTTTCTATTGTTAAAATCTTCAGGCTTCTGACTTGTAAGCTCTATCTCAACTACGGTTTGTATTTTGGCTCTTCGATAACTGCTTCCATGATAATTTGTCCCTCTACTGCCTTTGCATATTGGTTTCTGGTTACACTCCTCAACCTCTGCCACTCCTATTAACTGCTAATGAAATCTTCCAGAAACATTCTCTTTAGTCACAGGAATGTACTGATGCACAAATCTGGGCAAGGCAAGAAAAAATTCTGTAGCATCAAAGGTTCCCAAGACTACCATGACATCCATAATTATTAAACGGAACTTTGGAACAACCAGGACTCTTCACTCTAGTAGATGAGGTGACTAAACTAAGAATTCGAAGGTCAAACTGACTAAGCTCTAGAGAATATGGGAGAAGAATCTAGAAGGACAATCAACACTGTGCCCAGACGGAAGCCTCTCCTCAGTAAAAGACATATAAAAGCCCACTTGTAGTCTGAAAAAGGCACCTAAAGGACACTAGATGGTGAGAAACAAGATTCTCTGATCTAATGAAAAACCGAGATTGAACTATCTGGGCTCAATTCTTAGCATCATGTCCGCTCTACACCTGCATAATACCACTCCAATGGTGAAGCTTGGTAGTCACTGAATCTTGAGTGTCAGGGACAGGGGGACTAGTCAAGGCAGAGGGAAAGCTGAACAGAGCAAAGTTTAGAAATATCCTTAATTAAAACCTGCTACAGAGCACTCTGGACCTCAGACTGGGCAAAAGTTCACCTTCTAACAGGGCAATCACTCTAAGCACAAAGCAAAGACAAAAACAGAGTGGTTTAGGGAAAACTCTAGACATGTCCTTCTTCACCTGGGCTTGAACCCAATTGAACATCTCTGGAGAGACCTGTAAACAGCTGTCCACTGACCGTCTTCATCCAGCCTGATAAAGAGTCTGTGTAGAGAAGGATGGCAGAAAATCCCCAAAACCAGGGGTGCAAAGCTTGTCACGTCATAACCAAGACGACTCCAAGCTGTCATCGCTTCAACTAAACACTGAGAAAAAAGTCTGAATAATTATTTTAGTTTTTTAATTTTTAACAAATTGCAAAAAAAAAATCTAAAATCCTGTTTTCACTTTGTCATTCTGGTGTATTGAGTGTTGCTTGACGAGGGTAAAAATGATTTTAAATGATTTCAGCATGAAGCTGCAACATAACAAAATGTGAAAAAACTGAAGTGGTCTGAATACTTTCTGAACACACAGTATGCCATTTGTCCAGTGTGGAAAAAACAAAACTGTGCCACTCTGCATAATTTCTAGAGCACACAACGATCAAAGCTTTGATTCGCTTGACTGAATGTTTAATACTATTTGCAAGTCAAAGAGTAAAGAAATCTAAACTCCCCCACTATCACCCTTGACCCATAAGACCCTTGAACACTACTAGGAAGATGCTCTGTGGTGACACAGGTCAGCAACACAAATACTATTGATCACTTGGTTAACCCCAATCCCAAACCTAAATAAGCACCCGGCGGGGAGTATGCAAGCAGACTGTGAAAGGAATGTATAAGCAGGATATTCCCAGCGCTGGTCACAAAGTCTTGCTTGCTTGACAAATCTATTTGAGTCCAACAGCTCTAAATCTTAATCCTTTTTTTGGGACTGGAATCTGAACCTTTTCATGGGAGCCTAGACAGAGGCTGCTAACTGTTTACCTTGTCTATGAAAGTGACTGCCATTTCAGCATATGGAAGATTGGCAGAGAAAGGGATTTATGCTTGCAAAATATTCTTGTTAATTATTTTATACATATGGGTTTGCAAAACAAGAAAGAATGAGGTGCTTTAAACTCCCCCTCGTAAAGAGGGCTTGCAAACTAATATGAAAAACACTGCTTTGGTGAAGACGATATTAAAAAATTTGAAAATGTTTTAGGATAAAATCCTTTCAAATATCACTTCTGAAGGCATTTAGTACAACTGTCAGCAATCAGTAGTTGTACACCATCATCATATACCTGGAGCTCAAAGCGGCACTTTATTTTGAGAGCCTAGAGGAAGCGGATGGCACAAAGGCATTTCTAGGCACTCAACCAGCTAAAATCACGGAGGGGGAGAAAGAAAGAGAGAAAAAGAGGCAGAGTGTTTTATTGCAGCAACGATAATAAAGACAATAAGTGTGACCGAGTGGCAAGGACTGACAACTCAAAGGAAAAGGGGATGGATAAAATCCTGGTGTCAGATTGCAGTGAATTGTTTACGAACATAACCGTGTTTCCCAGAAGGACAATGCTTTACGCTTTATGTAGTCTGATCAGGTTGCCTAAATCACAAGACTGACCCACGGGAGGGAGGGGGACATAACACGGCCTTGTTCATCATTCAAGACGGCAGGTAGTACCACCCTTTAGTGCAGATGGAGCCCCATGCTGCATATTTCATATGGGGGAGACCCTCTCAAATATGTCCAATATCTTTGTTAAAGATGCTAAATGTGAAAATCAGAGGTCATCTTTCTATTTATATTTAAATAAAAAAGCAGCACTCCAGTGTTAATGTGCTACAGGCAACTCCTTCAGGAGCTGATTTAGCTTCCATGACTACCTTGGGTTTCACACGCTTGTGTTTGTGTGGTAACTAAATGCTCATTTTCACCCCCCACTGCTTCTGCGCTTCCTTGGGAAAAAAACAGAGGGCATTAAAAAAAGATCTCTAGGCAGGTAGCTCCATAATTTATAAACACTTCTGAGAGAGGAACGCAATCCCCTGCTGCATGCGCCAATGTTGCTATCGCCCTTGGCTCCTTTGCAATGCAGATTTGTCCCGCTTGGTCTGAAAGAGGAGAGGTTTGTATGAGGATACAATAATGTAGTATGCTGTTGCCCCAGGAAACGTCACGAGACAGATTTTTAAAATCTTATTAAATTTTTCCTTCGCCTGAGCATGCAATCGGGTTTCTGCTCTATCATCTATAATAATTCCATGCACCAACAAAACAGCATTTTGGCTTAATTTTTCCAGGTTAATGGTTCCTAATATAAGTTATTTGGCAAGCCCCAGTGTTTACCAAAAATTGCAAATACTCTGCCATGAAGATTTAGTAGATACTGCAACATTCTATGAGTCAAAGGGATCTTCAACGTCTAATTCATTTGGGGTTTGGTTGCTATTTCATAAAGAGTGTAATGCCCGTCTCCCTTAAAGAAGCAGTGGCCACAACCCAGAACTACAGCAGAGAGATGCAATGGAATAGGAATAAATTTTAATATCTCCAGGTACTCCATAGTTTGCTTTGAATGTTAAGATTGTTAACTCTAAATTGGCCTACGAGAGATTATCTTTGCACCTAATACTGCTAGGATGGGCTTCTGTCCCCATGACCCTAAACTGAACAAGCACGACACATTCATGATGTGTACGCATGAAGTCAAAAGGATAGCCGTCCTCCATCAAAAACATACTCTGCTTCACAAACATACCTTATACTGACAATAGTCAGTATAAATAAAAAAATGGCTCTTGTGAGCTTTCAAGTTAGATGAGTCCAATCCAAGACAATCAATCCTGTTTCGATTTTTTCCTGGTTTAGCAATGTTTCATTCCCAACCTAAGTGTCAGTACATTGCAGCTTGTTTCATAGTGCCAAAGAAGCAAATCCATACTGAACTCTGCTAGCTGTTACAATGATGTCTATCTCTGATTTCTTCAAATTTTTAGAAAGATTCCAAAGATCAATAGTTTAACCACTGCTCATAAACCATTTTAAAACAAACCAGACATAGCTTGAAAGTAGCAGTGAAAATAAGACAAGTCTCACACAGAGGGGACTTCTTCCTTTTTTTTACGCCCGCAAGCAAAATGATAGCGCAAACTGCCTACTGCAGCCAGATTACCTGTTTTCACTTATCCTCTAAAATGGTTCAGTTAGTGACCTATGGCAACCTTGAATGCTACTTCTACAGGTAAAAAAGATTGATACTACCACACACAACAGAACTGTGCTTAAGGGGAGAAGTTCCTGGCTACATAACCCTAGGAATATTAACCTTCAATAAAGTCATTAGAACAATGGTTAGACTGCAAATGTGATGTGTTGTAAACCATACAGCTATTATTCTATACTTTAGCAGCTAACCAGAAGCTCAGCTCATCATTCAGGAAACCAAGCCATTGTGTATTTAAAAACACGGATCTCATGGAGGAAACCAAGCTATTGGTTTATGATGATGTTTGTACCATTCTTCTCTAAATATTACAGCTGCCTCAATAAGGTTCTCTACTTAAACTAAGATAAACCCCTCCACCACTTCCAGGCAAAGATGACCTGTATGAAAGCCAGAACCAACTCTAGTAGAAGTGTCACTGCAGAGATTCCTGTCTAATCTACTCTCATCTGAACTGACACCAGAGAACTAACGTGGTTCAAAAGATGCACTTAAACCCTGTCTTAGAAAAGGCCAGATCATCATCACTAGCTGGGAGACCCTAGCCCTGAAAAAACCCATAAAGTGCTAATAAGACAGACAAAAAAGAAGGCAAACTCAAATTTGTGGAAGCTGCTCTTAAATTAATACATCTTATCACTAACTACTGGGCGATATTCTGGTTATTCCAGTTTACTGGATAGCATTCTCCTTCTGGTATGGATTTGGGTAAAGTAAAAAAAAACATTTTTTGTACGTTAAAAATTAGTGAAAAACCTGCAAACACATTTAAACATAAAACACAAAACGTTTAGGCAAAAGGGCATGTGACATGTGACAGTGAATAAGCATCTTAAAGGTAATGAACTGTGTAAAAAGTTAGCCTACTCCTTTAATAGTGTTACTCAATGTGCTCTTGGGGTCCAATGTAAAAAGAAAAGGGAGGAAAAGGAAGAAACTGCGTCTTGTTCTGTGTTTGCTTGGAAGCACCAACGGCAGCAAGTGAGTGATGGAGAGAGAACAAACTATACTTTTGTCGATTTAAGAGATATGAACCCCTGCAGTCAAGTTTATTTGAGTAGCACAGCAGGAAGATATGGAAAAAGATGATCCGCTGAGGCAACCCCTAATGGGAGCAGCGGAAAGAAGAAGCAGCGCAGTATTAACAGTCATTTCAATGAGTAAGATGTGTGACTGTGTTAATTACACTAATTGGTATTACATTAGTTATTTGTTTAAATAAAAACAAGTCTCAGTCTGAAATATGTACAAATACATTATATAAGAATCTAGAGAAACTGCCAAAACGTTCGTTATACCACGATGTAGATTTCAGGCCACACCACCAACTTCTAGCAGAAGTTCTACAGAAATTAAGAAACAACTGTACAATGTATTTTGATAAAACCTTCACTGAATAAATACAGTGATAAAACATATACATATAAGATTTCTTCTTTGACTTATGAGTTATTATATTTTGTGTATTCATTCACTTTCATATTGCTCCTGAACACTAGGTTAAAAAAGTCAAATCTATTCTGTGAACTAAGTGGACACTTTTGTAGTTAAGAGATGAAAATGTTGGCCTGCTGTTCTGCTTACAGCACTACATAAGTTGCAAGCTGGCAAACTGGGCCACAATGCAGATCTGCATGAGGTATCTTACTGCAACCGTATAACAGGATATGGAGTTGGCATACCTGGCACACAGATTCTACAGATTCTAAGTAAGAATTCTACCGTACTACGTACATGTGACAATACTATGAAGGTATTCATTTCAATAAATCTCTTAATTTGAGTCCAATACTTGTTATCAATACCTTTTAATCATTTATAATTCTATCAGAAATTGCTACAAATTCCCAACAGTGTGAGGTTTACTTCTTTACAATAATGCTTTTAGGGCACAGGAATTATTTCAGCATCCGTTTATATCTGATTTATTTTGGTTCAATATTTTAGCAATTATCTGAGCTCTTAATTTGTTTTTTTAAACTAGTATCCTTTTTAATTACCATCCAATTAACATTCTTCCATTTTCTGAACATTCACATTCTAATCGAGGGTCATAGGGAGCTGAGTACTACCCTTGAAAAACAAGGCAAGACTTAACCCTGAACAGAGTACCATTTCATTGCTAGGCACATCTATTCACAGGGAAGTGATCAGTTTACTTAACCTGTACATGTCTGAAATATGGAGATAAATTTACAATAAAGTGGTGAGACTATGCAAATCTCACACATATTGTGACTGGGCTGAGATATGAACCTAAGATTAAGGTGGCAATGGTAACCTTTAAGCTACTGTGTTATTAATCTATTTAACTGACACAGATATTTCAATTTCCTAACTTGTCTGTTGAGTTCAGGGGTTCCAGGAAGCTAGTACTCATCAGTCCTGAGATTAAGGTATGAAGCAGCCCTAAATGGTGCACAACACATGCAGTACACATACTCACACTGCCACCTAACCCAGCACACATGTTTTTGGGACACATCAGAAAAATCCATATAGACACAAGGAGATTGTGCAAACCTTACACAAGCAGTGCCCAGGCCAGGAACTGAACCCCAAACTACTCTGAAACTCTGCTAACCACTACAATTTTGCTTCACCTATCCAATTCACAATGATGTGCAAGTATGAAAGTAACCATCTGCTTGTACCATTTGTAGCTAAGTATAGTGATCGCAACATAATCATTTAAATAAAACAAGCAAAGAACAAAAATAAGTTTAGGGACAGGGAAGTAATGATTCATCATGCCCCTCAAAACATTCTATTGATTATATGTTATTAGGAACTTCTGTTCTTGCAGAGTGAGAGCTGATGGATGATACCTAACTAAATGACAATGTGCTTTCAACAGCCAAAATTGGAGTTCAATTAAAAAATGAGAAATTTGGAATAAAAATCAGCAGTTACTATTGTTTTAAATAACAAGGGCTGACTCCCTAAGTTAACTGACTGGATGCCCATATATACTGGTGTGCCAGCACTGATGGCATAACTAGCTAACTTCAGCTAAGGAACTTTGCCATTACTTGCAGCCACCCTCCTGCTGCTATATTTCAAAATATAAAAATATTTCATTTGCCTTTTTTTCCTTTTCAGCCACCACTGTATTTGCACAGGTTTAGTCCTGAGCTCAGGGGGCAGATTTAAAATCAACAGTCTCCTGCTGCTGCTGCTTGTTACAGGCAAAAGCTTTGCACTGTGGGATGCCATCGGTAAGTGCAACAGTGTAGGGAATACAGATTGTGCCAACTCCTCCCTCGACAATAAAGCAGAAGATTCTAGCTTTCTGGCTTCTAGGCTTGGAGGTGAAGACTGCACTCTTTGCTATGCTGGGCCACACGTGGATATCCCATGGTGCCAGCTTTTAGCAATAATCGCTCACCTGCCGCTCAATGTACAATGCTTAGCAGAAATGGAAAGGGCAGCTGAGGATTCCCTAAAAAGCTAGTGACTCGAGAAATCTGCATGATGATTTGGATGATTCTGTAGCAAGCCTGGTTTTGTTCTAGGAGGAGCAAAAAATCAAGATTAATAGGCTCCTGCACTGAATTTATATTTATTATACAGTGTATATATGTGAATGCGAGTGTGTGCATATATATCTTTTTTAAAATTTTTCTCAGTACACAATACCTAAAACAACTCATTTGCTACTGCAAGATAAATAAGACAGGAAGACAAACATTCAGGACACCGCCCGGCCTGATGGACACTGGTAATTTCCATCTATCCATCCATATCCAACCTAGGGTTGTTAAGAGCTGGTGCCTACCCCAGTAGCACTTACTGCAAGGAGGGAAACAAAATCAGTGCCGTGCAATGCACACACTCATGTACACTCCCATACTGTGTATACGTGACATACAGCTACTCACTAAGCGAATTTCACATTATGCAACATTTTCTTCTGGGGTATGTCAGATTTGCTGATCAAGTTCAATGATTTCGCTGCTTCACCACGTCTACTTACCCAACAAAAAAAATTGTAGCCCTTGTAACATTTACCAACCAAGCGCCAATATTCCATAACAATCATGCTTGCAACTTTTTCTCACAGCCAATATAGCATGTTGCCTGACAGAACTGCCGCTATATGAAACGTTAAAAGCTGCTCTGAGTTCAGCAGCAATTTCTCTGCTTTATTTATTTTTTCCAGCCTGTTTGAGTACATAAAACATGAGACATCAGACAGACAAACTTCTATTCTATTTGTGAGGTTCACAACATGGTGCTCCTTACTCTCCATCACTATATGTTTTGCATTGTACTTGTGACTGAATATTCATTGGTTCTCAACTCTCGCACACAAAGAGCCCATCCTCTGACCAAGAAGAAAATCAAACCTGTTTGATTTTATCCTAGCCTGTCACAGACTAGTTGGTCTCAGTTGTTGGGCAAGTCACATTAGATGATCAGCTTCTTGGGAGTGCACCACTAGCTGTCTAAGACTGTTTAAATAAAGGAAAGCTGAAAAACCTGTTTAATGTGACACAGACTTAAGGGGCCAATTTACAGATTAGTGGTAACCTAATGGAAAAGCCCTGCAGACATTTGCAGAACATTCACATTCCACCAGGACAATGTCACTAAAAATCTACAATCCTTAAAGACCTTCCCATTATTCCAAAGGATTACAAATCTGCATAATATCGGATTTTAACTACATATTGATGACAATATTTTTTCTTTCTAGTTTATATACACTTAAAATATAAATGATTTGATAATTAGCCAATAGTCTGAGAAGAGCTACACTAAAATCAAGAAACAGAAAACAATGACTTTGCACTGCTTTCACTGGGTGACAATTGGAACTTGACAGGGCATGTAATTATAAGGTAATTTTAAATTCACGAACAATGGTGTAAGAAATGCAATCAAATACAGATTTGGTGATCTACTGCTATCCGGGATCTCATATACAGCAGCTGGATTACTGAAAAACAAAGCTGCTCTGAAAGCACCAATTCAGTGGTGAGTTCTTTTGGATCAGGCATCTTCACTGCAAACAAATCCTTTCTATTACCTCTGAGAAGGCAGACAAGCTACCTTTCCTTCAAATTCTAAAATGAAATTACTAGCATATATTTAACTTACTGCAGTTCTCATGAAGAGAGCCCACGCACCTGCAGGCACACTTATTATTAAAATAAATGATTTTTTGAAAGCCTTTGAATGAAAAGAAAATACAAAATTTAACAAGATGCCCCTATATAGACTGTTTCTGACCAAATTCCATGGGGTACTGAACTCTCTGAAGTACTGTAATGTAATTTTTTACCTATCCTGAAATTTATGTACCTGGCAGATAGTGTTGTCTAAGGCACGAGACTTTAAACACTAAGTTAGCGGTTCAGTCTCTCTCTGATTCACTGTGTGTCCCTGACTAAGTCACATAAGCTTTGTGTGGTTCACTGAAGAACTCTATACACACATGTAAGTAACTGTCTTTCTCCTCTGCACTTTGCCCAGGTGCGGTTTCGTGGACAGTTGGCTAAGGTTTCCAGGACTGTGACTTTGTCTTCGACTTTCTCTGTTTTAAATTGACCAATGGATACACCAGAGGTTTATTTTCTCCACGCATTCTGCAGACTACAGTTTGTTTTCTTCTGCCTCATTGCCACCTGGCCACAGATCATCAATTAACGAACATATACTGCTTGGTTCTACTTATGTTAAATCAGTTTCTCATCTCTTTGTGTTCCTGTAAACACATCTATGTCTTTATGTGTACTAATTATGTAATAGTAATTTGAGTTTGTGTTTGCATTTTACCTAAGAACTTGTCTCAGCTCTCTGCACCAGCACACTTATACAAAAATGTAGAGAAGATAAAATATGCAAAGAAAAAATAAAATATTTCTTAATCCATGCTATAATGTTATGCGTAATTGTACTGTGTTACTTTTTAACTGTTACTTCGTTTAAAACATTTACTTATTTATGATGTTTACTTATTTATGAATTTATTTATCTTCTGCTAATTATTAATTTATTATTATTTATACTGTATGTCACTGTAACTGTGGCACAAGAACTTCACTATGTTCTTGCAGTATATGTGACAAAGAAGATGTCTAACCTCTATAATGTTTTTAATGCAAGAGTATACTTTTCTGCAGCTTTAGGACAGGTAAGCAATCAGTGTAAATCTGTAAATGTAAACGTTATTAATTTTACAAGTTGGAGATATTTGTTAAAATACAGTTAACATATTTTTAGCTCAGGTGCCACAGTAGTGCACACTGAGTAGCACTACTTTACACATCCACTGTACTAGGTTCAAATCCAGCACCTGGTATTCTGTATGAAGTTGGAATGTTCTCCCTGTGTCTGTTTTTCTTCTGGGTGCTCTAGTTTGGTTAATGTGAGTGTGGGTGTGTGCATTAGTGGAGCCTGTGATTGACTGGTACCCTAACCAGGCCATTTTCCTGTTCTGTGCTCAGTACTGCCAGGGTAGGTTCTTACTCACTGTTCCTCTGTAAGGACACGTGTTTGTGAATAACCATGACTATTATTAGTTTGGCAGCAAATATATTTGCTTTTCTAAATATACATTTCCAAAAGACCATCAGAGAATGTAAATGTGAATTGTGGTATCCTAGGTAAAGGTCAAATTTTTCTATTAAAATGTCTTTCTTAAGAGAGGTGGCAGCTGTCTACAGCCAATTTTCACAATGTCCAAGTTATTCTTGAGCACTGCTTATAATCTGTTCATTAGTGTCACTGATTTTTACTTTTCAGATTAATGGTTAAATGCAATCAGCCCACTCTGATGCCACAAATTGGCAGCTGTCGGTTCATCAAATAAATTAAGAATGAACCTAAACACAAATTCACTAAAAAAATCCAAGTTCTTGAATCTCTGAATTACTGGAGAGCTCACATATATGTTAGCCTTCAATTTAGCAAAGACTAGTCAAGTTTCTTCCAAAGAGCAGTGTAAACACAGTTTTCTCTATTCCTTCTGCACACTTACACAACTCCACTATACAGTCGACTTCTGAATTACGCGGCTGTGAGTTCCATCAAGAGTAATGCCAACAGGAAGGCGACATCCTATGCATATGACCTTAGCAAAACATAAACAATAAAAAAATAAATCAATTCCTAAGTAATAAATGTGTCATAACTTTAAAATAGTTACTTAAAAAGCAGACTATTCTTGCAACAAGAAATAAAAAGTTTTTACCAATTAAATATGTGCAGGAAATTCACACCCTAAAAATTCAAATTTGTAGGCATTACTAACTTTGTGCGGAATACACATGATTCTGTGCTGAAATTCAAGCTTTGAAAACCGTACTGATTGCAAAAATGAGGCAGAGAAGTTTTTAAAGTGGAAGGGATCAGAAGTTAAATGTCATCAAAAAATCAAGCAAAGGTTGTTATTGAATATCTATGAAACATAACAAGGAGAAAAGCCTATTTATATGTCAGGAAAGAGGTAGTCAAAATAGAATTAAGTACCAACACTGTTTGTATCCTAATCTCAGATAATTAAGGGATGCATGCTAATTTTTATATATTCGCTCCAGTGATGTCATACGCTGCACTGTCCTTATGCCTTTTAAAAACGACTGTCTTGGAAACCATAATGCTATAAAGCAGAAAATGGTGGTGTCTAGGGGAGTGCGATATGTATTGTCTATAATAATATCTTAATTGTTGTTTTAACAGTGTGTGAGCTGACATTATTGAAAAAAATATGCCTTGAGAGTAGCCAAGTATTGCAGGGGCGTATCTCTCAAATGAGAATACATGTCTAGGGGTTACCATTTAAAAAGTCTGTGTAAACAGAGGCGAAATCCCACACAGCAAATCTTCTTCCTAAACACGCACCCCCAATTCCTCCGGTTTGTTAATTTTAATCCACTGGGGTTTTGGAGAGAGATAAAAATAAACTAAAAAAAAAAAAAAAAGACTTGACACTAGGAGACAATAAAAAGGCTAAAATTGCTGTTGTCAGTTCAGGAGCTCAATATCAGAAAGTAACAGAAGCATAGTGATTAATTTTTACACTGTAATGAGTGCTGTGACAGAATAGACAGATATGGATGTTTACAGCACCCTGTGTGCTTCTACTGGTGTTATAAGGCAGATTTATTGAATCAGGTGTTTTGAGTACTGAAATCTGCACTTCCTGTGGCTGTTCGTTAGTAACTCTCTTAGCACCGGTCCTTTTCATCTCCATTTGACTAGGTGTGACAAATCATTTACATCAAATGCATAAATTGCATTTCCAGAGGCTTGTTCTCTCTCAGATCAAATTAACAAGAGCACCATTGTTCAAAATCACCACCTCTACTCTGAGCTCCACCTTCATGAGATGATGGATTGGTTTAGAAATATGACACTCAGCGAGCCGTCTAACTGTATCTACCACTCATGGCTGCCTCCAGACATACTGGATATATTAAATTTCTGGTACAGTAAGACTACGTGTAGACTAGTAGGACAGACTACCGCATGTGTGCTTTAAATGATATATATATTTTTTTTGTTTGTGCAGTATTTGACAGAACCTGAAGTTTGGACATGGTGATTAATAGTACAATAGGTTAGATTTTTGTTCTTACTTATAAGCTGCAAAATTCACCTTAAAGCAGAGCAGCTGAATGATTATAATTGAAATACAGGGCATGTGTAATTAGGATTTTATTTCCCTTGGATTCATGTCTTGTTTACGTTAAGGGGAAGTGTCTGTTGATCACATTACAATAATTTTTGTTGGTCTTGTGCAAATTTATACAAAGAAAATCCCGTAGGCCACTTTGGAATGTTTTACTCATATTTGCACTGTTTGATCTCACAAATACTTGCACTGGTGATTTTGATGTTTTTGTACTGTTTTTACTTGAATGCTTCAGTTGTAAGTAAATAAATAAGACCCTTTTTCCTTAAGTAACTTGTTTCCATTAATATCATTAGTACATAATATCCTATTGACAAGAGAGAGACGGAACACGTACAATTTTTAAATTAAGATTTTTAAAAACACATTATTGAAGTTTTCAAAAAATTATCTACTTATTGTTATCAACAAAATCTCAGAAAATATTGAGATACAATATAACTCAACCCTAGAGAAGGTTGGGAACAAAAAAAAAGCAAAATAGTAAAAATATTAAATATTAAAAAGCAAATTAATAATAAAAACTTGTAAACCTCCATCAGTTTTTTTTATGAATAAACTATCATCAAGAATGAATTGGATAGAAAATGGCTAGAAAAACCTAAAAATGTATGCATAAACTTCTCATGATGTCACAATCATGGCCACACTCGCATGATTATATGCGGAACGGTGGATTGGAGCCTAAGGAACTGTGCTGGTAGCTGGAAGGTTGCCAGTTCAAATTCTGTTACTACCAGAAGGGATCCTACTCCGTTGGGCCCTAGATTAAGGCCCTTAACCTGAATGCAATAGCTGACTCTGTGCTCTGACATTTAAAAAGGCGATTTCCCATTGGGGACTAATACAGTGTACTAAATACCAAATGTGTGATCTATACTAAAAATGTGGTGTACACAAAGAAAATCAAGTCAGTAAAGAAAATGATTTTTTTTTAATTCATGACATTCACTAAAAAAACACCAAAATTAGTTTCTTTAGGTGTTAAAACCTTGAATTAAACAAACAAGCTGACGTAAAAAGGTATAAATACTACACATATCACGAAGCCAAAGAGGAAAACCTACGCTGTCTGGCACTAAGCCAGCTGTACCTTTATCATTTGAATTACTATCAGAGAACGCTAGTAAATTTAATCAAGACAAGCCTGCATGTAAAATCGATTATATTTTAATAGTCATAGCTACAGTACTGTATGTGTGGTGTGCAAAATACCCCATATAATAAGGGAACCCGTTAGTGTTGGCTGAACACCAAGATCATAATCTGGTAGTATGGAATATACAATAAATTACCTACAGAGAATGCCATCAGTTATCATACACATACAGTATCTTAAATAGACAAATCACATCATACATAGTCTGCAAACAAAAGTCATGTCGCCTTGTACTTTTGACCAGCATTAGGCAGAACAACTACATTTCATGAGATAAATGTACTTAGTGGATGCAACACTAAAATTGGTTGTTTCATCATGCAATGGTAACTGCATGCTGTGAACTAATTCTCCAACCTGACACAGGCCAGCAACAAAGTTATTGTTAGTTAATAACCATGTTATCTCAAGGGTAAAGAAGTGCTTTACTGCAGCATTAATACTGCTGGTATCATGTTATCAGCAATCTCTACTACTTTATGATGCCACCATCACGCTCTTTGGCATCACTGAAACTAAAACAAGCTCGAACTACTGCATGAGAGTATATACCCTCTTTCTTGAATCCTTTTAAGGCTACTGCTTGCTGTTCAAGCCACTAGGTTCATATCTAGCATGTGAGACACTACACTTGGGTCTTCACACCCAGCTTGTGAAAAATTGTCTGTCAGCTGGTATACATTTTTCTCACAAACCTAGTAACAAGCACCAAGTGTTTTTTTTCCCTGATCTACTGGCTTCAGGGTGGAACACTGTTTCCGTTTACTCCATGTAAACAATTACAGTTGTTTTTTCAGTCCTGCACTTTGAACACTACGGCCCCATATAACTCCATTTTATTCCACAGAAAACACAAGTCAGTCAAGTTTGTCACGGCTGAGATGTTTCATCTCCTTTCCATCTGAATCTAATACCAGTGAAAGCCTAGTCCCAATGCCTCACTGGACCACTTTTCTTACTTTGCTATACTGGTTGGTTTCAACTCCCTTTGCATATCTTCTGGTCCCATCACCTTAATGCTTCGAGAAATGATAAAAATAATGCCAAAAAAATAGGTAATACACATAAGAAAGATAGTGTTTTTCTAAAGTAATGGTCTTTGATCTTGTTCAAACCAATAACATTATCTGCTAGAGTTTAATTGAACATAATATGCAACTGGTCATCTGTATTTGTCTTATCTTATTTCAACATGTTCTTCAGGACCCCAGTCCCAATCCACATACACACACATATATATTACATATTATTATTATTACATATATATGTGTATAAAAACTAACAAACATTTAGAACAAGTATCAGTTTTTATAATTTAGTTTCTGCAACTAAGCTAATTGACAAAGGTCAAAAAAGTTTTAGGAACAAAAACGTTGTCTCATTTTATTAATCTGTGCGTATTTAAATCATCTGTCATTTTTTTACGAGCAACTTTTATCAAACACTCTGACTTTGGCTCCTAGAGATCCAAACCATCACAGAATGGATATTCAGTACAACCAACACAGTCTATTTATTGTCCAAATTTTTTAAAAATAAAACACTTTAACCTCCTTAGTGCTAGTCAGGCAACTGTATAGACGAGTCTCACATAAGCGAGGATTACTCGGGCTGTAAAAGTGCCAACATTGTTAGTCCCAATCATTACTCGAGTCAACTGTATAGACGAGTCTCACGTAAGCGAGGATTACTCGGGCTGTAAAAGTGCCAACATCGTTAGTCCCAATCATTACTCGAGTCAATGGTGTAGGTGTGTCTTACATAAGCGTCAGGCCCAAGCATTACGTGGGCAATGGTGTAGGTGCGTCTTCTCCTAGCCTCATAATGCTGTCTCGTAAGAAAATTTATTCAGCAACCCAGGTGTTACATGCTCTTGACAGTGATCTTGAGGAGCCTCTCATCAGCTGTGAAGTGAATCTGTCTTCAGTCAGTGAAACTGAAACGGACAGTGAAACCAAAAGTGATTCTGATGAATCCGAAAATTACGCTCAATTGAGTTGGGGTTTCTGTTAACTCTGCCTTAAATAAGCAAGCACCATCTCATTTTGTGGTGTGGCCTGGATTAATAGAGAACATTGACAGCCAAGATCCACTTACTTACTTGAAGTTTATTTCTTGACGATGACATGATGGAAAGATTTGTTGTTGAGATAAACTGTTATGACGAACAGTCTCAGGTAAATGAACATACACCTAAGCAGTTTTCCTGTTTAAATTTATACTACACAAAAGACATATGTTGACAGCATATTCGGTATTTGCATGATTATTATTATTTTTATTTATTTCATATTATTATTTTTATTATTTATTATTCTATTATTTGTAGTAGTATACTTTTTACACTGATGCATGTTTTACAGTAAAAAGAAGAGATTTAATAAAAAATGCAATTTTTCAAATGCAACACTTTTTTCATGATGTTTTGAGAAAAAATGTAATGCTAAGGAGGTTAACCAAAGTAACTATATGTGCCAGTTCCACTCAGCCCTTAGAGTGATGATAAATAACTGTGGTTTGTTTTTAAATCTGCTCACATGTCCTACTGTAGAGCTGACAAACTGCACCCATTTCTAGATAAGGCAGATTTCCCCTCCTGTGTTCTCAAACCCATGTTTTTACCCTACTGTTTTGATTTGGTTTTAGTTATAATCTGCTACATTAAAAACAAAAAATACCAAAAAATTACCGTAATTTTTCTCATGCACTGATTTCAACCATCATACATATGAATTACATTTGCTTCAGCTGAGAAAATATCATATTTGAGTTATATTCTAGTGGTAAGTTTATCAGCTTATTTTAAAATAAGATCCTTTTTATTTGGTTAAAAAAAAAAAAAAAAAAAAAAGTTGGGTGGAACCTGACAAAGGAACAGGACCATCAGGAACATTAAAAGCACAGCATGTTCAAACTCTGCGCAAACAGTGACATGGCAGGAATTTGAACTTTACTGGTGTGAAGCAGATGTGCAGAAAAGACGCATGTATCGATACATCTTACTGTAAATGTTCATAAACGTGAAGTAATTAATCTTCATCCCATTGTCATCTTTGTAAACAAAATACAACTACTCATCTATTTTCAAAACCAATTAACCCAGTCATAAGGTTATGAGAGTTGGGGAGTAAGAGGAAGACTTACTCCAGCAGAATCAGTCATCACACATTGCCAACAAATATTTTTATCCTAATTTAAAGTGATGAATGCAACATTGCTCAAAACTCTTGCTCTGGCCCAGCATCCACATTCTTTCCTGCAATATCTGGCATAGAAAAAAAGATTTAAAAGAGGTGCTCAGACTGGCAGATGTATTTCTGTGTTTCAAGTCCCTTCAGTCCCATGATAGCACCTTGGCTAGAGTATTTTTAGGAGGCATTTCAACTGTACTGCTTGCTATACTTCTTTTGCCCTAAGGAGACTTTGAAATGGGTTCCTTCTGTTTATTCTTATAGATAGATATGATAAAATGATAGTTAGGAAAGGCACTGAAAGTTGGATACATAGACAGACAGACCGATAAGACAGTTAAATATTGATCCCTTGGAAGAAGTTAACATATTTCAGTAGTAACATTGTAAAAAGTACATATTGCCTTAGTGCAAAACAGTAAAAAAAAAACAAAACAAAAAAAAAAAAAACAAACAAACTGAAAACCATATTTAATGTATCTTGTTCTCAAAAAATATTGTATGGCAGAAAGCATTACATAGTCTGAATGCTTCATAGCCCCAGAAGGCCTTTTAACAGATTAAGACAGAATGAGATGGTGACTAAAGGTGCTCCATGACAACACATCATGTATACTTACTGTATGCTTTTTATTAAATATAATTAAGTGATGAAGTTTTATAAATACTTGTTAATTATGTTGCCACGTAATATTCCATTTTGAACAAACATGCAGACAAAAAATTCACAGTGCTTAGTACACATGACTATATTTCTACTTAGGGATCAACGCCATTAGTCATGATGTTCTTTATTTTTGCTTGATCCTCTTTTCTGCCACAGTCTGTACGGAGTCTCAGGTCAGTCCTGAAATGCAGTTGGGACAGCTTAGCTTTTAGCTAAACAAACGGGCTTGATGGACTGAATTGTCTCCTCTCGTTTGTCAAATTTCTTATGTTCTTATGGTCTTGCTCATCTGTTTATTAAGGAGTCGGGTGTTATTTGTGCAGCTGACTTCAGAGACCACTATGTACTGGTAGAACATATGAGACAAGGCATCAAAATGACCATTAAAACAGTCAAGCCCCCTCAGATCTTTTGTTTATACAGCTCATACAGGTGCTGACTAGGCCCATATAATAGTGAAACTCTTGGCTGCTGCTTGCATTTTCTCTCAAAAGGCTATTGATGTACACAAAAGAACCCACATCACTGAATGGCTTGATGTCTAGTCATCATCATCTCTTTTTGAAGCTAATGTGTAAACACGCTTTTTCTCTTTAAGTATATATAGTGCATCAATACAGGGCAGGGGCATTTTGGTTAAGAATAGATAGGCCTGGCACAGCTTCAACTTATTTTGGATTCCAAATTACAACCATGAGCTTCAGCAAAGGCAAATCACAATAATACTTAAAGCAGAATGTAAGTTTATTAATGGTGCAAGAAGAAATTAGAAGCAAGCTTGCTTTGTATGGCTTTAGGGTGGAAAGGTGGGATCCCTGGTCTACTGAATATGGGAACTTGCTTGTTTTGAAATGAGCAAGTCTCTTTTGGTAAAATAGCACTGACATCCAAAAATAAAATTAAATGCAGTTTGTTTTTATATAATGTTCTTCACTGTGTGCAGGCACAGATTTGTTTCACAGACAGGAAACAAAGTGGTTCAAAACTGATTAACATAAATGGAGCCCCTCAATATCTGTCCAATTATTGAACTATGGACTATGGCCACAGTGAAATGCAAAGGAAAAGAATCATTTTACTGCAGCACTTTTCAAATCAGTTAAACACTAAATCTGCTTAATCCAATACAGGGAGCGCCTGGGCCTAACTAAAAAAT
The DNA here is from genome assembly GCA_026402145.1 of Polypterus bichir lapradei. Classification (NCBI taxonomy): domain Eukaryota; kingdom Metazoa; phylum Chordata; class Cladistia; order Polypteriformes; family Polypteridae; genus Polypterus; species Polypterus bichir. The sequence continues at coordinate 24,199,268 of JANRMT010062789.1, forward strand.
AGATGTGGTGCAGGTCATCACTAGACAGACTCACATATCCTCACCCTTCATTCAATCAACCTAATCTGTACACCTTTGGTAACGTACGAAAAAAGCTGAAACAACTAAAGAAAATCTACCCAGACATATGGAGAACATGCACGGTCCTTATATAGAGGATTTGAACCCAAGACTCAGGAGCTGTAAAGTAGTACTGGTCACTGCACCACTGTGCTGCAAGCAAAATTCAAATGTGTAAATGTTTCAGGGTAAAGGTAATCACTTTTTCTGCATTTCACAAACAGTACTTAGGAGAAACACAATTTAATAGCAGACATCTATCTTTAAACAACCTTCAGATACAATGAAGGGCTGAGACAGCAGACTTTTCTTTAATCTTATGTTGTCTCAGAAGGTAGTAGGACACTGGCAAAAACCTTCTTTGTATGCTTTGGTGTAAAATGCAATATTTTCATAAGCAGCCTAATTTACTAATATTTTTCATTCTTGGAAATTCTTTAGACAGGCAGGAGCTGGGATATACTGTAGTTAGGCTTAGTTCAGGTTCACTTTTAAATTAGCCTAACCCCAACAAAAAGCCATAAAGAATGTCATTGTAAGTTTATCAAAGAGCATAATTCTCATTAAATAAGCCATGTCCTGAAGGAAAATAATTATGGCAATCACAAATAGATGTTTTGTTCTTACACAATAGATAATGATAGTCATGACAGACAAGAGCATCATGTTGTTGGTGATTAAAAGATTACTTTAAGTAACTGCCAAAATTCAATAAAAATAAGTCACACAGTTTGAGAGTACACTATTAGCAGAAGGCTGTGTGCACACTAAGGCATGAGGCAGAAAAAAAAAAGGCAAGAGGAGGAAGAAACATTTTTGGTGAGAACAGGCTATTTGGCCCAACAAAGATACCAATCTAATTCACTTATTTTCACCAGAATAACATCAAGTTACATTTTGAAATTCCCCAGAGTATCATTCCCTACCACACTTGAGAACTGTGCAAAAATCAGACAATAAGAGAAAGGAGTGGAATGAGTGAGCTAAAAGCTGGATTGAGTAAACTGAACACTGTAAATTGCATTAATCAGCACTGCATCTGTGGTTTGGTTTCTACATTCTTCTTAAGGACAATAGAGGAACAAATCTCAACATAATGCAATATATTAATACAGCCATGAAAAGAAATCCAAACTACTATGGCATTATTAATATTACTAAGCTACTACAGAACTACTATTCATTCCCATCATGCCGAGCACCAGCAGTCTGTGTCATGTCAAGGGCCAGCATCGTGAGGAGGTCCAACAGTTCACATATTCAAAGAAATGTGAAGGCAGTATGGTGTGTGACCCTATGCACGATACTTAATCTGCCTCTTCTCCAACTGTAAAAATTACCCATAGATAGTTATAATATATCCTGACCTTGGGAGTTGGTGGCAGGATTGGCACTTCAGCCACTGTAAAAAACTTTGGTGTCACCCATTGCACAGAGAAACTTGGGTCTCAATCCAGGTGGTACACAGTGTGGTAGGTGCGGCAAAGTTCTGTAATTAGTGCATGCTCCCAACTTCTCACTCTCTCTCTCGTAAGTCACCTTGTTTAAACATGTCAAGCAATTATAAAATAGCAAGAAAAACTTTAAATAATTAGGGACAGTTTTCTTAAGATGAAATATAGGGCAAAAATCCTCCAGAATGAATTACATGAACATTTAAACATCAAAATTTTTATTACCAAGGTGAGAGTGTATATAAAAGATAGGCTTTGTCTTCCTGTTGCTGTAGAACTTTCACTGTCTACCTCTGGGTACAAGTGAGCAGCTAGTCACAGCTGTTATCAGTGTCTAGTATGTAGGTTTGGTATTGGGACCCATGTGATAAGTGGTCCATGGCAAAGTGCAGTTTTAAATTAATAATCGAGTCTTGGAGAGTGTAGGCTCCGATCATGAATGGGTGTACGAATGCCAGCACTTGTTCCAGGGCTCGTTTGGGAGGTTGGCTGATCATGCACTCGTGTGCAAATGAAGCAGGTCAGTCAGGTGCCTCTGTCACACCTCAGAGTAGACAGGGGACCACATCTGTACCCAATCAGGCAGGATTAAAAGGGGCCTGCTAAGCTGAGAAGAGAAACAAGAATCAAAAGATAGAAAAACCAATAGGGAAAGAAACAGAATGTTAGAGCATTATCGGGTGCTGAAACAGAATGTGTCAGCCAGCCAGCCAGCAGGCAAGCAAGAGGCAGTCCATTAGACATTAACCCAGTGGAGGAGTAAAGGATTGGTGCTCAAGGGTTAGATTGTTCCTGCTGACATTTCAGAAGAGTGGGTGCAATGGTGGTGGAGTCCTCCTCAGGAATCTGAAGTACACCAGGAGAGTGAGAAGAAAGGTGGGAGGACATTTGACAAGGAGTGGACTGGCAGATGACGATGGATGCAGCCAGGATGGGGGTCGGTGAAGAGGAAACGCGGCTGCTGGGAGTCTCCGCTGGCTGAGTGAACTATAGGCGAGCCAGGGACACAGAGAGGGAGTTGTGCTGGGCTTGGCATGGAATAGAGGAGGAACTGGTGACTGTATTTTATTTTTGGATGATTTATTTGGTTTTAACTCACAGACTGTCAGTGTTTTTAATGGATTATTTATTAAGGAAGATTTTTATGCACTGCATTGTTTGCACTTCTATATTTGTCTGGATTTTAATTAAAAGCACTGAACACTTTTGCATCAATTCCTTGCTGAATATATGTGCCCTCATTTGCCCAGCTCATCTAAGTTCATGACTATCAACGGTTATGGATTGAAAAAGCTCCTGGAAGCACTAGGGTGCGTGAACCCAACCCAGACCATCGCAGCCCATTTTTACTTTTTTTGTTCATTAATGACCTAGAAGTACTTTTAATGTAAACTATCAAACACTTAATCTTAAATGGCACATATTCACAAAATGACAGAAAACATATAATCGATATTTAGATACAATGTACACAATTTGAATTAAATTTAGTGTCCTCTTTTTAATGGAGCCCTGGGTTTGCTTGATTTTCACAGATTTGTTGCAATCAGCGTTAAGCGAAGAGAATGCAGAGAGGAATATTTTCAGCTTAGTTGGAGGTTGACTTATCTAGAGTTTCAGTGCACATATCTGCTACATAACGAGAGACAAGCTATTTTGCAAATTGTGTGAGCTTTCTTATTTCAGGCAGTTCAATGTGCAACAAGATATGATGGATGATGTGCCTGCTGGCTTGTTGTACAAGCATGCACTAATGCTTTCATTTTTCATTTTGAAAAGTCCAACAATTTACTTCTGTAAGTAGTGTACTTTGTTTCCAAATGTCTTAATAGGCTGTAAAATCTCATGCTTTCATTTGCTAGTACATCTCTGCAGATAATGCACAACGGCTGTTACTTATCACACTTCACGATAAAGTAAATCCATACCTCAGAACATGTGGGTCGTATGTTCTTTTTAACCTTCCTGTTTGGTTCAGGCTTTTGGGGTGAATATTCTGCAGTTGATATGGAATTGGAAGAAGCTGGAGTAGGTGATGCTATGGGGTGTTTGAGACAAGTTTGTTGGCTTTGTAAACTGAAGCATGCAGTGTTTACTAGGTTTTCATCTGCTAGTGACTAGAGTTATGTCAGCCACTTCAATGGTGCAAAATTTGACTGGGCATAGAACTTCAGTCTGCAAGTGGCAGCCCAGTAAAACATTAAACTGATGTGGGTTGAATTAATTTTTAGTTTTTTTTTTTTTGAAGTTGAAGCAATATCCCATATAAAAATGCATTTTGTTTTATATGTTACTTTCCTCATGTAGTTTGAAGTGATGACAGAGAAAGAAATTTAAATGTTACTTTTCATGCACAGTGTAATTAAAGTTTCTAATATAAGGGTCTATGGTGACCATTGATGGAAAAAGGCAAACACTATAAAAATGCTTATAAAATAATGTCATGTAATTTGTGTTGCATAATTCACATGGCAAGCTATCTAGTCATATGTTCACAATATCCCACTAACACATTTTTTATATAAATAAAATCTGGTTAACAATAATGAGCAAGCCCTTCTTCCTCTTGCAGAACATGCGTTTGGGATGTTGTGAGCATATGACTATGACGTGACATGAGTAATGTGAGATTTGTTCATGGACATTTTGATATAGCTTGCAACTGTCCTGCATTATTCACGGTAAACTCCTATTATATCAACATCTTTAGGTACATTCTGCAGGAAAACTTGAGGAGATTAAAGATTTTTCTTGTCTACCACTACAAACTAAATGAGATATGCAGTGTACAAATAATATCATTTTTGGGTGGAGTATTCCTTTAAGCTGAAGACCTGTGTAGAGCACCCAGCAAACCATATTTGGGTAGGGACACATGGGTTAAGAAAAACTGATCTAGAAGATGTACAAGAGATCACTATGAACCAAATTTCAAATATTGACCAGCTTGAAATTACTCAATGAAAATTTTATGCTTATGAGACAGACTCCTTACATATTATCCAGCCATCCTTTTTCACACTAACTAAAGGTTCCAGTCCCTTATGACCTTATCTTGAAAGCATTTACACACACACACACACACACACACACACACGTACACTTATTCAATGTAAACCAGCAGTTCTCAAACTCAGTCCCGGGAACATCACTGTAGCTGCAGATTTTTGTTCCAACCAGTTTAACAATCAGCAAATCGTTTTCCCTCAAACTGTTCTCATTTAATTAGCTGGTCTTTTTCATTTTTCCTATTCTACATTTAGAAAATCATAGTAATGCAATTTTTACATTTACAGTATAAGATATTTAGAAATATTTGTATTTTTGCTTTAGCTTTAAATGTTTAACTCTTTTGTTGTTTTCCTTTAGATTTGCCCTTTTATGTTGTTTGTTTGCTTAATTGTATCCTGATAATGACAATTAACAATAACCCAAGCGACACCCGGGCAAGCGACACTGAATGCGGAAAGGCTGGAACTACTTTTGCATCAGACCCACTAAACATACTCATTAGTAAATAACAGATTAAATAATTTACAAAAATAGAATAAAAATCATTTTAATGGTAACAACATTATATACAAATGCTTGCCATATTTCAGTAAAAATTTACCAAACTTTATCAATGCAATCTCTACATTGACCCTAAAACACAGAAACATGGAAATAACAGCTTGCTTAATCATGCTAGGTGTCCAATTAAAACCTGAAACCAAAACTTGTAGCCTCATGAAGTCCCCAGGTATATGTTTTGAGAACCTCTGCTCTAGACCTACAATTCAAAATACAATGTGTGTCTTTGAAATGTGGAAGAAAAGCTGGGAGAACCAGGTGCAAAGCCCACACAAACAAATACATTGACTAGACTGGTATTCAAACCAAGTCTCCTAGAGAATTAATGCAGCACTGCTACATCTTGTTGACCATCTACATATTATACCATACATTTTTGGGATTAATTGGTAAGTTAGGATTTGTATTACCAAAAATATATACTTTAGCCAATCTGAACATTCTTGTTGATTAAAAGGCAATCTCTAGCCTTAAGTACACAGACAACTAAACACATTTAACACATTTTATAAAAACCATGGGCAGCGCAATGGCACAGTGGCTACAGTTATTACCTCACAGGTCCAAAGTTCCAAGTTTGAATCCCACATATAGTTAGTTGTTGTCCATGCAGTTTTCCAATCAAGTACCAAATTAACATTTGTTAAGTCAATTGGTGATGCTATATTTGCTGTATATATGTGTGTGTGTGTGTGTGTGTGTGTGTGTGTGTGTGTGTGTGTGTGT
>JANRMT010062789.1:24205090-24240923 GCA_026402145.1 Polypterus bichir lapradei
GTGTGTGTGTGTGTGTGTGTGTGTGTGTGTGTGTGTGTGTGTGTGTGCCCAGGGTTGTTTCAAACCTTCTGTCTCATGTTGCCATGATACAGGAGAGTGGAAAAAGTCTTTTTCACACGTTCCTTGTTCCTATCATAGACAGTTGTAGAGGGAGAAATGAGTGATTCTGCATGTTGCAGTGTGGTTCCAGACTGACCAAACTTGGCTGTATATTCACCTGTGCTAACTTGGCCTGCAAAATTAAAAAAAAAAAATCAGTGAGGCCCATTACCTCCCTGGTGTGTAAGTGTGCTGCCAATGACACATGTGGCACTGTTGTTTGCACATTCATCACAGCAGCGCTCTGCTCTGAAACGCAAAGCTCTATCCTAACCAATTTTCGATGGCGTGTTCAAACAGCATGATGTACCTGCTAGTGTTGTACCAGAATTGTTCACTGTTTTTAACTTGAATAGCCTTATTTTCCCCCTAGCTACAAAGGGTAAAACTGTCCACTTCAGACACACTGCAATAATGTAACACGTTGCAATAAACTTTTACTGCCATTTTAATTGAAAAAGCTTAAGAAACTTGCTGATAGAGCCATGCACATTTCTTGGTGGTAGTGCCAAGGATGCTTTGATGCTAAAAGGGCAAAAAGAGAGAAAAAGGACATGCAAACCTTGTTCAAAATAAAAGACTGCTATGTTGTAATCAGCAGTTGTCACAGCAAAATAATTGTGACAACATAATATTCTCAGACCTGATTAATCCAATTCAGGGTCATAGGAGCACAAGCCTGTCCCAGTAACACTAAGTAGGAAACAACCCTAAAGAAGACAGGCCCATCTCAACCACACTTGTACTCATACGGGAACAGTATGGAATTCCCTATTAATATATATGTTACGGCCAAAACCCGAAGTCCTGCCAGTTCCCGAATTGGCTGGCCATTTCGCATTTTGGCTGAGAGGTGTAGTCAAAGTCCAAATTACTAGAAATGACCAGTGTATGTGATACTTTGGCCAGCATTTCGCGAAGTGGCAAGAAATCCCTGGCCAAAATTCGATGCTCTGATGTAAGACTGTCTGCTCAAGGTGTGAAGATGCTTAAAAATTCAGATGCAGATTCAGAAGTGAGTTTTCCATTCGGCACAAGAAACTGCTCGCACTGGAATCCGTAGGCACAGAAGAAAAATTACTACGATTTGTCACGTCTTCCCAATCACTGACTGGCAGCCAAGGCTACACTTGATGCAATTGTACTACTAAGTGTGCAACAAAATCACTGCTCATGCCTTTTTTCTTCCAACTTTGGCCAATCGTCCCATGTTATTTCGCAAACTGGCTGGCCAAATCCCGAAATCAAGGAAAAGATTGGACTTTGGCTGCTCAATTTACAACAATATTGGCCATTTCCGGATTTGGCTGGAAACTTCCCACTTTGGCCGTAACATATACAAGGCTATGAGAACATGGGAGAAAAAAACTGATCCAGTGTCATGGGCTGGACTCACTCTCTCAGCTGAATAGTATGTGTTGAGTGCCTTATCCCTGTGTGGGTTAAACTCACACATCCCAAAAAGATGTGCAGGTTAGGTTAATAAGTCATTCTTAATCCAACCGAGTGTGAGTGGCTAAGTATGGGAGTGTGCAGCCCATGACAAATGCATGTCCGGTCTAGCGTTATTGATCTCTTTGCACCCTGGTCTTCCTGGATTGGCTTCAGCCTTCCTGAACTAGATAACCTTAATTTGAAAGTGTATGTGTGTAGAGTACATTCAGAATGTACTCAGACCCTTTCACTTTTTGCACATTCTGTTATGTTGCAGTAAGTTTGTTTAAATTAAAATTTTCTTTCCATTAAGCCAACATTAAAACCCCAGATTGACAAAGCAAAAACAGGATCTTATTTTTTTTTTGCAAATTATTTGAAAACAAAAAATAAAAACTCAAAATTGACACAAGTATTCAGACCTTTTCCTATGACACTTGAAATGTGACTCAGATGCATCCCATTAGAAGCAACAATACTGCCAGTTAATAAAGTTCAAGTTCAGTTCTATTGATCATTGTTGAGATCTTCCTGCACCTTGTTTGGTGTCCACATAAAACCAGTTCAACTGATTGGACATGATCGTGAAAGGTACACACCTGTCTACAAAAGGCAGGACAATGTGCATCAGAGCAAAAACCAAATAATTAGGTCAAAGGACTCGCCTGCAAAGCTTAGAGACAGGATTGTGTTGAGGAAAAAAATATCATTCGACACCATTGAAGTTTCCCCAAGTGCACAGCAGATGCCATAATATAAAACAACCACAACTTTTGCTAGAGCTGGGCACCTGCCCAAACTGAGCAATAGTTGGAGGAGGGCCGTGGTAAGATAGGTAACCAAGAACCTGATGGTCACTCTGCCTGAGCGTCAGAAAGCCTTTGTAGAGATGAGAGAAACTTACAAAAGTACAACTAACCCACTGCAACACCCTATCGATCTGTGCTTTATGGAAAGACAGATAAAGACACATTGTGGAGGTTTCAAAATGGCAACAAAAGGACTCTCAGAATATGAGAATCAAGATGCTCTGGTCTTATGGAACCAAGTCTGAACTGTTTAGTCTCAATTCTTAATGTTATATCTGGAAGAAACCACGCACTGCTTTTCTCATGTGCAATACCACTCCAATGGTGAAACATGGTGGAGGCAGTATCATGCTGTGCAGTTAAGACTAGGACACTGGCCAGGGCTGAGGGAAACCTGAAAGGAGAAAAGTACAGATACATCCTCAATGGTCTGGACATCAGGCTAGACGAGACAGTCATCCTCCAACAGGACAATGACCTTAAGCACAAAGCAAAAATAACACAGGAGTAGCTTAAGGTTACCTCTCTGCGTGGCCTTGTGTGGCCCAGCCAGAGCCTCGACTTGAGCATAATTTGAACATCTCTGCAGGTACCTCAAAATAGCTGTAACCAAAAGTCTTCATCAAACATGACACAGCTTGAGAGGTTCTACAGAGAAAAATAGCAAATCCCCAAACCCTGGTATGTGAAGCTTATCATGTCAAAACAAAGACTCCATGTTGTAGACACTGCAGTGACTCAACAAAGTACCAAAGTAAAGGCCCTGACTACTTGTGTCAGTGGAAGATTGTTTTTATTTTTAATACATTTACACAAATTTCTAAAATCCTGCTTTGACTTTGCTGTTCTAGGGTATGGAGTGTTGCTTGATGAGGAAAGCCAACTAAATTAAACATTTATAGCACAATACAACAATATAAATAAATGTGAAAGAAGTGATGTAGTTTGAATGCTTTCTGAATGCTTGACTGTTGTTTTGATTTAACGCCTTAATATTTGTCACAGATAATTGTGCATTTTCTTGCACAAATTTGTAAAAAAAATAAAATAAATAAAACTGCTTCTTCTGCAACTGATGCTGTGCTAGCCACATAATCTCTCCTGTACTCAGGGATTCCTGGAAGGTTGAAACTTGCCTCAGTTTGATGAAATCAATTAGCAGGATGGCAGCAATAATCAATTTCACCAGTCACCCCTGACCTGCAATAACCTACCCGCCTGCATCCCCCTCTCCTATCGCTGCCAAGGCAAGAGGGCTTACAGAGCGTGACAATTATGATGCTAATGAGTGGGCGCACCGCACTCTGACCCAGACATCTGCTGTGCAGAGTTTATCAAGCCTTTCAGTCAATTCATTTATGTGAAACAAAGAGGGGACTCCAATGAGGATGTGTGTGCGCTCTCGCACACATGTTGGGCTTGTGTGGCAGAGATGTTCACTGGGCCTCTGTTTACCAATGTGAGGGGTCAGAGGGGAAGGACAAGCATTAACCTTTACACAGCTGGACATTATTCTTTAGCCACAAGCCAGCTTTGTTCATTATAACAGACTTAATATGCTTCAAACTAACCTCGACTCCCCATCCTGTCCCCGCCCCAGACAGGAAGCATATTATAAAACTGGGGGTGAGGTTTCGGGTGGGGGGGTTTGGGCGGGGATTGCTGGTGAGTTAAAGCAGCTTAGAAGCAGGCTTGCCCAAGGGCCTTGAGAGTCTGTAAACAGTGGCTTTGCTTTACAGACATTGTAAGCACTGTCTTTAAGGCTTTAAAATTAATCGCCTGTGAGGAAGTAGGGATTGGTGTGCAGACTTCTGCAACATGAAGAGCTTTCCATGCAGTCGTCAACCCAGAAAACATCAGCTGCATTTTTAGTGAAGAAAAAGCCACAAAAGGACAGATTTTCCACAGACTGCCTAAACTCAGCCACATTAACTAATTAGGGCAGAAAGATCAGGGATTAGCTATATATGGCTTAGAGTCATTCCTGCTTGTAAGCAAGGGAGGGATGAGTCGAGCAGGGGGTGTTGTCATGGCCTGAGCTGACTGCTCTTTGCATTTACACACACACACACACTGATGTAATTATTTTTTGTGCGTTATATGAAACCCCCTAGAGACATCTAGTATTGCAAATAGCATGTCTGTTGTTAAAAAAATTCTCGAGGATTGTTGTTTTTTTTTTTTTCTGTGTCTAACTCTGGCAATTCACACTTAAAATTCACCACAGGGGAATACTTCCTCTTTCCCTTAGTCACCTGCCGTTGATCACTTTTGGCTGCTCCATTTCTAGCAAAAGTTATTTCCTCTCACATTTCCCATCATAATAGAATTTCATTTTTGCCATCTTTTACAACTAGGTAAAGTTGTACCCTGAAAGGAACTTATTTTCAAGTTCCCTCTAGTGGAACTCCCTGTATTACACCTGGCACGACCACCATCCATTTTCTTGCTTCTATATAATTGGCTTTACTGAAGAAAGCCCTATATAGAGACGTTTTGTGAAAGTGACAAGTATTTCCTCTCATTTTCTTATAGCTGACCTGATGAAAAAGCGAAAAAACATTTCCTAACAGCTCTGATTTTGGAAAGTATTTCCTCTAAATTTCACTATGGGGGGTTATGTTCTGTTCTGTTCCATTTCCTGACTGATCTATAAGGGCGAGGCACGTGCCTTCTAGTTCTTGTTATATTTCAGCTGGCCTAGTTTATATATCCAATGCTTTTTTTAATAGTTATTTTTATTACAGTGCACACCTTATAGCAGGGGACCCCAACTCTGATCCTGGAGGGCTGCAGGTTTTCATTCTAACCTTTTTCTTAATTAGTGACCCGTTTTTGCTGATAATGAAGTTCTTTTGAATTAAGTTTAATTGACTTGCTCTTGAAGACTCAGACCCCTTAATTATTTATTTTTCCTTAATTAGTAGGCAATACAAAATGAGCCAACACATGACCAGCAAACTGCGTTCATCATACAATATCTGAAAAAAAGAAAGATGAAGGTTTCAGGAATGTTGAACTGCTCAGGTATCCAAAACATTTTAACAGAGCTCTTAGAAAAAAGAAAATCAACAATTTTGGTTATGTCTACTATTGCACAATGTGAGCAGCAACAAGCCATGGAATTAAAGAATGGGTTTAATTAAAAACAAGAATCAGCTCCTAATTAAGCAACTGGTTGAGGTGAAATTATTTGGAGTTTCAGGTCCTAACTTAGTTGGTCTTCTGTTGGCTCACTCACTTCACATTTCATTTCTGTTTGTGTGCCATTTAAGGAACAAAATGAAGCAATTCACAGGAATGATGAAGAAATTCAGAGGAACAAATCTTTAAAAACAAGTCAATTAAAATGAAAGGAAAAGAAGGAGTTAGCAGCAAAAACTGGTCACTGATTAAGAAAATGGTTAGAATGAAAACCTGAAGCAACTGTGGCCTTACAGCAAAACATCCAGCAGTACTACTACCAAGAATTTGGGTTTCTTATTTATTCATTGCTTGCTGGTTTATTTTTTCTGGTTATTAATTTTTATTATTATTTTGGCAATGCCATTTCACACTATTTATGTTGCCACCATTTTTTGATAAATTTTGAACTGCAACAGCCGTAGTTTTTACAGTTGTTATGCTTGTTTCTGGTCACATGATGGATTGTGTCATCTTTCCATTTCTATATACAACTGTATTTCCAAAAGAATTAGAACACTGTGTAAAACACAAATAAAAACAGAAAGCAGTGATTTATAAATGCTCATTTATCCAAATTTAATAAAAAAAAATACAAAGATGAGATATATAATGTTTTACCTTAGGAAATTAAAATACATCTGAAAATATATCTAATTTCAATTTTGCACAAAAGTTGGGACAGACACCTATTTATCTATAGAATTACTTTTAGAATGTGTCAAGAAAAAAAAAGAAGCAAACTATTAGAAACTTTCCACATGTAAGAATGCGATCAGGTAACTGGTGACACAGTCATGACTGGGTATAAAAAGGAGCATCCCTGAAAGGCTCTGTCATTTACAGTCAAGGATGGGTTGAGTGCTAAACTACATGAGTGAACAGTTGAGCGGTTTAGAAACTACATTTCACAAAATACTGTACAATGGCAAAGATTTTAGGGAATTCCTCGTTTGTAGTCAATATCTTTTAAAGATTCCACACTTTTGAGGAAATCAGTGTGCATAGAGGGCAAGGTTGCAAACCAATTTTAAATACCCATGATCTTCAAGCCATGAATGCAAACACACAGTCTCGCAAGAACTTTGAAAAACCATTATCAGTAAACACATTTTATTGCAGCATCTACAAAAGTAAGCTAAAACTATACTATGTAAAATTAAAGCCATACCTCATTCAACATCTACAAATTCTGGTGACATCCTTGGGATAAACTTAATCTCAGATGTACTGATGCAAAGTGGAAAAGTGTGCTGTGGCCTGACAAGTCCAACTTTTTAACTTGTTTTTAAGAAAATGGATATCATGTTCTCCAGACCAAAGAGGATAAGGATCATCCTTTGTTACCAATACCAAGTTCAAAAGCCAGCTTTTGTCAAGGTATGGGTGTGCATTAGTGTCCATGACATTGTAAATGTGCTCATATATAAAGGCAGCATTAATACTGAGAGGAACATATGCATTTGGAACAACATATGCTACTATCTAAAAACATGTCTTTTTCAGGGACATCCTTGCTTATTTCAGCAAGACAACAGCAAGTCACATTCAGTGCTTATTACAACAGTATGGCTTTGCAGTTATAGAACATGGGAGCTAGACTGGCCTACTTGCAGTCCAAACCTGTATCCTACTGAAAACAAGGTGTACTATAAAGCGCAAAACACACTAACGGGACCTAGCACTGTTGAGCATTTGAAGTAAGATATCAAGCAAGAATGTGAAACAAAATCCAGTTTTTCAGTAATACAACAATTTAATGCCTTCAGTTCCCAAATGATTACTGAATGATATTGGAAGCAAAGTTGACGAAATACATTGGTAAACACACTCCTTTCACAGCTTTTTTGGAAGGTGTTACAGGCATCATTTTTCATTAGTTTAAACTTTACATAACTTCTTTTTGTACTGTTTTCAACTAGATGTGATACGAAGCATTTAAAAAACACTGCTTTCTTTTGCTGTTATTTTTTTTTGCATTTCACCCCCTGTCCCAACTTTCTGGGAAATGGTGTTGTAACATAGCAGCACGCAGTCCTCAGAATGCAATTTAAAACTGAACTCAGCTTCTTTCGAGAATTATTGCAGTTAGGGCCAAGGATTTCAAATAATGGTTTAGATCTTTTTTTTTTTTTTTTTTTAGCAAAATTTGTTTTCTTGACTTTGCATTTTTGAATCTTGCATCTGTTTTGACTATCATTCTCTTTGTTTCATCTGGTTTCCCCAACTGTGTGCTGCCATCTTGGCTAGAATTGTGTCCGGTCCTCTGTCTTTATTTCATTCCTTAGTCATTGGCACCCAGTTGTTTTTTCCCCAAGGAGCTCACATCTTCTTCTGTTTAGATACCACTTCCTCTATTACTTGTCTTACAAAATTTATGAAAAAATGGGTTGCATTGTGGTTAGCGTTCAGAATACTGGATTCAAAAATCAGTCCTTTTCAATATGGGGTTTGCATGGATTTTCTTCTTAAAGCATTAGTTTTCCTCTTCATATCCAAATTGGCAGGTTAGGTTTACAATAAGATGGCCACACATGGTTTCATGTGTGGGTATGTATATGCGAATGGCCTTGTGATGGACTGGTGCCTGTGCTGGGATAATTCCTGCCTTTCATCTTAGCAGTGCTGGAATAGACTTCAGCCTGTTAAGATCCAGAATTGGTTAAACAGATTTGAGAATACTGCATTGTAATTTATAAAACGTGCAAATGGCCCCCCTCACTTGTACTGACAGAAAGGGTGCCGTGATCTGTCATGATAGTCATGTGTGTGTTAGATCATTGCCATTCTTGCTCTTTTAACATTAAAACAGATGTTGTTGCAACATTTTAAGAAACATGCCAGTTAACTGCATGTGTAATCACAAAAAAAGTACAGGATGTACCTCAAAGCAGTTACTTTTCTGATTCGCTCGATGCTGTAAAGGGTGTGCTAAAGACAGGCTTGAATTTCCATTGCAGCTGGCTATGTTGGGGTTTACTCAAGAGAAGCTTCCTCTCCAGTTTCATTAACTATTCAGTGAGATTTTCTTTCTCGTTTCCTAAAAGCAGGTCTGGTAAGGTTATTTTCTGCAGATTCTCTAACTACTCTCAGGCTACATCCACAACACTAGGGTAGTCAAAAATATAGAAATATTGGTAAGTATTTTAACATTTTAAAACATTTTTCACGGTTTTGATTCTACAGCCTACATTACAAATGCACTTCCAGTTTGTCATATCTCAAGTTGCAGCCCCATTTCCACCCATTCACAGTTATTAATAAGATGGCAATTTCAGCAGCAATGAACCCTTCACCAGCAAGCTTAACTGACAAAGTGACCAGCCGGAGTGGCATCTGGAAATTCTTCAGCGTTGTAGCAAATGGGGATGTAAAACCTCAAGATACATGCAGAAGCCTATATGCAAGATATGAGACAGAGTCCATACAAAAAATGTATCTTAATTCTAAATTACAGAAGCATCAATAAGTATAAACCTGTAAACAAGTTGTGTTTAAAGTAGTGACAATTACTTTTTCTACAGGTTAAAACATTTTCTGTAGTCAGCTAAATATCTGATACATCAAGACAGGGGTTTGTAATTATTTTTATCAGTGGGCCAGTGTTATTCTGTGCTGCTGATTCAAGGGCAAGTTGGGCAACACTCTTACACACCAGGGTTCAGGTGCCACAAAGTGTTCTAAAATAGTGCATTAATTTCTTTTATTACAAGTGATTTTAAAATTATATTTCATCACATTTACTATATAATGTAAGGTGCTGTAACTTTTCGGTACTCATTTGCACAAACAGTGAGTGGCACCACTAGCCTGTGTACTCATATACTCCCAGATGTGCTTCATGTCAGGGCTCATTTGCAGCCCAACAATGGATGAGCACACTAACATGCTAGTCTTTCTTGCAAAAAAAAAAAAAAAGGAAGTTGCTAAGACACTGAAGTTTATTTAAACAAAGATGCAATGTGTACCGTTTGCATTTTTGTAGAGCCTTTAGTGTTAGTGGTCTGTTTGGGTGTTACATTTCTGAACAGCTGTTTGCAAAAGACAACATTAATGTTCTTGTTTAATGTTTGCTTTAAAATTTGTATGTATACTGTTTACAGAAGATTGCAATACTTGTTTCAAATGTCATTAAATGTTAATTGAATATTTCAGTGTACTACCTCAGTATCTGTTTTCATCAATAAAAAAAAAAATAAATAAATAAAAAACCTGCTTTAAGCTTCTTATTATTTACAGAACGTCACTCGTACCTTTTATGAAATACTGCACCTACTTGAAGTATTTGCATTTAATGACACTTTTGAAAATGCAGACTTTAATTGCACTCTGATTTGTTTGTGCTTATTATGTAGCCATTGCCTTATTGGATCCTGCTCATTATGTCTCATTCCTTCATTGGTCTCCCTTCATGGGGAAAAAAAAAAAAATGACAATCCAACATAGCAGACACAAAGGAGTTGCTTTCCATGGTGCTTTTTGTGTTGCTTACCTGTACGCATCTAAAATGTATTTTGTACAATTTGAATGCTGCATACGTGCTCAAAAGGCAAATAATTTACCAGTCGCTAACGTTTTTGCCATAAATGCAGAGGCTGGCAGCATTACCATCCCTTCAAGGACTTTTCTGCCAATGTGAGCATGCCCAGTGTGCGTGAACGCCTACATCATTTATGTTTTTAGTCGTTTTAGTATAGATGGAAATTCTTTTGTAAATGGTGTGAAAACGCTGATGTGGATGGAGATCATTTTTATTTAAAAATGCTGCTCTTAAATGACATAAGTATGAGTATTTTTACCCAGAGGGGACTGGGCGGTCTCATGGTCTGGAATCCCTGCAGATTTTATTTTTTTTCTGCAGCCGCCTGGAGTTTTTTTTTTGTTTTTTCTGCCCACCCTGGCCATCGGACCTTACTTATTCTATGTTAATTAATGCTGACTTATTTTATTTTTTACGCTGTCTTTTATTTTTCTATTCTTCATTTTGTAAAGCACTTTGAGCTACATTTTTTTGTATGAAAATGTGCTATATAAATAAATGTTGTTGTTATTAGTAGACTATTAAGTGTTTTCTCCTTCGTTTCCCTAATAGTTTATTTTGAACGTAACTAGATGATATTTTCTCTGATGGTTCCTGAACGATCCACATTTCCTCATATGTTCCTCTCTATCTGAGTACTTGAAAATACTGCTTTAAAACCTGTTAATTTCAAATTAATTACATTAGATTGGGTTTGGAGACATGCATGTCCTGTACACAATAGTTTATGGCCGGGGCGACATTTCCTCCAGTTCTTTCCTTATAGGTTGCCTCTTCATGGTGTACATATAGTTCTACTGCTCTTCAAACAGGAAACTTCATCTACCATGCTTTCTCTAAATTTGGCCTGTCGGAGGTGTATCTTTGCAGTATTTCCTCTTAGAGTGTCTCTTGAAGGCTCTGTAGTTTGGAGATATATGATGCCGTTCTCATTAGTACAGCATTGTCACTGCAGATGTGTAAGGGTTTTACTTAGGCCCTCCATTTTTCATCCCGTATCATAAAGACATGCATGTTAAGTTAATCTGTGACTCTAACTGCACCCATATGAGAGAGTGGGATTGCATATGTAAGCATATGCTGCACAGCCAAAGTTAGCTCATCGCTTGTACCCAGTGCCGGCAAGACTGATCCTGAACCCCCACATTCCTGAGTTGGAATAAGCATATTTAGAAAATGGGATGGCGGGGTGGCACAGTGGTTAGCTTTGCCAAATTATACCTCACGAGTCCCGTGTTTCAATCCAGGCCCAGATGCAGGTCGTCTATGGTTATTGCATATTCTCTCCATGTCTATCTTTCTCAGAGTTTTCAGTTTTTACTCTCATATTCCAATTAATTTTAGGCTAACTGGGGACTCTAAATTGGCCCTGCATTAGTGGGTGTGATTCTGTATTTTAATGTGCCCTGACAGGGTTTGTTGATCTGTGCGGAGGTAACTTTGGGCCTCCCACAATCCCCAAACTTAAACAGAATATTCAAAACCAAATGAAAGGTTGCTTCCCTACATATGCTAGCCTAGTCAATGTGTTACTTCTAAGTTATTTCTGTTAATGAGCTATACTACCAACTCAGTGCACCCATATTCATCTAAATTCTTTAAAAAAAAAAGCAGACTATCAAGAACTGGTAAAACTTTAGGAAAACTGCTCTTTGGCACCCGCTCTGGCCAGCCAGAACTTGTCAGTCTGTAGAGTACCAAGACAGGAAGAGGTGCCTGCCATTATACTGAAGAATAAAAAAGGCTCACCAGGCCATTCCGCACAATTTTATTTCTTCCAAGTTTTGCATTCAGAGATGCCAAGCATCAGACACAAGAGTTTCGGCTCTTCAGAGGGAATTAGCAGCACCGCTGCTAACTAATCCTTTAATAAGCGGTCTGCAGATGTTTACGTACAGCAGCTGGATAGCTGGCAAATACATTTTAAAAACCGAGTGAAATAAGAGTCTGCTTGTGCCAGCAGAGAAATAAAGAAGCCTGCCAAAAAAGCATTCTAGACGGTACAAGCCAGCATCAAGACAAAAGCAAATAGAGAGAGGCCATAAATCCGAAATCTGGGATCTGCAGAGCAAATGCAAATTCAAGTTTGACAGGGAGGATTTAATCACAGTGTGTCCAAAAAAACAACCATTGCTCACACGAGAGAGAGGGATGTCTCTTTGGCACGAGCAATGTGACACTTTTACGATGGAAGAACTGCACAGCTTGGATAATACTAATAGCATACTGGCTGAGTCATTGGCATCTAAAAACATTACGGTGTGGGGTGAGGGGGATCAATGGGTAGGGTAGTCTGAAAATATAAGAACAAAAAGTAAACATTGTGGTGAAAGATATCCTAGTGGCAGAGTTTCTTTGCCTAGTGAAGCGAATCAAGAATATTTTGTTTTTATTTTGTAGTTTAAGAACAAAAGGACAATTGACCTAAAAGTGCATCAATGTTTATATTAAGGCTATTAGCCTTATAATGCAAGCTACTGCATCTGTCACCACTATAAATCTGTTTAAGAAGATGGATGGATGGGTAGTACCTGCTAATCTAAACTTGTTCAATGTCATTAGCACTTTTGATGTCTGTGTTATATGTTTGCATGATGTGTGCTTAGGACTTAGTAAATGTGAATGCACTACTACAAGCTCAAAATTACAAACCCAGGGCTCGATTATTAGGACTCTAAAACATAGGTGGCAAATCAATCTTCCACATACTGTGGAGTGTGCACTGTTCAAATGACTCTTTACTGCTGTACTGGGCTGTCACTGATAAATTAAAAATGCTCAGAAAAAGCAAGAAAGACATGTGCAATAAAACACACAGACTCTTGTCTTTATATAATCAATAAACAAGGCAAATGATGGTGCACATGTAGCTCAGCCAAAGACCGACACAAAGGAAAGAAACAAAGAACACAGACACACACACACAAAAAAAGACTATTCAGCTTGTCTTGGTGATACGCAGATTGGCTGTCATCGAGTTGAATCTAACTCAAATACAAGTAATTATCTATAAATAGAACTCTGGCGTAACATTTTTTTAATTCTGTTATCCAGGTATGTAACCTTTACACCTGGCACTTGGTATTTGAACCACATTCTGGTACAACTTAGCCATATTACTACATAGTAATGCCAGGTGAAAATAAGTCTCCAGTGTCCACATTGTGTCCAGACAAGTAGACAATATTATCTTCTCCACGCAGAATTCTAATTAGGTTCCATTAATGTGGTTATTGCATTCAGTAAGAAAATGCATCTATAATCTGCAGAAAATATGCTGTAATTCATCTTAAAATTGTGCAGTCGTACACACCATTTTAGATTAAAACTATGCAAACTCTATCAGAAAAAGTGGACCTTAACTTTGAATTTTGCTACTTGGCACTGGCCTCACTAGGTCATGTTTTGGGTATGTCCTAAATTAAGATCATTTTGGAGGGAGCTACAGTATATGCTTATTTATCAGACAGTTGCTCCTACAGTGCTCCTAGATTATGTAGAAAAATACACTTAAAGACCTACTATACTACAATGGAACATGTTGACGGATTCGGCTTAATTAGAAGATTTCTAATGACCTCCAAAACTCAATGGGAAAGCAATAGCTTACGCAAAATTCTTTGCATGGCACAGTGCAGTGTTTTTCCAGAATGTAGCAAGACTTTTTAATGTTACTATAAAATAAGTGTCCCAACTTTTGCCATGATTTCTGTTTTACCTTTTGTGTTTTAATCTATATGAAGATCTAATTTATAATATTCCTTTTTTTATATATCAAAGGGCTTTCCAAATTAGGTGCTGTTTTATAATGTACACATTTTATCTCTTCCTTTGAAATGCTGCATTGATCGTGTGTTTGATTGGCCTGTGTTTCAGATATTGTAATGTGACCTTTATAACATAATTATCTGTCCAGCAGACCACATATTGTGAGGCTCAAGGATGATGTCTCTGATGTATACGTGTGCAACACAAGGAACAGTCCTATCACCTTTTCAGTTTGCACTGTTCACCTTGGACTCTACATTTACCACCAGGTCATCTCACTTTTAAAAGTTATTTGATTGTTTTTCACTAATTGGGTGTATTGACAAAAGGGATGAGAAAGAAAAAGAGGAGTCAGGAGGAGAACTTTGTTTATGGTGCAGAAAGAACTGTTTGCAATTTAACATCTGCAAAACCAAGGAACTGGTCACTGACTTTCGCCACACCAATCAGCCCCTATGTCCGGTGACAATTCAGGTAGTGGATGTACAGGTGGCAAACTGTTGCAAGTACTTAGGGGTACACACAAGTGACAGGCTAGACTGGTCTCATAACACAAAAGAGCTATGTAAGATAAGACATAGCACACCGGAGACTTGGGCAACATTCTTTACATGTTCTATAGCTCTGTGCATTTTTCTACACTCAAGTGTGCTGGGCCCTTAACATCACTTCAAGAGAGGGCCACCATAATCAACAAACTATTGAGCTATCAATTAAGAAGGCAGGCTCTCTAAGTCCACTGGACGTAGCAGTGGAGGAGAGAATGAAGGCAAAACTGATGGCTAGTATGAACAATGCTGCACATCCTCTCTCTGATACAATAACACTGAGGAGTTTCTGCCAATGAATTACAGTTCCTTCATACCTATGGTATGCCTTAATATAACTTCTCTATTATGCTTATTTTAGTCAGAAGCTTTTATTTTGTAATTCATTTTGTAAACATGATGGGGTTATGTACAGTAGATGTTGCAGTTTATTATAATATTTCTTGAGCTTCTGTAAAAAGCTAAATTCGCTCTCTGGATTAAGCAAAGTGTCATCTATCCATATAACTATCTATCTATTCTGTATATGATTGCTTGGTTATATATTTTCTACTGTAATGCAGAAATATTTTTTAAATTAAAATAAAAAAGAGAACTGGCACTTCTACCTGTTTCCCATTATCATCATCACAAGCTTTCTTCTCATAGGAAGACAGATCATTCTCATAGAATGACAACTTTCAGCTTTTCTATCTTGCAGCTTCCTTTTCACACTCTTGTATGTTGTGTTCTCTTTAATATTGCCCAGTTGCTTTCTTTGTCTTCCACGTAATAGCTTTCCATTCTAATCTGCCTTCAGTGATATCTCCCAGCAGTCCATCGTGCCCAAGTGCATGGAAACTGCATGGGTTTGTTGTGAATTTTAAAATGGATTTGAAACTTCATGTATTAGTTTATGAGGCCCTACATGGTTTCCCTCCTGAAAAGATTTTTCTTTATTCTAGCCGTGCTTCATTTTTACTCATTCCCTTGGTTAATTTTAAACAGAGGGGGGAGAATGCATTTGCTTATTGTGCTCCAAGATTTTGTTCTTTAAAATAGTAAAAAAAAACAAAAAACAAGCTAAATAAAAAAGAAAACTTGTAAACAGACAAAATCAAATAATAGCTGTTATTGACACTCATAGCATTAAAGGAAAATGCCTGGAAAAAGAGGTGTTGTCAAGGAAGCAAGTGCACTCTGGCAGACAACTTAAAAACAACGCCACCTTTTACAACAGACAAAGAGCCCAAGAAATTTATAGGCCGTGGTGCACTTAACCTTGTCAGTAGGAAGCAAGCGCACGGTGTTTTACCACATCATTAGCAAAACCTTGGCCGGTTTTATTAGTCCAATGTCATTACAGCGGATCAACATAAATCATTCAACAGCCAGTTACAGCAGAGCTCAGCAGGCTAGCTCTGGGAAAACGAAACACCCTCGTAATCCCAGGACCCACAGGGTTGGTAGTGATGGGGGGGGGGGTTGGGGGGGGGGGGGTGGAGGGAGTAAATATTTCCTTCTCCATTTTTTTTTTTAATGCTCCTAAAGCTTTAAAAGGATGCTTTCAATTTCGCATTAAGACATGAAACATACCACTGCCATTGGCCCCTGAAAAATACCTGCTGAACCTGTGATTCAATACGCATGATACAGGTGGGGTAACAATGTACTCTGGGTGGGGAGCCTCTTAGTGTCTTGTCATGTGGGCAGAGATGTGTGTGGGAAGCACTGCCAAAGTTTAGCAAGGTAAGCTGAATGCAAACCAGAGTTGCAAAGCAGCCAGGTTTAACTGGTAATTCCTGGCCATGTAAATGATGACAAGTTCCAAGGGAGCCGATTTAGAGACAACTGTTAACCAGAATAGTTTAAAAAATGTACCACATATGGATAAAAGACTAGGCTCCCACTTAAGCAGCTATTTTCTTTTACGGTAGTCACTGGTTACAGTGTCAGAGGATCCTTCCAGTACATTTTTATATAAATGCTAAAGCAACTAAGGTAAGTTCACCGGACTCACCCCATAATAAAAAAAAAATAAAAAAAAATAAAAAATTGCTTTGCAGACTAGGGTTTCTTTTTTCATTTTACCCAGATAATATCTTTTGTGCTACCTGTCAGAAGTCATTATTCATTGATTGTGCATTAAACACATTTTTCCCCATTAACCAATGTAAATACTTTGGAAGTTGTTTTCTCCAAAGAACTCACGGTAACATTATATAAGTTATAGATTCTCTGGAGCAATGAAGATTTTTTTTTTTTTTTAAATAACATTTCCTTTTGTGTTAATGGCATCTCCATTTTATTTTTGAACAGGCACCACCATTTCAGAGTCTTATTGCTAGGGCATAACTGTTGCTAGTGGTGTGCTTACCAGAAGTCACAAATTTTGCTTTAAAAGCTGATGCTGCCTGTCATAATGGCATCCAAGATGGCTTATCAGTTTCAAAAAGACTTCTTGTGAATCTGTTTAGTATTCTCAGTACAATGACTTTTGCTTAGGGGTTTTGACAAAGCTTTTGTGAACATAATGAAAGATTATAAGAGATTCTGTTTATGAATCTTGCTAATTTTGTGTAAGTCATTGTTTTTCAACCACTGAGTTGCTGGCTGTCGCTAGTGGGTCATATATTGGTTGTAGTGGGTCACCACTCCGACGATAGCGCCCTATTAACACCACCCAACTCAGACGATCGTGCTCAATTCCCCAGTGGAAATCACAAAGGCACTTATGTGGGAAAACATTCACTTAGATATAATAGTGCAAAAATAACTGCTATATAATATCCTACATTACATAAAATCTCATTTTTCTTTAAATAACTCAGACTTCATCAGTATATTTCTGTCACGTGTAGAGTGCAAAATGATAGCTAAAATGAAAAGAAACCTAAAAAGGCAGGCAGTGTGGCACGCAAGTGATTAAGAAATAAAAATCTAAAGGCCATGTCGCATTAGACAACTATTCCAGATATTTTTAGTTGTAGGCTTCATTAAATAATGTTAGTGAGCCAAAGGCAGTCAGCGACGTGCTCCCATGCAGACCAGTCACAAAGTGAGACTGCCTGGCAACTCACCCTAAATAAATTTTGTCTTTAGTTATAAGGGTGGGTTCTTGTGCATGAGAGCTGACAACCAATGAACGCTAATCTGGAAGTACAGTACATAAAATGCAGTAATGAGAAATAAGGAACATGAGTGTTTTGAACCTTAAAAAGAGAAGCTTGTCCGTCTAACGTTTTATGTACCATGACAGAATGGAAAAGAAAAAAATGCAGAGATTGGAACTGAATTTGCCATTCCTGTTAACCTTCATATAGTACAGACTCTGTTAGGCTGTCATAAAAAGGATTGAGAAAAGACTTCTGGAATACTGAGTAACCTCACAATAGGGCCAAATTCAAATTGTCAATTAAACTAAACTGCACATCTTTGGGGAAGTGTGAGGAAAATACACACTGGAATTAACAGAATGCTGAGACTTCATAACCACTGCACTGCCACTCTTGGTAAATAACTATATATTAAAAAAATAAAGAAAAGGATATTGATCATCCTCAATTTCATA
This sequence comes from Polypterus bichir lapradei, assembly GCA_026402145.1. Lineage (NCBI taxonomy): Eukaryota > Metazoa > Chordata > Cladistia > Polypteriformes > Polypteridae > Polypterus > Polypterus bichir. The sequence continues at coordinate 24,223,022 of JANRMT010062789.1, forward strand.
GCTAATGTGGAATATATTTATCTTATTGCATAAAACAGTTGCAACTTTAAATTAAAAGAGTAAGGCCTTCTTTTAACCTCAAAAGATGTACTCTTTGGTTGCTATTTATATTGAAACTCAAACCGTTAGCCACTTGCACAAAAATAAAAGCTTGACAACCTTTATGAACTCTTACTGACCCTCTTCTATTTAGTTTCTCTTCTTGGTATTCAACTGTGGTGCTTGGTGCCACTGGCACATTGCCAAGCTACTACTCCTACCCATGGGAAGTGACACCATTTATATTGAAAGGTTTGGGATTCAATGATGAAATGATTCAGGCTGCTTCTTATTAGACTGTCCAAGTTGTACTTGAAATACTGTGGAACACCCAGGAGGGGTGGGTGGTTAGCTGGCCTGGGTCACCAGAACTGTATCTTTGTCTGTTTCAACCAACAGTGCTGCCAGGGGTTTATTTTTTTTATGTTGTTAATTGCAGTTTTGTGTCCCCCCCCCAACCTTTGCCATCTGTAATATATAAAGTATAACATTATTGGACTTTATTTTAGCATGATTTCTTATCACTGATTTCATTCTGTTTCACCTATTTTTTGGGGTTAATGTATATAAATGTATGATTTGTTCATTGACTGGTATTGCATTTTAAACACATGCAAGCACTCCGAGCCTGTACTCAGTGAAGAACACTATACAAAACATAAACTGATTTGATTGGCAATTTTAAACTGACCAGTGTTTATTTGTACACTGCCAACAGATTGGTATTTACATCATGGAGAGGCTAGGAAGGCTTGGGCTCCTCACAACCCTGACCTGGATAATCAGAAATACACAGCTATTTAGAGAGATGGACTATAATGTTCACACTTTGTAAAGAAACAAATATTAAAATTGGTACCGCAAAAAAAAAAAAAAAGGATTTTCAGTACATTAAAAAGGATCTTGTAAAGAAAAATGGGATGGGGAAATCCCTTAAAGTTGGCAACCTATATTGCCATAAGTGTGAATGGAGTGGCAGCCAAATACTTCTAAGGAAAAACAGGAAAGTACATGTCCAAACCTGCTGTCTTTTGCTTTCCCCTGAGCTACACCAGGTTACGGCAGCTGGCACTTCACAGTGAAACCAAGAAGTGAATCACACTAGTTTCACATGACCTTGCCAGTTCCCTCATGGCAGGCGCCGGATTGCAGTACTCGAGCAGACATAAAAGAAAACCTCACAGCTCAAAGGCATGAAAACAGAAACGCTCTGCAGACAGAAAGATTAGTTTGTGTCAGCCTAAAAGAGTCCATGGCCAATAAACTTGTTCAACACACAAGGGATTAGCATTCACCAAAAAAAAAAAAAAAAAATTGTTGTGTCTTGCATAGACTTGGCAGCAGAAGTAGTTCAAGCTGGGCGCAGCGGGTGCCAATTCAGTTATCTAAATTCACTTCTGAGGCAGCTTTTGTTTCTCTCAGGTCCACCCGCTATCATTACATGTGATCTGGCCCTCACTACGTGCACACAGAGGAAAACTGTGCAAAAACAAAGTTGACAGGCAGTGCCTCAAGTTGCCATTTATCACTATCAAGCTGAGTCACACTGCACCAGTGCTAAACTAGGACAGCAAGTATAACTAATCATACAAGTATAATAAAAGAGGGGTTTCTGTTAGGTAGCATCATTATGATGCAGAGAAGCTTTATTTGTTTTCCACTTAACTTTCTAAAGAATTTGGCTTATGTTGCATTAAACATGGGCAGCACGGTGGCGCAGTGGTAGCGCTGCTGCCTCATAGCAAGGAGACCTGGGTTCGCATCCTGGGTCCTCCCTGCGTGGAGTTTGCATGTTCACCCCATGTCTGCGTGGGTTTTCTCCGGGTATTCCGGTTTCCTCCCACAGTCCAAAGACATGCAGGTTAGGTGCATTGGCGATTCTAAATTGTCCCTAGTGTGTGCTTGGTGTGTGGGTGTGTGTGCCCTGCCGTAGGCTGGCGCCCTGTGTTGTCTGGGATTGGCTCCAGCAGACCACCCGTGACCCTGTAGTTAGGATATAGCGGGTTGGATAATGAATGGATAGATGGATGCATTAAACATTCAATATGTGTTTTGTGATTATGTTTTGCATCTATTCATCAATTTCTGATCACCGAGTCACCACGCAGCTCAAGATCAAGCATGACGTTTACCCAGACCTGGAAGTCTGTTGCTTGGAACTACTTACTTAATTGTTATGGACAACAAATCATGGCTATCGAACGCTAAATAATGCTATTCACAGTAATTTCCCTCTGGGCGACAACATTCAATTATAAATGAAAAACCAATTGTAGCTATGTTATCTTATAAGAAAAATCTTTCTCATATTTTATCCTTAGTCAGCTTTTCATCACATACAGTGCACTGGCTACTCACATTTTGCTGCCATAAGATGCATGACCTTTGCATTTCATTTATCAAATTCTTTAGTTAGATGCTGGACGACAATGAGTCAACCTTTATTTGTTCAAAGCAATTCTAAATGATAGAACCAAATGCCCAGAAAAGGCTAAGCAAGGACTAGCTAGGTAGCACCTTTTTGATACCATTTTATTTTGCACTTTCATTTAGTTTCACGCCAGTGGGCAGGGAGGTCTTTGTCATAGAATGCCAACTCCAACTTTCTCCATCTTGCATCTTCCTTTTCACACTCTGGTAAATTGTGATCTTTTAAACCCTGTCCAGTAACATTATTGTCTGCCTTCCATGCAGTCTTTTCCCTCCGATCTCCTTTCAGGTACATCTCTTACCAAAACATATGTCCCAGTCACCTCCTTTTTCGAATTTGAAATTGTCCTAATCTTGGTACTTCCTTCTCTTCTCAGTAGTTTATTACTCACTTCCTTCTTTTTCTCAGTCTATCACATCTGTTATTTTCAAAATTTATAAATTTCATATTCTTTTTTTCTAATTTTCATTCCAAAGTTTATCACTGTATTATTGATAGAGTGCAACACAATAGCAAGCACAACAAATGTCCACCAACTTTTATTTTTCTATATTCATTTTCTTTGGGACTTCTCTCTCAGTTTGCGTCCACTAGGACACTTCCATTACTGATTTATGCATTAATTTGCACACATTCAGGAAAAACAGAATTAGAGGATAAATTTGGTATTTTTCAAGCTGAAGTTAATTATTCACAATCAAGGTATTAATTTGTCACATAAAATAGTGTTCCAAAGTGAAGCATTTCTCTCTATGATTAAAAAAATTTTTGGAAGGTTAGAAGCAGACATCCCACAAGTCGAGTCTTTGTGCCAAGAGATTTGACCATGCTCGGAGCTGGAAATAAAGCAAAGGGTAGATGACAAAGTAGAACGTCATAAAGAATTCAAAAACGATGGTGTGGTACACATGCAGAGCAGATGAGAGATAATTGAAGTACGAAAATTCAAAAGTCTCAAAAAAAGGATAGTAAAGATCGCATTAGCGCAAACAAATGGAAATTATTACTCAGTGAAATAACAGAACAGTGAAAAGAGATCGAATATATTGTTCGGATTTAAGCTTTAAGTAGGATACTTGTAGATCGTATAATTCGTGTTGTCTTCAGGGAAAAAAAAGTAGCATTTCTTCCAAATGAAGAGGCATATCCGCAAGAATGAAAAGATTTTTTGTTTGGTGAAAGTGAAATCCCACAAGAGAAATCATTTCTCAGTTGTGTGAATGCTATTGTCAGACACATTTCTTGTAGAGAGAAAGACACAATATTCACTCATGGGCAGTTATACGTTGTGTTGTCACAATGTAATTCCAAACACGGAATCAAAAATCAATGCGATATTGATGAAAAGGTAAAAGCAAAAAGAGATTGAATATATGGATATAGGTGATGTGACAGAAGTGGGCCATGTGAGATGCAGATCATGTGGCACGGCAGCAGCAGCAAGCCAGCAGCTGATTGAGCCAAGAGGAGGTATAAAAAAAAAATGTATTTGTTTCCCATTGTATCACTGTTTACATGGGTGTTTCGGAGGAGCGATCGCGTCTCCTTGAGGTGTGTTCAGCCCCCCTCTTCACAATGTGAATGTCAGAGATGCGAAGTGGCTGGCGCGTAGCACAGACTGGGGTGAGCAAGCAGGGCGTTTATAAATTTTTAAAATATCTTGTCTGTTCTTAAAGCTTACACTGTGGCTAAATTGGTGAATGAAAAAAGCCTTAAGACGTACCAAATATGTACGTACACTTTGGAGAAGTACTGGTTTAAGGAAATATGAGGCATCTGTCTCATAACAAAAAGAAACTAGAAAGAGTTACTTTATCACAGATTATTGGAACTAATTTTCCTGAGGTAAGAATACATGTGCTGTCGTTGATGGAGTTTAGAATTAAAAAAGTTGATCAGCATGAAACCCATCCGGTGTTTGAAGCTGTTTAGAGCAATTTCATCTTTTGGGAAAATGCTTTGAAAATGCGCATAACCAGGTTGTAAACAAAAATGCAAAAAAAACATTAGAACAATCTAGACAAGAAAAGGCCATTCAGTCCAGCAAAGCTTGCCAGTCCTATCCTCTTAATTCTTCCAGTTGAGTTTTAAAGTCTGGAAAGGCCTACTGTCTACCACACTACTTGGTAGCTTATTTCAAGTGTTTATGGTTCTCTGTGTGAAGAAAAACCTCTGAAAGTTTGTAAAAAAAATTTACCCATAACAAGTTTCCAACTGTGTTCCCATGTTCTTGATGAACTCATTTTAAAATAACAGTCTTGATCCACTGGACTAATTCCCTTCCTAACTGTAAACACTTCAATCACATCTCCTCTTCATCTCCTTTTGCTTAAACTGTAAAGGCTCAGCTCTTTAAAATCTTTCCTCATAACTCCACACCCTTAGCCCTGGAATCAGCCCTGTCACTCTTCCTTGGACTTTTTCCAGCACTGTTACATCCTTTTTGTAGTCTGGAGACCAAAATTGTACACAGTATTCCAGATGAAGCCTCACCAGTGTGTTATGAAGTTTCAGAATAACCTGCTTGGACTTGTACTCTACACATTGTGCTATATAACCTAACATTCCGTTAGCATTCTTAATGACTACTGCACACCGTCTGGCAGTTGATAGTGTCGAGTCCATTATGATTCCTAAGTCTGTCTCATAAATGAGTACTTTTGATTTTCAGACCTCCCATTGTGCATGCAAATGTAACCTTTTTACTTCCTATGTGTAATACTTTACATTTTACAAAACAAAGTGTTTACCACAGTTTTCATTGTCTTTTTGTGGTACTCACAATACCTTGAAGTTATGGTTTGTATGGCTTAGGTTGGATGTGAACACTTGAATGGAAGACCTATTGAAAGAGGACCTGTGAGTTTGCAGTGCTCATTTCTCCGTGGATGACTACTTACTGCCGAAAAGGAAAAGAAAATGTGTTCTTTACTGTCCATTACTGAAGCTGAATGCAGTTCCAAACATATTTAAGATGAGTCATTTTACTGCAGCAGGCTGAAATATACAGCTGTAGAATATTAATAATTGAAATGTTACTTATTAGTGAGCTGAATACTGTATAGATGAGAAGCTCTTATGCAGGGCGGCATGGTAGAACAATTATTACTGGTGCTGCTTCACGAGTTTGAACTGTGTGCCTGGTTGTTGTCTGTGAGGAGTTTGTCTAGTTTCACAGACCTTGTGAAGTGTTTTCTCTAACATAAACACAAAGCCATAAAGATATTTAGGCTAGTGTGAATGGGATTGTGTGTATGTGTGTGTGAGAGACAGATGCTCCTGTGATGGGCTGGCACCTGTTTCTTGCCCTTCACACAGAGATGAGGTGCAGAGATGGTTTTCTTTAAAAATGAACAAAACCCACAAACGCTTTCATTTATTCCCTTCTAAAGCTCTGTAGATATACTATTTTGCAATATTTAGGCAATTTCAAGATCCAATAACATTCTTTCATTGAAAAACAGATGATGTATTTTTAAGTTTGTAAGCCTTTTGTCCGTGTTTGGACCCTGGTGCCCTTCAACCCTATTGTAAGCTACACAAAGTATTTTTAAAAGTTAAAAAAACACTTCAATTTAGGACACAATTTTAAGTGAAAATTAATATATACCACAACTGTGCAGAAGAATCTTCATCTTCACGATAGCTAATTTAGTATCCTTTAAATCTGTTCTCACATTTGCTTGTCTATACAGTAGAACATTTAATATAATTTTTGTTAATTCTGGCTGATCCACCCAAAAAGGTTTAGGACAGATCATTTCCATCCTTAAAGTCTCTCCAGTCAAAAGCCAAACAAAGTTTTTAGTGGACAACTCTGCATAGCAGCAACTAGACATAAATAAAATAAAATCAGTGCAGAAATTCACTTTTGTAATAAATTAAAATCTAAAATATCAGCAAAGTTTTTCTACTGTAGTAACATAATGAAAGAATGTGCAGTGCAAAGCATCCATTTGTTTTCTCATTTCTCCAACAATGGCTGTCCATTTACTTCCTGCTTGAAGGCCTTACTGGCCCATTAGCTCCAGATCTTGACTGGACCTTTAAAAATGTGCAATGTGGTATTTCTTTTTTAAGAAAAATTAGAATATTAACACTCGGCATGAAGCTGGGACTTCTCCGCTGTGACAATATTACCAGAAGTTGAAAACATTCAGATGTAGCAGGGACAGACCTGTGATTTGACCAGAAAGGCAAGAATTGGGAGTTTGGATGCTTTTTCTCTCTCCACCATGCTAATAACTGCTGCTGAAAAAAATACAAGATCCATGGCTGTAGAATTCTTTCTTGCTGTAATCTACCCATATTTCTATCAGTGAAGGCTGTATAGATTCAGCATCTCAAGATCTTGTTCTCATGTCAATGGCTCATGAGAGCTGAATTAAGTGTGGCTTGCTGCTTCTAATAGCATTTAAGCATATCATATGAACTGTTCCAACAAGAACAGAAATTGGGTTTGTGCTTTACTGGGCCCAACAGAGCTCAATTTGAAGACAAACCTGTGGAAGCAGTGGTGCATCTATGAAACAATGTTGTGACTCTCTGCACGTGTCCAATGATGCAGCTTTCTAAATGTGCATTTAAAACACAACCTGTAGTCTCAGTTCACCATCACATAAAGTGAACAAATTTCAGCTTCACATTATTGTACTCATGGTGAATAACAGCTCTGCCAAAGTGCACTCATTTATATCTTAGTTCAAGTTTTTCAGTCACATATATGTGATTATTGTGTTTCATTTCATTCATGTGGTTATATCATGCAATATATATACTTTCATCAGACTTCCAATATGACTCAGAGTCCTGTCACGTGCAAAAGTTCGCTGACGACACTGCTATTGTGGGCTGCATCAGGAGTGGGCAGGAGGAGGAGTACAGGAAGCTAATCAAAGACTTTGTTAAATGGTGCGACTCAAACCACTTACATCTTAACACCAGCAAAACCAAGGAGCTGGTGGTGGATTTTAGGAGGCCCAGGCCCCTCATGGACCCTGTGATCATCAGAGGTGACTGTGCAGAGGGTGCAGACCTATAAATATCTGGGAGTGCAGCTAGATGACAAATTGGACTGGACTGCCAATACTGATGCTCTATGTAAGAAAGGTCAGAGCAGACTATACTTTCTGAGAAGGTTGGCATTTTTCAACATCTGCAGTAAGATGCTGCAGATGTTCTACCAGACGGTTGTGGCGAGTGCCCTCTTCTACGCGGTGGTGTGCTGGGGTGGCAACATAAAGATGAAAGACGCCTCACGCCTGGACAAACTTGTTAAGAAGGCAGGCTCTATTGTAGGAGTAAAGTTGGACAGTTTAACATCTGTGGCAGAGCGACGGGCATTAAGCAAACTCCTGTCAATCATGAAGAATCCACTGCATCCACTGAACAGTGTCATCTCCAGGCAGAGAAGTAGCTTCAGTGACAGACTTTTGTCACTGTCCTGCTCCACTGACAGACTGAGGAGATCGTTCCTCCCCCACACTATGCGACTCTTCAATTCCACCCGGGGGAGTAAATGCTAACATTTTTTTTTTTTCTTTTCATTTTTATTACTATTTAATTTAATATTGTTTCTTTGTATCAGTATACTGCTGCTGGATTATGTGAATTTCCCCTTGGGATTAATAAAGTATCTATCTACATGATGCATGGCCAAATTTCGTATTGACCGTATTTTGTATTGTGAAATTTTGTCTCAAGCATGGCAGTAAAAGGGTAAGAGAAGAAAGCAGCATGACGGAACCATGCACCATCCAAACTGTTCTCTCAAACAGGTTTTGATTCATGCTTTCACCATGTTGACAATGCTAGACATAATATATTAAAGTTACAAAGCTACAGTATGAGATACTGAATACACAGGAACATTTAAAAGGCTACAGGTGAAGGAAGCCTGACTCAGACAATCCTCTAAACTGTAGATTAGAATAAGGCAGATCCTAACAAGAAATGTTAGCGTGGTGGTTAGTGTTGCTGCCTCCAGAGTCCTAGGTTTAAATCCATAGACTGTGAGAAAGATGCAAGCTATATACAATATAAGGCACATGTACTAAAGACAGAACATTGCTATTCAAATGTAATTCTAATGTTTCTAAAAAAGGTCTTATTCGAAGACGAAAGCTGATATTTCATTGTAAAAAATGGCTGTTAAACCTGCAACAATCCTGGCATCATTACTCCAGTTATGCTATGTAAAAATGCAGTTTACTATTGATCTGGTTTGGCCCCTCACTTTCAAACTTACGAAAAGGCTGATAGTGGATGGCTAGCTTGCTGTCTTCAATAGTAAAACGTATAGCCAAACACCTTTACAAAGTAGTTTGGGAAACTTCTTTTTTATTGATCTACATGTGTACTCTATGCAGTTTTTCTAAACACTTCTCCTAATGCCTTAAAAGTATTATTCTACGTCTGATCTTGTTTCCAACCTCAACCTTGCTTCCATTCCCCACAGCTATCCATGCAGCAACAAGACAAATGTCTCTATGTCAGAATATGTTTGTGATGCAGGATGCCAGCTGGGTATTGTAATAATAAAACATTGTCAAAAGTCTTTGATGCTTTGCAGATGAACCCCAAATACAAAAAGTAAAAATATTAATAATAATGTAGCGAAGCATGGTGGCAATGTGTGAGGCTTGTAAGAATTTAAGCTCCTTTTCCTGGCTGATTTTGTGGCTTGCAGTCCTGACAAGGACTTCTGCAAATAGTCATCCGTACTAGACTCAAGAGAAGATGGCGATGCAGATGCTTCTCTTATATGGGGTGCAGCTGTTTAGGATTTTGATGACTCCGCTGTTTAAATGACAGTTGTATGCTAGGATGTTTTCATTGTAGGTGTTTGTTATTGCAGTGACCATTGCTGCATTCATTACCATGATAATGAAATATAAAAAAAGGTATGTACAAACATACACATAACACCCAGAATCATTAACCTAACCCTAACTTTGAACATATTCAAATACTTATTTTTAATTGGAATATCGAACCTTATTTTTTGATCTAATTTGACACCCCTAGGAAGGACTGAGATCTATTTAAGATGGGATATCAACTTTTAAGCACAAACTGCCCTTTTTGACCTTCACCTGTATAACTTTGTTTGCCAATGGGTCTTTATTATACTAAAGGCAAAATTTCAATTTACCTTTACAAGCAAAAGCACATTTCCACATCAAAGGCCAACTGTTGTGGAGTCACCAGCATGATGAAATGGGTATGAGACCTCCTAAAAGGACCAGCCAGCCGGAACAGACATGCCCCAAACCCAGCTAGTAAGCTTACAAATTGGCAGGCCCCAAACATAGGGACTCAGCACAATAAAAAAGCCTCACAAGAGGAGTGATGACTGTAAACCCCTGGCTTGTGAACAAAAGGGCAAACAAAGGATGTTTAAAAATAAAGGCTTTATTCACAGAAATGGAAAAATACGAAGAAAGTCTCAAGAGCAAAAACAGGAAAAAGGAGTTTCCTAAAAGGCAATCAGAGTTCAGACCAGTTCAATTCCACAATCTATAAGCAATATCTAATGAAAGAAGCAAAAAAGCCCAGAAAACCAGAAAAAAAAAATTAAAAACACACAACAAAAATAGCAGTGCTCATAATAATATGCAAACGGAAATGCAATGGTCTACAACTCGAGCCTTTTCAGCTCTGGTTTACATAGCCAGAAGGAAGCTCAGGGCTAGTGACGTCAAGGTGACCCGCCTCCTGAGGCTCCACCCACAAAGCACAACAAAAATCGAGAGTACATAATTACAAACATACCAGAAATTACATATCATGAAAAATAATACTTAAAAAGTAACAAAACACCAACAGCATTTGACAAAACACCAACTACTATAATACAAATTTAAATTTAGTAATTTAAAAAAAAAGAAAACACACCATTCTGAACACACTAAAAACCATGTTATATAAATGTTGTATTTTTTTTTTATTTAAATGATTTTCCTAAAGCCCAAAAAAAATATTGTAATTGTAGTGTGGAGTCTAATAAAACAAGTTTAATTTATCAGCAAAATAAACCAACCCTTTTTGACTTTAATCTTTTTTTTAGGGAGTTGTTGTTTGTTTATTAATTTATTATCCTATTTATATATTTTTTCTTGAGATACCGCAAAGTTTTAATTTCCCCTAGGGGACAAATACAGTATATCTATCTATATTAAACATAACTGAAATATTATTTCAGGAGAGCTTACAATCGGAGAGCATAAAGTTTTGAGTCTGACCTATTATACACAAGTGTATTTTACGCATTATTCCCACACAAACTTATTTACTCATCAGAGCATTCACAAATCTCCTCTGTAGATGACTTGTTGCCTTTGTTGTTGTTACAGCATAACCAATGAAGACCTGGAGAATAGGGTAGGTGTGGCACCTCTTTAAATCCCCTATTGAGCAGAACACCTTTTACAATCCATGCTCTGTAAGCAAGGGCTATACAATAGAGCACAATGTTGATCATCAACAGCTTTCTTTACCACTATTCCCTAAATGACTGACACAAACACCAAAGTAAATCATCTTACTGTATCATTAATCATCTTACTATATCATTGATCACTTAAGTGGGACTTTTGAAACATAAGATCAACACCAGTATTATATCATCAACATCATGAATAATTGTGTAGATGTTACCGCTGGCATTAGTATGGACCCTGAATTTCTTTGGTGCTGAAGAATCACCATACATTAATTGCCTCAGATATTATTTGGATTCCAAGCCAAAGTGATCTATGCTAATTTCATCCCTAGTTATAAAACACTTTTTAAAATGTTACCTAGTCTGAATTCAGTTTACAATCATTCTCGGAATGTTGGATGTGATGATGTTTCATTTCAGTAATCAATGTTCTGGTCAACAAAAATGCAGAAACCTTGCACGTTTCTTTAGAATTCAGCTCCATTTTGGCAATATTCTATTGTTGATTTCAAAGGCCAGACAGACCTTGAGTCCTCTTTAAGATATGTCCTACTATGATGGAATTCGACCTTGATACCTATTTATTTTTGGCAGGGATGGATATCTTAATGTCATAGCAGAACAAATGCTTATGTGGAAATGTAGTAACTGAAAAAGTCTTCAATTTGTTTAAAAATGTATAAGCCTTTGGTAAATATTTGAATGTACAAGGTTGTGTTATGTTTTATGAAATACCCTCAAACAATTACATGCACACTCTCTTTGTTTCTGTCTTTATGTTTTTATCACTTAGACGAAAATCAGATCACACATTAGGAGGACCAAGGACCACCTGCCATAGTAAAGAACATGGCAGACTACCTGTGGCCAACAGTTAATTTTTAGCATACATTTTGCGTTACAAGAATTTTTTATTACATATTTTCTTAGATATTTACTTTAACATGCAGTTTTTGTGAAATATTTGAACATAAACCTAACATTGCTGAAGTTGTGCTGCAGAATCCAAGAAATCAGCCTGGCCTTGAAGAAAGTGCAACAGAAAGCAGATTAACAGTATCTATGCTGCAGCTGCATGGAATTAACAGATTATTTTTTCCAAAGGTGTTATTGTTTGTAAGAAAGGCAGACGGAGCACTCTGTGATGCTCGTTTTAGAGCCACTCCCCATGGTACTAAACTGTAGGGATGTTCAATTAGTAGCATGGAGGATGGGCAGCAGTCTGAAATTTATAAATGCTTGTTACCAAACCATTAGGCTACCAACTGCTAAGCTGGATGCAGTACACTTTAATTAACTATAACTTTATTTAATAAAATAATACACACAACTGGGCAACACGGTGGCGCAGTAGTAGCGCTGCTGCCTCGCAGTTAGGAGACCTGGGTTTGCATCCCGGGTCCTCCCTGCGTGGAGTTTGCATGTTCTCCCCGGGTCTGCGTGGGTTTTCTCTGGGTGCTCCGGTTTCCTCTCACAGTCCGAAGACATGCAGGTGAGGTGCATTGGCGATTCTAAATTGTCCCTAGTGTGTGCTTGGTGTTCCGCCCTGCCCGGAATTTGTCCCCTGCCTTGCGCCCTGTGTTGGCTGGAATTGGCTCCAGCAGATCCCCGTGACCCTGTAGTTAGGATATAGCAGGTTGGATAGTGGATGGATGGATACACACAGCTTCCAAATCAAAATACATCAAAATGCAGCCCTCAACAGATGAAGAAGAAAATGCCACTGTGGTGGTATGAAATGTAGGTTAAGACTTGAATTGACGTCACAAAATTAAATTTTAGAGTGACAACGCTACAGCAGATTTAAAAGCAAATGTAAACTTAAAAAATATTGTCAGACAGATGCATGCTTGCTGCTTTCTGCTATGGCCTTTTCCAGAAAGTCACTGAAATAACATTCTCTGAATGTCTCAGCTAAATTTAAAAGGAAATACCATAAACAGATTAGTAGTTGTTCGACTGTACTAACAAATAGAGAAAAAGCAAAGTTTGACCTGTCTTTCACAGACTGGGGATATATGTGTCCAATATATGCTATGGGGGTTATCCATTATTTGCTTTGGCACAATTTTGTTACCAGTACTGAGGTTTGAAAGCTGGTATTGATACCTAAATCAAAATTTTTACTAACGATCAAACACTAATCTACTATCAAAAACATAAACAAATCATATCTATATCTCTCTCATGCACACAGGAGACAACTGAGGTGCTCTAGTGATTGGAATTCTACTGCCACTCCAGGGGTTGGTGCTGTGTCCTGATGCCTTTTTCTCTTCCTCCTTCTGGAGACCATATGATTGATGGGTAGAACGCCTATGACGTCACTTCCAGTGCCTGTCCACCTGCATCCACCTCTTCTTGCCAGAAGGACCCAAAACTGAAAACTCCACCATTTGTGACAGATCCCTTCTGAACTTGCAACTGCAAAGATGTCTCCATAATTTATATACAGGTATATATATATCAATGTGTGTATGTTCCAGCATCATGTCCGAACGGCTGGAGCGATTTTCATGAAACTTGGTACAAATGTTTCTCAATGGTCGACTAAAAATACTGTAGGGTGAAATTAACCCTAACCCACCCCCTTCTGGGTAGGGTGGGGGTGACCTTTGTATGCATTTTAATATCCAGTTGACACTCGTAACGACCACCAGAGGGTGAACTGGAGGTGACTGCCAACATTCTTTATGTTTGAGCACTGCCACGTCCCTGTGGCTTTTGAAATTAAATAGAGTTCTACGCGTGCAAGTGTGTACGCCTGTCCAGCCCGGAAGTGAGACGCAGAGTCGGGATAAGGGCTCCAGCACACCGACAAAAGGAAGCCTCCTAAGAAAGACACTCGCTTAGCTGCTAATGCACAAACGATGTGAGCACGTCAGCAACATGAATTCTCATAGCAGACAGATGCCCAGAATAGTTCTGACGATTTCAATACTTTCTAGGATTGGCTTACACAGTTAGTATATAGCAGGTGACTGCCAGCATTCTTTATATTTAAGCAGCACCGTGCCCCTGTTGCTTTTGAAATTAGATAGAGTTGGCCAGTTTTGAGCATCAACTGGATGATAACATACACACAAGACTGCAAGACAAGCACATTAGTGAGCCTTCATTGTTTGTTAATTTATTTTTAAAGTGGTGTTTTTTCTTTACTTATGCTTTTCTCAAACAACTTAAAAAAAAACAAAAAACAAAAACCACTTTATTTTCCTTCTGAGCAACGCTGGGTATTTCAGCTAGTTAATTATATATGGTGACCAGGCTGGAACCCCAACTCTTTACCATTGTCGTCTGTTTCCCTTATAATATATATTAAGTGCTAAGTGTTGTGTCTAATACACGCTGGTCAAGCAAAAAATATGCCTAGCTGTAGCCTTCACAAAATTATTGGCTATGAACGTCTTTCTTACGGCAAACTGCTTTGGCAAACGGATCAACGAGGTGAAGTGGCAAAAAGAAAAAGAAGAGCATCAATTTTTGCTAAAAGTGTAGCAAATTGCAGAAGGTGATCATGTGATAGGAAGAAGTTTATCTTGGTCTTAATCAAACCCTTATAATGTGATATGCACTGGTGAAGCAAAAAAACATTCTTAGAGACACCATCTGCAAAGCAGTGGGGGTGCACATTTTGCTTACGTCAAACTCACATGGCAGAAAAAAAGAGGAGCATCCACATCTATGGAGTGTGAAGGAAATTGCAGAAGCTGATTACTTGGTAGGGAGAAGAAGAAGAATGACAGCACTGGCATCCGATTACCATTAATGACTTGCGCAATATTAACACTAGAACCTTGATCTGGGAAGACCGGGGGTCTGCATGTTTTCTAGTAATAAATAAGGTCGTGGTTCAAGGATATGATATTAATGCTACAACAGAGGTAGTTACACAGGAACTTTAGGCACATTTTAGTGCTACAATTGTGTAAGTACAGTACCAGCCAAAATGTATGTTTTTTTTTTTAAATCTTAAAGAAAATGTTTACCAAAAGGGTTATAAAAAAATACTTGAAATTTGCTTCTTAGCCAAGTACAAATAATAAATGTGATAACCATGCATAACTTTCTTTCAAAAACAAAACCTTTACATTAAAAAAATCTTACTGAAATCTCTGCCCAACCAAGAAAAATGTTTTTCATGTAGAATATTAGTGAAACTTTGATATGGAAAATGACGAACAACAATTATTGTATTTTAATTACTATATATAAATTAGTGGAATCGTAGCAGTCCACATTATGGCTATAACTGTTCTACTTAGCACTGAGAAATAATAGCCCCTTGTCATGTTAAGAAACAAAGGTCAGTTAAGTCACAAAATTTCAAGAACTCTGGATGTTTCTTCAAGAGCAGCTGCGCAAACTATCAAGCACGATGATCAAACTGTCTCCCATGAGGATTGCCACAGAACAGAAAGACCAAGAGTTGCCTGTGCTACAGAGGGTAAGTAACCAGTCTCAGAAACTGCCAATTAACTGCACCTCTAATTACAGCCTAAATAAATGTTTCATGACATATCAACCTCATTTGTTCAGAGAAGATTGCATGACTCAGGCCTTCATAGCCATAACTCCTGCAACGAAACCACTACTGAAAGAGACAAATAAGAAGGCAACACTTGCTTGGGTCAGGAAGCACAGAGAGTGAACATTATACTAGTGAGAATCTGTCCTTTGGTCAGATGAGTCAAAACCTGTGATTTGAGGTTCTCACAATTGTGTCTTTAGGAGATGCAGAGAAGGTAAATGAATGATGTCAGAATGTGCAGTTCTTACTAGGCCTGGGTTAAAATATTTAATTTTCTGATTAATCGTTATTTTTCATTTAAACAATTTAATATTGACTCTTAAGAATCTCTATCCTGCTCTATTACTATATGTAGATTTTTGCTTTTCTTCATTTTTGGCGTCCAATTCGGTAGATGTCTCTATAGAAAAAGAGTTTAACTACTTGTACTTTGCACAAACTGCTGTGTCCTCCTTAACTGAAATCAGCATCTTGTGTGGGCTTACTACAGATTCAAACATTAGGTTGCTAAAGCACAACTGGATAAAAGCAAAGCCATATGTAAGCTGTGCAACTCAGAAATTAAGTATTGTGGTGACATAACAAATTTGAGAAATCACTTATCCGGATGTCACCCAGGAATGTCTCAGTCGACATCCAAATGAGTACAGCCTGAACAAGTAGAGCCCTCTACACTGGAGACATCATTTAAATCCAAGCTTAATTCATATCATGCCCAAAAAATAACAATCTATAGCAGTTTTTATCTGTAAAGACAGACCCTACACTGTTGTTGACAATGAGGCTTTCAACAAATGATACAGGTTTTGGAACGGCTGTAAACTATAACAACAGGAAAGCAAATGAGTGAAGTCATTACATCTAGGCTTTATGAAGATCTTAAGCAAAACATCGGCACTGTCTCAGGTCTGTGAGAACAGCCCTAACTTGCGACAGCTGGACATCCAGGGTAGCCTATTCCTATGTGACGATCACATGTCACTACATTAAAAATGACTGGGTGCCTGCGGAGGATGTGTTGCAGACAAGCGTGCTGCATGCTACTCACACCAGCAGCAGCCTTACTGCCTATATAGTATGTAGAGCTGTTGGCTGTTGTTCCAAAAAACTTTCTAGTATCTCCAATGTGCTGTTTCTTTGCGTGATAACATCAGTCACAACTTTCTGTGTTGACAAGTACAATAAACATAGCTTCTCTTTTACCACGTAGTTACAGCAGCGGTACTGCTATGGTGAAAAATGTTTGCAACTTGCTCCACCCAGTCGAGCAAGCGGGCAATTGTTGAAATTTTCAGAGCAGACTGTGGCTTAATATTGAGTTTGTACACAAAGCAGCCAACGTAAACTAGCTCTATAAGCTGTACCGCACAGATCATATTTAGCGGAGTTGTCAATCACAATGGCTGTTTGTCTTTTATGTTCCATTCATCCAGCATCACTGTCAACAAGCCTCAGCGATAGATCCTCGTTTTTAACACTAGAATTACCAGAGCCTACGAAAAAACTCGTAGATCCGTCCCACCTTAAATCGCATCTTAAATCCGTTCACATCTCTCCGCCAGTGTCTTTTGTCATCTAAATGTGCTGATAAAGACAAGCTGCAAGCAGGCTGCTATTCCATCCCCCCATCGACTTAGAACGTGCATGAACTTCTCCCAGCTCATGCCTTGATTGATTATCTGGGAGTGAAGTGGAGTTTGAGTGGAAATAATTGACCATTATTTGGAACATACAC
Organism: Polypterus bichir lapradei; assembly: GCA_026402145.1. NCBI lineage: Eukaryota > Metazoa > Chordata > Cladistia > Polypteriformes > Polypteridae > Polypterus > Polypterus bichir. The sequence goes on from JANRMT010062789.1 coordinate 24,240,201, forward strand.
ATTTCATGTGTGTTCCGTTTCTACAGTAATCTGTATAAACACATTTTTAAAACAGAAACTTTTTCATATTCTAGTAGTAAATGACAAAATGTAGGCATAAACTATATAATGTATGAAGTCTGAAGTCCAAATATCAAAGAAACACTTTCACAAAAGGTACAAATATAACAGAACAAGTGCGCTTTTATCTATACTAATAAAAGGCAAAGCCCTCACTCACTGACTGACTGACTGACTGACTGACTGACTGACTCATCACTAATTCTCCAACTTCCAGTGTAGGTAGAAGGCTGAAATTTGGCAGGCTCATTCCTTACAGCTTCCTTACAAAAGTTGGGCAGGTTTCATTTCGAAATTCTACGCGTAATGGTCATAACTGGAAGCTGTTTTTCTCCATTTACTGTAATGGAGATGAGCTTGAAACCCGTGGGGGCGGAGTTTGACATCATCACGCCTCCCACGTAATCACGCAGTACGTAGAAAACCAGGAAGAGCCCCAAAAAGCGCTGAAGAAAACATGCATTATATAATTGAGAAGGCAGCGAAACAATAAGAAGCGAGCGAGTGATATATACAACCATATTCATGAGTTCTGCTACTTCGGAAACAAAGCACAGTGTAAACCAACACTTTAAATTAAGTTCATAGACAGGCTGCCGCTGGCGTTTGTAATTTAGTGCCTGCCCATATAAGGCCGTCCGTCAGCGGCAATCCAATAGCAAA
>JANRMT010062789.1:24241323-24347158 GCA_026402145.1 Polypterus bichir lapradei
ATATATATATATATATATATATTTATATATTTATATATATATGACAGCAACACTCATCACTCACAACAGTGACAAAACAATTACATTGACAATCATGTTACGTTATTTTCAAAATGTTTCCTTTTCTTTTTCATTGCTTCTTTAACACACTACTTCTCCGCTGCGAAGCGCGGGTATTTTGCTAGTTCAAAAATATAACTGCAGAAAAAAAAGCCGCCTTAGCATGCCACATTGACACACAGTTACTGCAACTGCCTCGATGGCTTAATGGTATCAGCCGCTGACTGGTAATCAAAAGGTCATGAGTTCGATCCTGCACGACTCCATTTTGAGAAGTAAACTGCTCTTATTCTTACTATTTTAGAATAAAAACATACATTTTGTGCATTTCGTGTAATTTATGATACTTTGTTTTTTTTATTCACTTTTCATTCTCTCAGTCGCGTTCAGGATCCTTCCCTACCCCATATCTGACACTGCTGTTTTCACATAAAGACGCGCTATAGCTCTGCAGTGTATCACGATACATTCTCGTACCAATGCTTGCAAACTGAAGTGTCTGCGTGCACTTTTCGTGGCATTACATGTGTATTTTTTGAACATGCCCATGTCGCTCAAACACAGGAACATATGTTGGTGTACAAGTATAACAAAACAAGCTCACTTTTATTCAAGACTATAACCGAAGAAAAAAGAAAGCTTTTTCTTCAGTTGTAGGGGCAGGTCGTGTCTACATGACAGCTGACAACCAATGAATGGTAATCTGGAAGTACAGGCATATAATGCAGTGACAAGGAATAACAAACGCAGTGGTTTTGTACCCCCACAGACAGAAGAGAAACGTGCCAGTCTAAGGTCGTGTTTTTCATATAATGACAGAATGGAAAAAAAAAAGGAAAAAGAATTTGTGTCAGATCTCAGCATACTTATTAACCCTTTGTATAGAACTGGTTCCATCAGGCAAGATGGTATTGGCTGTCACAAAAAGGGATGAGTACAACTGTACTGGAATATTGACAAACAGTCGCTGAATGTAACATGCCTGGAGATTTTCAGTGCTGTAAATTGACACAGCCCAGTGACATACATGACTATAAGTCGCGTAATACGACATCAGTTTTGGATGGTCCACCATTTTTTTTTTTTTTTTTTTAACAGGACAGTGACCTAAAACCTACCTTATGGCAACAGTACAAATACTGTAACACAACAACCAGTGTATAGAAATGCGTAACACTTGGAAGTACATATTGTATATACTAGCCATGTTACCTGGATTCGCTCAGGAAATTTTCTAAGTCAGTGGGCCTCAGTTATAGTACCTTTGGTTAATCCAATATATCAGAAGAACAATGCAACTAAGCATTTTTCTGTAAACAATATTTGTATTTTTTTCCAGGTGCTAAGATTAAATTAGTTTATTTGAGCTGCTTACTGTTGAACATGGCCCATACAGTCCTTAATGGTGTTGGTGTCAAAGAGATTGCAGCAGAACTCCATATTAAAGCAGTATTTGGTAATGTCACAAAGTTGATTTAAAGTTGATTAATTCAAAGCTAAAAATCTTGACTCTGTAATAGTATCAAAGCCTAAAATTATTACTGCCAAAGTATACAGTGGAAGGTCTACTAAAAAAAAGTTACAAATTTCTTTTACTTACTCCAAAGCTGGTCTTGTTCTCTTCTTATAACATTCTGAGAAACAGCCATCTCCATCAACTAAAGAAAAAAAATGTGCTTCATTCCCTTTAGTCATGGTGTGACTCCATTGTTCAATTTGCAGATTTATTTTTTCTTTCTTTATTTATTTCCTCATTTGTGAACTTAATGACAACATGCAGGAGGACAAAAATGTTAGCATTTTCAGAAATGCAGGGCTATGCAGTAATAAAAAAGTGTATTGTAATCATTTATCTTACATTTTTTTGTCATATGTGACACACACCCCCAGCCCACTGAAGCAATTGACAGCACTGTGTGAAATTTTCCCTCATTCCCACATTTGCCAACACACTTTGTGAGCACCAATGAAATTGTCTGGAACAGTGCACTGGCTGATAGGAATAAAGTCCATACTTTTGCATTTGCATAAGACTGCAGATAAGATAAAGTGGGTTGGGGGTAATGTAAATTAAATAACTTTCTTAATGGATCAGTTGCGCGAAACTAACTACGCTCACAACCACAGTGGCTGGCAAGCACTTGCTAAATGGGTCTTCTTTAAGTTTTGCTGAACTTTTCTCCTTTTACTTCGCTTCTGCAGACAGCTTCTTCTTCTTGTTTCGGCTGCTCCCGTTACAGATTTCCACAGCAGATCATTTTTCTCCATATCTTCCTGTCTTCCTTCTTCGGCCAACAGTAGCCCAATCACCGCCAGCACCCTGTTGGCTAACAGTACTTGTGGCGGTTGTTGTTAATCCGTGCCTCAACCGATCCGATATGGAAATTTGTATTTTTGTGCGCATATTGTGCTGGCATAAACCAGCACACATCATTTCTCTGTACAACTACTGCCAGCACTGTGGTGAAATGAATGATGTGGCATGTTAGGATATCCAAATTGCTCATGGCATTATTCATAATAAAAATAAAAAATAAAAAAAAACAAAAAAACCCTTAAAACTATATATTTATATATCAAAATATCCTTTCTGAGGGGATACCTACTGATCTAGATATATCCTTTCTAGCTAAAAAGAAATGGTGTTTTTATTGATGACTGAGCAAGTAAACTTTGCATTTATATATACTGTAGATGTATATATAGATAGATAGACAGATAGATACTGTAGATAGATATACAGCATATATACTGTATACACAACCATATATTATAGATATACACACACACACACAACAAATCACCAGCGTTCATGAAGGATCACCTCCTTCCTAAAATATAGTTGTGAATTCAATCACATGTGACTAATCACCTTCTCAATTACACACTAAGCTAATTGGCTTCACCAGTGATCAGCTGATCACTTAAGTTAGTTAGTTCAGCATTATAGCAGCTATTCCTAGCGCATTCCAATGCTCGGAAGTGCAACTGAAAGAAAACAATCAACTATGAGTGGCAAAGCACTGTCCAAAGATCACAGCGATAAAGCTGTGGACAGGCACAAGTCAGGAGATGGATATAATAAAATTTCTAAGGCTTTATCAATCCCAATGAGCACAGTAAAGTCCATAATCAAGAACTGGAAAAAGTGTTTGGTACTAGTAGGGCCCTTCCTCGATCAGGCCACCCCTTTAAACTGGATGGAAGTGCGAGGAAGTAACTGATCAGAGAGGCTATGTAGAGGGCTATGGCAACACTGAAGTAGTTATAGGAATTTTTGGCAAGAACTGGTCATTGTGCGCATGTGACAACAATATCACAAATGTGGCTTGTATGGGAGTGTTGTAAGAAAAAAAAACACTCCTCAAGAAAGGCCTCATTAAGTCTCGATTAAGCTTGAGGATTCTAAGGCCAAATGGAAAAAGGTGTTATGTTCACCTGGCTCACCCATGAACCGCTTAGCCAGCGGAGACTCTGAAGTCATGACCACACTGTCTATTCCCCATCTTGGCTGCCTCCACGCAGCTGCTGCTAGACCACTTGGGGACAGCCATCCTCCCGTTATCCTTCACGCAATCTGCAGTCATACTTCGGTTCCATGGGGAGGTCTTCCACAATGCTCACCCCACTCCACCCAAATGATCAGTGGGGTGAACTAGCCCCACGAGCAGCAAACTTGCAGTCCTCCGCAGGGCTCCTGATCGTGCGGCCTTTCCTTTCTGGCTGGTTGGCTGGCCAGCCCCGATGCTGCCCTCATGAATCTTCCCTTTTGCTCTTAATTCTTCTTCCATGTTTCTATCTTGTGCTCTCCTTTTAAGCACTGAGGAGGGTTGCAGGTACAATCACCCAATTGCTGCCCTGGGATGACAATGAGACAATCACTTCAGACCAGCTGCAAACACCGACAAGGCAACGCCGGGTTGTCTTAACTGCTTCACGCCAACCTGAAGACAAGCTGTCTTTTGTACAGGTCGTCCCCACCTGCTCCACTCCCCAGCATGTCATTTACTTAAAATGCGCCGATAAGCCGTCAACCTCTAATCACACCATTCAAAGAACACCATACCTATTGCAAAGCATGGAGGTGGTAGCATCTTGTTGTAGGAGTGTTTCTCTGCAGCAAGGACTGGGGCACTTGTCAAGACAGAAGGAAAAATAGCTGGGGCAAAATATCATCAAATTCTTGAGGAAAACATGCTGCCTCTCTACCAAAAAGTTGTCAATGGGAGGAAGGCTCACCTTCCAAAAGGACAATGACCCGAACCACACAGCAGAGTTGAGCACATAGCAGCTGAAGGAGAAAAGAGTTAATGTCTTTGTGTTGCCTAGTCAGAGCCCAGACTTAAACTCTATTGAAAATTTGTAGAATGAGTTGAAAATTGCAGTCCACCAATGGACACCACCCAATCTGACTGAGCTTGAATAGTTTTGCAAAGAACAGTGGGCAAATATTGCACAGTCTACATGTGAAAAGTTGGTAGAGGAGAATCTCAACAGACTCATGGCTGTAATCAAAGCAAAAGGTGGTTCCCACAAAGTACTGACACAGTGGGTTGATCCTTTCACCATCTCAGCGATTCTGTTTTATTAATTTTTTTTTTTCTGAACCGTTGCTATTGTATCTTTCACTTGGCTGTTATAAGATGCATTGAATAAATATAGCTTGAGAAATATTTTGTGTGTGTGTGTCTTCATTTCAGATTTCAAAGCAACAAAATGTGAATATTTTGAACGGGGGTGATTCTTTTCTATACACACTGTACACATATTGTGATTGGTGTTGCCACCGATTCTCTGTCTCTGATGGAGGTGGCAGCAACTGCGCAAGGACAGCACAATAGCCACTCTACTATGTTTTCTTACGCCTACAGCCAGCAGCTGCACGCTAGTACTTTGTTAAACAGTAAACCAATAGGAAAGTAACACAACTGCCTTTCAAAAACTCCCTCTTAGACAGTATTTCAACTGGAAACAAGCACACTCTTAATTTGCCCTATATAGGAACAGCTGTAGGTTCACAGGCTTACTGCGTAATATGCTTGTCACACGATGTTTAGAACATTTAAAGCCAAGCACTGACCTGTCTATTTGCTCACTCTCCTGTCCCCTTTCATCCAGAATGCGTCTGCCCCAGCCACTGCTTCCAAGCCACTGAACCTCCTTGACGAAGTAAGCATTGCGTTCTTTTAATCTGAAGAAGGGAACTTTAACATGGGTGTTTGTGTGCTGAAGAAAACCCCCTATTTTGAATAAAGCCTTGAGACAGTTCCTGCCTTCTCAGCAATAAAGTTATTCTTTCCTTGGAAACCTGGTCTCCTTTTCCTGTCTCTTGTGCGACTCTGCGACCCAAACATGGCAATATGACATTATATTATATATAGGGGAGTCAAGCTAAAGTTAGAAAATGGGATTTATTAGAAAATGGAACGAACCTTAACCAAACTGACAATGTCATTTCTCAATGTCGTCTCCACTCTTCACAATGCACTTGCACCACCAGCCTGGAAGTGCCTGCATTCCAGCAGAATAAAAGGTTTTCTCTTGTCCTACACATACATACATACACACAATATAATGTTCCCCCCAGAATTTTTTTCCAGCAGGTTGGCATGAAAAAGTAGTCGGATGGGGCATGACGGAGAAATTTGGTGGTTAGTTAATTATTATTAATTATTTTCCAATGCTCAATATGACTTCCTTTTTTAAGGTTTGATACTTGTGCCAGAATATTTTTTATTAAATTTAAGAAGTATCCAATTCAGGATCCTGCAACCCTAACAAAAATTTTAAATAATAATTGTTATGACATAAACCAAGAGGCAAAGTATTGTCACTGTCAGGAAGTGAAAACAATGAAAAAAATTAAGAAATATTCTTCAAAGCCAACTTGCATATGCAGAAGGGGTCTTCAGTTAAATATTTGTTTTTCTTTTTTTCCTAGAAAATGAACAACCCATTTCTTTACAATGTTCCAACAGCTTTTCAAACAATGTTGGATATCCAATGCACACTTGCACTACGGCAGGGCAAGATATGTACAAAAAAGGAATGGCAGATGGGTCACTTTAACAAAACTACAGAAGTGTATTAGGGCCACGGTGAAGAAAAAAAAATACGGGCACATTGAAGAAAAAAAAACTATATGTCGAGAATAAAGTCGACATGTTGACTTTATTCTCGACATTTCCACTTTATTTTTGCTGTTTATGTCGAGATTAAAGTCGACATTTCCACTTTATTCTCATAGTTTATTTTGTCATTAAAGTAGAATGTCAAACTAAACTTCACCTTAGAATCAACGTTTCATTTACTAGATTTTCTCAAATCCCGTCATAAGGTAGTGTAGATAATTAAATGCTTTGTGTTAAGTGTTCCCCGACCGAGTTGTTAATCACTACATGCTTCTTAACCGGACTTCCTCTTGCACTGAGGAGGCACTGGGAGGAATCGCTGCACAGAATACATTCACTTCATGATATTCCTGCTCTCTGAACATTTACAATGCTAAGATACATATTTGATATCATTTTCATGATGAAATGCATTAAAGCATGTATTAAACACGCACGATAGTGTGGCGGTAGTGCTGCTCCCTCGCAGTAAGGGGTCCCCAGGTGTACGTTCAGTGTAGAGAACTTTATGCCAGGTGTGACAAGGCTCCAAAAAACTGAATGTATGAATGGGAATCGCACAGGTTTAACTTAAATATTGTGTAAATGTTGTGTTTGTGATCTGGTGGTTGGAGACATGAACACAGAATTCAACGGATGTTCTTCTGAGCGGGCTTTCTTTATTGTATGCGTGCTGTCTCTATCTGACGTACCAAAACCCCAATTCCTATCCTTCCTTTTTCTTTCTCCTAATAACCAATCACCACACGATAACACAAAGCATTTCATGTGCTACATAATTTATGACGGGGTTTGAGAAAATCTAGTATTTTAAATATTCATTTTTAGATGAAGTTTAGTTTAGTTTACGATGTTCTACTTTATTCTTGTAGTTTGTCATTAAAGTCAACATGTCGACTTTAATCTCGAGATAAACGGCGAGTATAAAGTGGAAATGTCAGCTTTATTCTCGACATAAGCTTAGCAGCACTACACAGACTGCACTGACACTGAGAACAGAGATGTCACTTCCTGACGCCCTTTTTCTGATATCTAATAGGCTAGTTCCACGAGTATTTTTTTTATTTTATCAGCCCTCCTCTCGCCCACCCACCTCCACACCACCTTTGCTTGTGAAGTGCCGCTCCGCTCCCGCTATTAGCATGTACAGCCTCTTCTCGCCTGCCCACCTCTCCATACTCCTTGCTACTGTAATTAAACTGCTCCGCCCCTGCTATTACCATGTACACCCCGCTCTCGAAAGCCAACCTCCCCATACTCTTTGCTTGTGAACTATGCTCTGCCTCGTCCCCGCTGTTAGCTTCAGCACCTCGCAACTTGCGATCCTACCTCTAAAATATTTGCCCAAACACCCGCTCTTCCCTTGACATCTCTGCGGCTGTCATCTCACAATGTCATGCGAGATGACAGCCGGGCGGAGCGCCAGGCTAAAAGACGCTAGGGAGAACACTGCTATATTTATAAGCAAAATACCCGTGCTTCGCAGTGGGTAAAAATAATAAAATTTTTATTAAGAAGAAAATTGAACCTTTTTAAACTGAGGGAAAATATACCAATAATTATTTGTTAAGGATCTCTTTGTATACCACATTGTCATTTCGGCCCTCCGGTTGTAATATGACCAAGCTGTGCGCTGAGCTTACTCTTGAACATGCAACGTACAGTTGGCCATGTGAACAGTAATCTTGTTTCAAATCTCACAGCTTGGATTGCTGCTGTCATAATTGGTTTGAGTTTCATGGTTTGTTTCAATTACGACAGTATTTGCAGGACTTGTGTTGAAGTGACATTCGGCATCTGTCAAGCGTTGTAAGTATACTACCGGTTTCATCGATAACTTCACATCCAGCTTTTGAGAGTTTATACATTCATAAACATCAAAGTGTCCACTACTGAAATCGTCACCTGTGAATCTAAGATGTTTAAGAGGCATTGGCGGTTGTCCAAAGGTGTAAAATATTTGGCTATTTTGGTACACTTGAAAGCGACAACCGAACAATTCAGCGGCAGCCATCAACTCACATGCAGAACAATAGGTGAAGGGCTTAAGCATTTCACTCTTATAGTGCTCCTGTGTAGTATAATTATCTCCTGTACAGTCATCAGTCCACACCTTGAACCTGTCCCAGTCATTCAATACATAAGACACAATGTTCCTCCAGATATCAAGAGGGAGCCTGATATGGCCGTGCAATATGTAACAAAGAGAATGGAAAAGGTAGGTGCCATCTCCGGGCATAGAAACCACTCATTAAGTGACAGTTCTTTGATAGATAGTGACCACCTCGATAGACATGTTAATGGGGGTACGGTTGGAACGATAAAGGAAATGGATACCTGAACAAGCAGGTAAAGGAAGTCTAAAATACCTACACAATAACTATAATCGTAATAAACGAACAATAAAACAGCGGAGAAGCCGTGGATTAAATAAAAAGGCTGTAGTTATCAGCAGGGAGACGTGAATCCCGTGCCAAAGCAAGGAAGGGAACGTAGAGACCGGAGCGACGGACGGCCTTATATAGGCAGGCAGCCAACGACGTGGGAGGCGTTGGGATGGGGGACCCAATGCCGCCTCACACGGTGACCGAGCTGCAGGCTATGGACGTATATATGTACGCAAGTAGGATTCAGTTAGTGTTGGGAAACCACATACCAAATTTCTTGAAGATGGGCCCATAAGTAACAAAGACCGTTGGAAAGTTCAATACGGTGGCCGACAATGGCATCATACCACTGAAATAAGTACAGTGGAACCTCGGTTCACAAACATCTTGGTACACGTACAACTCGGTTCACGACCAAAAAGTAAGCCAAACTTTTGCCTCGGTTCACGACCACACACTCAGTATACGAACAAGCCAGTTTCCCTTTCGGTTTGTGCGCGCCGATGATTTCCGCATGTGTTGCACTGTTCTCGGTCAGACGTGCCTGCCGGCCTGCCTGCGTGTGCGTGCGTGCGTGCGTGCCTGCCCGCCCGCCCGCCCGCCTGCAAAAGAAACCCAAGAAATCACAACAGAGAAAACGCCTAAAGGAAAACATCCCTCCATCGCAGAGCCGGACTCTCCCTCAAAACTGTAACCTCCTCTCCACCCAGTTCCTCCTCACTTCATGCCAGAACTCGACTCATGCAAGGTTAGTTTTCTTGGTGGTTTATAGTTTTTGTATTACGGGTTTTTCAAAAGTTAATTTTTCAGTTCGTAGCATGAATTGTTGCAATGTTACTTTTCTCTTTTTCCAAATGTTCCTTTTTTTTCCCGTGCTTAAAACTCATTATAAAAAAAGTGTTTACTGTACAGTACAGCGATCGGGCTGTAAGGCTATTAGCTTGAACTCTTGTTTTTAAATTAAAGTTTGGATTTGTTCAAATGTTCCTCTGTGTTCTGAGAGAGAGAGCATGAGCGAGCGCATGCTGCTTATGGGAGGTTTGCGTGCTGCTGAGAGAGAGAGAGAGAGAGCGTGAGTGAGCGCGTGCTGCTGGGGGCGGGGAGGCTGCGTGCTGCTGAGAGAAAGAGAGCGAACGAGCCTGCTCGTGCAGCTGAGCAGGGAGCCTGGGTGTTTTGTGTCAGTGTTATTCAATGTTTTTACATTAGTTTACACTGTGCATTCTATGGTGTAATTAATTATATTTGTGCTTAATCTTAAAAAAATATATATTTACGTACAGTTCGTACGGTCTGGAACGGATTAATTGTATTTACATACAATCCTATGGGGGAAATTGCTTTGGTTCACGACACACTCGGTTTACGACCAGAGTTTTGAAACGAATTATGGTCGTGAACCGAGGTTCCACTGTACATACATCGGTTTCAGTTAGCGCAGGGAAGCCGCCTACCAAATTTTGTGAAGATGGGGCCACAAATAAGAAAGTTCAACATGGCGAACGTTGTGGACCGTTATGACCATTACGTGTAGAATTTCTAAATGAAACCTGCTTAACTTTTGTAAGTAGGCTGTAAGGAATGAGCCTACCAAATTTCAGCCTTCTACCTACACGGGAAGTTGGAGAATTAGTGACGGTGGAAAGTTCAATATGGCGGCCAACAGTGGCGTTATACCACCAAAATAAGTATGTAAATTGGTTTCGGTTAGCGCAGGGAAGCCACCTACCAAATTTCGTGAAGATGGGTCCATAAATAAGAAAGTTCAACATGGCGGACATTTTCGACCGTTATGACCGTTACGTGTAGAATTTCAAAATGAAACCGGCTTAACTTTTGTAAGTAAGCTGTAAGGAATAAGCCTGTCAAATTTCAGCCTTCTACCTACATGGGAGTTGGAGAATTAGTGAGAAGTGAGTGAGTGAGTGAGTGAGTGATTGAGTCAGTCAGTCAGTCAGTGAGGGCTTTGCCTTCTATTAGTATAGATATATATGATGTATATATATCAGATAAACGCTATCAGGGTGATTTAAGCCTTTTTAATTCTATTTGCATTTCTTATGGTATACTTTCCAAATCTTAAGTTGTTTTCTTAGTATTCCTATAGCCACTTGCATGTCAATTCAGAAAAGAAACATTTAAAATGAAACCACTTGTGCTATTTTTCACCTTCTCAATGACTGCTGTTCTTGACAGAATACCCAAACAATATCTTAGTGTTCTTTTGCTTGATTTGCAATATTCTACTCATACTGTGTTTTGACATTTCGAATTTTCTTTTAAATTATTTTTGTGAACTCATACAGCCCATATGTACCACTGGTGATACTGTCCTTTTAGGGATAGCAACTTTTTCCCAAAATCCATATGTTCTTACTTGTTCAGTGAAGAGACCTGTTAGGTTTACTACTGCTCTTAACTTTTGGAATTATATTTTCCTTCATCACCAGCACTTGTGGAAAGTTGTCTCAGTTTTACTAACTTATAAGCCTAGACATACCTGTTAAAAACATCCATCCATCCATCCATTTTCCAACCTCTTGAATCCGAACATAGGGTCACGGGGGTCTGCTGGAGCCAATCCCAGCCAACACAGGGCGCAAGGCTGGAACCAATCCTGGGCAGGGCGCCATGCAGGGACCAATCCTGGGCAGGGCGCCAACCCACCGCAGAACACACACACCCACACACCCAGCACACACTAGAGACAATTTAGAATCGCCGATCCACCTAACCTGCATGTCTTTGGACTGTGGGAGGAAACCGGAGTACCCGGAGGAAACCCATGCAGACATGGGGAGAACATGCAAACTCCACGCAGGGAGGACCCGGGAAGCAAACCCGGGTCTCCTAACTGCGAGGCAGCAGCATTACCACTGTTAAAAACATACCTCTCTGAAATTAAGTTAATCAGCTTTAGTTTCTGTAGATTCACTCTGACAATGATTTTGTACCCTCTATACTGACTGTTTCAGAATATTAAATTAAGACAAGCTTTCTAACTTAATGTTTACTATGATATACTGGCATATGAGCAATTGATGATTACATCTATAAATCCCTTCTTCTTGCGGACTAGATTTTGGTTTTGTTAGTTTAAACCTCCCATTACTCTAACATCCCCATCTGAACTTGTTTTCTGATATTCTTATAAAGTTGTCTATTGATACATTTGTCAGTGTTGAGGGTTCTGCATACCCTTAGGATTAGGCATGCATCAGTGAACCCTTCTATTGTATCCTTAATATTCACACCAACACATTTCTGGTCTCCCACTTTGGAACAGCCCATTTTTTCAATTATGTGGTATGATGATTAGTGCTGCTTCCTCAAAGAGCCAGAGCCCCGAGTTTGATACACAGTCACTGTCTGACATCTGCACATTCTCTTTGGTTTCTCTGGTTTTCCGGTCATGTCTTACAGATGGGTGTACTGAGTTAATTGGCTAAATGTGAAAATGGTTGGGTAGTCTCTGCAATGGACTGGTGTTCCATCGAGGGTTGGTTCCTGCCTTGTGCCCAATACTGTCAAGACTGACTTAGACCCCCTCATAACACAGAAACATCTTAAGCAAGTTTGAAAATGTTACGCTATGTATATTACTATAGCTTCAACTGCCTTATGACAAATCTGTACTTACATACAGTAGTTAAAGCTGGCCTGTACCAAACCTCTATCTCCATCATTACATAGTTTAAACAATCCTCATCTAACTTGAAAATGCACTCTCCCAAATTCCCCCCAGGTCTGAACGAAAACCTCCCTAGTGACACAGGTCCTATCTAAGTCTGTAATAAATAATTGATTTTCATTACATTCTCATAGCTGTGTAATCCAATTCAAGGTCACAGGAGGCCAGCTGTTAACCTAGAAGTACTGGCCACAAGACAGGAAACGGTACTGGGCAGTTTGCTAGTCCATTGCAAAGCCATCCAATACACACACACATCAGCATGTGTTCAGGGATATGGGAGGAAAACCAGAATAACACGTGGAAAATAACTGTGCAAACTTCAAACAGACCATAGCTGCACACAGAAGTTGAACCCAGGACTCTGGATTCATTAGACTGTAGCATTACCCATTGAACCATCTGGGTTTTCCCACAAGGCTTAAGGGACTGACTGCATATTTGAAAAAGTGGTAACTGTAAACAGGGTGAAGGAGTAAATCAGGTAAGTCAATGTGGGTGCTCTATTAAATAAAATTAAGCTCTCTAATATGTTCATGTTCATTGTGGCACCCTAAAATGATGATGTACTACATGTTAGTAAGACATGCAAATAAGAACTTCACTGTACTCAGTACACCTGACAATAATACAGCTACTACTGTTATTAACTCATTGGTAGCCACTTAGTGAATGCTTAAACAGATAAATACATACTGGCTTTACAATGGACATAACTAGTCTTAATTACTGCTACTTCATTTTTATGCAGAATCTCTCTCTCTCTCTCTCTATCTATATACACACACATAGATATATATCTATCTATATATATATCTCTCTCTCTATATTATATATATATATATATATTTCATTTGAATCTTGATCTTTGTTTGTCCGCGAATGAATTAGAAGAAGCACTAGATGGCAGTAGAGAGACAGCAAAAACATAGGCATTGCATTAAGAATCTCCTCCAGGCTTATACTACTGAAGACTGTAGTACGCCAGTCACACCTCAAAACACAGACACTCAAACTAAACAAATTGTTGTGCTTTAAATTAACTAAAGAGATCTTCATTTAGATCTTGATCTTTGTTTGTCCGCGAATTCCACGCATGCGTAGTAGACCACCTTCCAGTTTAGTACGTTTTTGTTACTCACGGATATGAACAATGTGCCGGAATAACGAAAGGGGTGATGGACAGTGTTACGCTGGTTAGCTCCTCAGGCCTGGTTAGAGAATGAGATTGCTGAAAATAAAAGGTACATGCCTACGTAACATATGAATGAAAGAAAGACAGTGGGTAAAATGAATGACAACGTAACAGCACATTCCGGAAATTATTATTGTTACGTTGTAGCCGGTGAGTGCTGTGCGTCTCACAGTTGTACCGTGGCTTGCTTACATTAAAAAAAAAAAAAACGTGCTTAGGGTCATTGTCTTGTTGGAAGATAAACCTTCGGCCCAGTCTGAGGTCCTTAGCACTCTGGGGAAGGTTTTTGTCCAGGATATCCCTGTACTTGGCCGAATTCATCTTTCCCTCGATTGCAACCAGTCGTCCTGTCCCTGCAGCTGAAAAACACCCCCACAGCATGATGCTGCCACCGCCTTGCTTCACTGTGGGAACTGTATAGGACAAGTGATGAGCAGTACCTGGTTGTCTCCACACATACCGCTTAGAATTAAGGCCAAAAAGTTCTATCTTTTAAACTACCATTTGCACAGGATGTGCTACAGGGTGAAATTATATTCATCCCCAAAATTCTCATTATTCCTACTAATTATTGTTTCAATTCAAAAGAAAACAATTCCTGTAAAATTGTATTTCTAATGGCCAGTAACAAAAGACAAGGTCAGTTGACAGGAAAAAGAGGAACATATCTACTGCAGAAACATATTACTGATGTGCAATTGTATGTAGCACATTCAAAAGTGAACTAATATAATAAGAACCTGGTTAAAAAAATGACAAATTTTGTTCGGGTTATGATAGCAGAGTAAAGAATAACTCTTACTGAATGGTGGGAGTGGAGAGTCTCTGCTTATCTCAATGATTCCTATGAAATTGCTTACTGTGAAGGTAGTGATTGATTACACAATCTTCAAGTGCTTTGTGTCCTTTGATTAGTACAAAGTTAGGTTTCCATTCATATCACACACTATGCAAAACAATAAAAGAAAGTTTTGACATTGCTAGATAATAATAGGGAAAATAGTATGCAATGAGACAATAAAGACAAAAATGGAAGTCTTGTCATTTTTGTTGCAGACAGACAGAATTAATGTAAAAATAAACCACTCTTTTACTATTGAAAAAAAAGCAGCTGTGTGTCTGTGCTGCCCTTATTTAGCAGTATACAAATATGTTCGGAGATTTTTCAGGAAGTTTGAGGTAAGTTATTTCTATTCAGTAGTCATTGGGTGGGTGAAATGTTGCATGTTGATTAGTGCATGCCAGTAAATTTCACTGTGCTCTATATATGTGACAATAATAACCCTATAAGTTAGACAGGATCAAAAAAATCATTAATTTTCATTATAATTAATTAAAAATAATGACTGTTTCAACAGTCATTACTGGTTTATGTCATAGTATAAATATTTATCCATGATAGACCTTTCTGGTGTACGGTAACCAGATATTTCTTTATTTAATTAAAAAAAAACATCACCTATACATAAGGTTGTCACTGTCTTAGTCTCCTATATTGTATAAACAAGAAAAACAAAATCAACAAGCCAATATGAATTGATTGACAGGGTTCAAACATTACATGACTGCACGTGTTGTCAAATTCACTTAATCAAATTCAAAGATGAAGGGGGCCCAATGTATCCTGTTAGCATTGTCTGCAAAGTAAGAAATAAGCTGGGATAAGGTGGCAATTAAATTCAAGAAATGCAAACACACACACACACATCTAGACTAACTTATACTGGGGCTAATAAACTTGCATGGCTTTGGGGATGGAGAGGAAAACCCACGTAGACATGGCAAGGACATACAAACTTTGCCAGCCAGCTTTAGGTGTTGACAGAATATAAAATCCGATAAAACTACGGGAGATGAAAAAGGGACAATTCCTTAACCTGCAGAATTTTTTTTTTAACTTTTGTGTCAAAATGTCCTCAACCTACCTTACTAGGGTGTCGTACCGTGTTAGCCATTATGAATGTAGAGAAAAGCCAAGCAAAATGACACCTTTTATTGGCTTAGTTAGCCAATAAAAGGTGTCATTTTGCTTGGCTTTTTTCCTCAACCTACCTTTAAATTATTAGCAGTGCATTTATAATATGTTTCTAAATTTTAAACTAGATCATTGTACTAGTACAAGATTAAAATTGAAAAATCTATATAGTTTCAGATTGTAATTGCAGAACAAAAATATCACCTATTGGATGCCAATCATGCCAACTGACTACACTCCCAGTTACGTTATAATCTGACATGACCACAAAGACAAAAAAGGTCAGGGCCAAGCATTAAATTAAGTGAAACACGCCTTGAGTTTTATATGCTTTTTTCATATGTGAGTTTCTCCAAATAGGAAATAAATATATATAATGTATCATAATGGACAACCAACAATCTCAAATAACATATAGCCCTTAGATCGAAAAAGGTTTGCAAAATTAGTTATATGAAAAGGCAAAAATAATATCTTCCCTTTTGCTTCTCCTAATTGAAAGGCATAGTAAGTTTTTCCTTTAATGTCAGTATTCATGCTTAATTTGTTCATCTTTGGTAATTGTTTGAAATTACCTTAATAAAGGGGTCACACATTTACATAATTGTCTTCTTCTTTCTCTATCAGCTACTCCCGCTAGGGGTTGCCACAATGGATCATCTTTTTCCATACGCATTTACATAACTGTACAGATAACAAAACAAACCGATCAGCCACAACATTAAAACCTACCAGCCCAAACTCGTGTAGGTCCTCCTCGTGCAGCCAAAACAGCAGCTCTGACCCATCAAGGCATGGACTCCACAAGACCTCTGAAGGTGTCCTGTGGTATCTGACACCAAGACGTTAGCTGCAGATCTTTTAAACCCTGTAAGCTGTGAGGTAGGTTCTCCACGGATACGATTTGTTTTCCCAGCACATGTTACAGATGCCCAAACAGATTTAGATCTGGGAAATTTGGAGTACAAGTCCACACCTTCTCTTTGTCATGTTCCTCAATAAATTCCTACACAATTTTTGCAGTATGCAGGGCACATTATCCCAATGAAAGATGTCACTGGCATCAGGGAATACTGTTGCCATGAAAAGCAGAAACCAGTTTGCAACAAGCTTTAGGTAGTGGGTCCACATTAAAGTAATAGCCACTTGAATGACAGGACCCAAGGTCTCTCAGTAAAACATTGCCCCGAGAGCACTACACTGCCGCTGCTGGCTTTCATTGTTCTCATTATTCATTCTGCTGCCATCTCTTCCCCAGATAAATGACACACATGTATCTGGCCATCCACATGACCAAACCAAGCCACCTCCTTCCATTGCTCCATGGTCCAGTTCTGCCACTCGCATGAACATTGTAGGCACTTCTGGATATTGGACAGGGGTCAGCATGAAATTTTTTTTGCTACAGTACCTTTTCTGCCGTCCATGACCTTTTCACTGGTCCACTGGTTGTCCTACCTTGGACCACTTTTGGTAGGTAATAACCAATTCATACCGGGAAGACCCCACTGGCCATGCCATTTTGGAGATGCTCTGACCTAATGGTCTAGCCATCACAATTTCGCCTGTGTCAAAGTCATTTAGATCCTTATGTTTGCCCATTATTCCTGCTTCCAACACATATTCAACAACAGACTGTTCACTTGTGGAATAAAATATCCCACCTATTGACAGGTGCCATTGTAACAAAATAATCAATGTTATTCAAGTCACAGGACAGTGGTTTTGATATTGTTGCTGATCTGAATATATATGTACCTATTAAAAATCTATATGAATACATTTATGCAAACAGGCTGATTGAAAACTTCATTTGGTCTTACTACACATAGACATATAAACATATACATACACGAGGGACATTCAAAAAGTTTCCGCACTTTCATATGTTCATTGGAAACGGTGAAGGCGGGAATAGTAGTAATTGGGCATTAAAAAGCTTGTATGATGTTGGGAAAATTGCCTCACAAAGGAAGGTGACTATGTAGAAAAGTGATGTAATTTGTGTTTGAAATTCTTCATAAGCAGAGTTTAAAAAAAAAAAAAAAAAAAAAAAAACTATGGAAAATTTTTGAACGTCCCTCGTGTATATGTGTATATTGTGGTATATGACCGGCCATTCATTCCGGCCAATACCCCCAGGCCGCCAGATGGCGCCCTCCCTGCAGCATGGAGGTGCCCCGAATGCTAGCAGGGAATCATGGACAATGGAGTGTTTATTCACAGCCCTGCTGGATACCATGGGGGCTACAAGAGGACGCTGCAGGGAGGACCAAGGACTATTTTCCATACAGCCCGGAAGTACGTCCCAGTCACGTGGGCAGAAGAAATGACGTACTTCCGGGTTGAAGAAAAGGAGTTTGCACCTGACCCGGAAGTGCTGGGTAATCACACGGACTGAGGGATCAGAAGCACATCCGGGTCAAGGACTATAAGAGACTGTGGGAGATCCCAGACGGGCGAGCTGAGTCAGGTGGCAGGGTGACAATGCGTCTGGGTGTGGAGGATTGTTTATTGATTTATTATTGCGTCTATCATTTATGAGTATAGTGAAGGGTGCTTTGTGCACTATATTGTCTAAATAAAACAAATTATTGGACTTTGTATCTGGTGTCTGACGTCTGATTCGAAGGTTCAAGGGGATGACAGCGCCCCCTGTCACAATATATATCTTTCACATACATACATGCATATACATACTATACATACATACACATATACACACGCTCATAAATATTTTGTAATGTTGCAAAATCTAAGGCTCCCTAGATGGTTTATGTAAGTTTGTCTTAGAAATGCAGTTTTTGTCTTCTGCATTATTGCGTCAATAGAAAAAGCACATTTAAGATTTCCAAACAAATTTTTTTTTTCCAAAAAATTAAATGTTATGGAAGCAATTTTAGATTTCATTAAAAAAAAGTGATATATTATGTAAAAGGCCTTTTTTCTGTTCAAAAAAAAACAACAAAAACTTATGACTTTGGAGATATACAGGTATATCTCAGTGAATGATTAAACAATGACTTGCCTGAACCAAAGTGATTGATAAAACCAGGTGGTACAAGGGATTAAACTGGACAAAGGATAACCAAACAAAATGGTGATGGTGTGGTAGATGTGACAGTTTAACTTTCAAATGATCAGTTATTACACCATACCAAGAGTGAGCATGCTAACAAGACACAACGTGGTCATCCTGTATTGTCAAATCTCTTTCAAGCAAAAATTTCTCAGCACACAACAGGTTCCAAAATGATGTCCAAGCTCTTCCGAAGAAACACAAGGTAAAGGGTAAGGTTAAGGACTAGAAACACAGTGGCCGGCCATGGAAAACGAGTGTAGCAGACGTGTGATGCTTTTAACAGATGTTCAAAACTGGAAGAAGTCCAGCACTGCTACTCACTCTACACTCACTGAATCACTGGAACCCAAGTATGCTCCTCAATGGTCTGAAGAAGTCTTATTAGAAGTGCCATTCATTAAAGTTTTGCCTCCAAAAAAGAAACAAATGCCAGGAGACTTGTGCACACAAAAAATACAAGGTCCAGGCTGTTGAACAATAGCAGGCTCTGGATTGAGGAATCAAAATTTTAAATTTGACCCCAGTAAAGATTGAGATCACTACAAGGATGAGTATCTCCAGCCTAAGCAAAGCACTGTGGAGGTTTCCCTTCTGGTTTCGTGCTAAACTTATGGAAATTGAGTTTGTGATCTGGTCAGATCAACGAAATCTTTAATGCTGAAAAGTACAAGCAGAATCTAAGTCATCACATAATTCCATCAGGGTGACGTCTGATTGGTCCCAACTACATTGTATGGCAATGACCCCAAACACATGGCTAAGGTCATATAGAACTACCTTCAGCAAAAAGAAGAATAAGGAGATCTGCAACAGATGGTATGGCCATCACAGAACTCAGGCCTCAGCATCATCAAGGCTGTCTGGGATTAGCAGGAGAAACCGACACAAGCAAAACAGCCAAAGTCTGCAGAAGAACTGGGGCTAGTTCTCCTAAATGCTTGGAACAATCTACCTGCCATCTTTCGTAGAAAACTGCATGACAGTGTACTGAGGACAGCAAGTGCAGTTTTAAAGGCAAATTTGGTTTACAGTATTTAGTTTTTAATTGCTCACTGCTCATTACAGCATTTTTTTAAATTTAATAACTTTCATTTCATCATTTTGAAACTTTGTTTGCTATACTGATTTTTTCTTTTCATTTTTTTCACACATACCGAATACTTTCACAGAGTAATGTGTGTATGTGCAGTAACAAATATGATAAATAAAGTTTTTTTTTTTTTTTTTTTTAAACAAGTGTATGAACAATGAAAAACAAAGAATATTTTTAGCTGGACAAAAAAACAGATTATGAGAAGACATAATACAATTTTATAAAAATTATAGAAGATTTAAGGGTGAATGCCAGCGTTCAGTGTAAAAAAAATGTTGAGTAATAACATGGAGGAATATGGGAGTTGGTTAATGGCAAATTTTGTAGAAATGTTAGAAAATATTTCTTGTCATAAAAAGAAATGAAAGAACTTGCCAAGCATTGTGGTTGAGAAGAGCACCTTTGGGGCCTATAAATCTTGTCTTGATATTGTTTTGGAAACATTAAACGTATAAAATAAGAACTGATGAGCTATGCCGGGCTGAATGGCCTATTCTTGTCAAAAAGTTTAATATGCCAACTCATCTGAAGGTTTTCTTTAAAATGAAGTTGAGCTGTCACTGCATTTAATTGCATCATCAGGCAAAATTGTGATCTCATTTGCTGTGCTGTGCAGAGGAACACACTCTCACACTGTTGTACATGTGTAATATCCGACATGGTTATTCTGACTGGCATAAATTTCTGTGCTGCTTATAGACAAGTTGTTATCTAATATGTTGTTTAGCTCATAAAGATAATTCAATTTTACTAATTTTTTTTGATTGACAGAATTGTGCAGCAACTGGCAACTCAGCTGTAATAAAAGCCACCAGGCACAGTTTGACCCGCTACAAATCACGAACTTTGTGTGTGAATAAGTGTGAATACGTGAAAAAGTCTATACACCCTTACTGAAATTTCAGCTTTTTATGATGTTAAGGATAAAATCAAGACAGATCAGGCCAAACCTTTTTCCTGCCACAGTAACCTATGTTATTTAAATGAAAAAATAATACAGTCAAAAAAAAAAAAAAATATATATTTGAAAACATCTTTCAATGCACTGGTTGCATATACTGTATATACTCACTCATCCTTTTCAATGGGGGTTGTAACTGGTCAAATTTAACCAATTACATTATAAATTATGTCCAAAGATAATTTGCCTTTACTTGACACCAACTGAATCGACTCTCTGATTGTTCCTTAATAAAATCAGCTGTTGCTCTAGTATTTCCATAAAGCTTTCCTGGTTGCCCAGTGCAAACTGATATCCACGGCCCACAATGAGCTAACAAAAGACTTATGGGATGTTATGGTTGAAAGGTACAGATGTGGAGAGGGATTGAAATGAATTTTAAAGGCATTACATACATCACTGAACAATGTGAACATTATTATTAAAAAGAGAAAGGAAATCGGGCACAACAGAGACCAGGATGACCCTATGAAAACAAAAACTGTAGAAGGAAAAAGCTTATCAGGGTGGCAACCATAATGACAAAAGTAACCTTAAAGGAGCTGCAGACATTTGCTATTCCATGCACATTCTACCCATTCAATTTATTCTCCACAAGTCTGAGCTGTAAAGATAGACCATTTCATAAACAAGAGCACCAGGCCTATACAAATTAAATTCAAAAAGACATACTGTATATCTCAAAAACATGGATGGAAAATGTCTAATGATCTGATGAGCCCAACTTCAAAATATTTAGTCTTACTTGTGACAGAAAATACGATTGGCAAAAAGCCAACACAGCTCATCATCCAAGAAGCACAATATCCACTGTCAAGTATTGATGCTAGGGCTGCTTCTCTTCAGAGTAAAACCCGATGCCCTTTGCCAGAAGTTAGAAAGACTCTCACTTCTCAGTATGACAACAATGCAAAGGATTTTTAAAACTCAGACTTTGTACTTAAACCTGGACATTGTGTAATTTATTCGGCAACTAAACAAGCATGTTAGCCCATTTAAGGCAAGACATTCATACAACTTGGTATATGGCCCTCAAAAAAGAGAACACTGTTCTTGATTTTGCACCTTAAAGCTGTGCGCCAGTATCTAGCTTATAAAGTACTGTCACGATTAAAAAAACAGAGGTAAAAATCAGATTTTTTTTCCTTTTTGAGTAAGATGGTAATGTTTTACATGAGTGAAGAAATTGAGATGCGTCACTGCCAATACACACCACCGTCTCCTTCCATTACAGTACATTTGTCCATGTGGATTTAAATGATATGTTAACTCAAAAAAAAATCTTAAAACATAAGACAGTACAAGTGAATTGTGAAAATCTGCATGTTTTTTGGTGTGCATTTACCAGTGCTATAAATACGCCATTTATTAGTTACCAATCTACTTTCAGTTAGTGATGTATTGGAATTTAATGCGAGACATGTCTCTTCACCTCCACTGCCTGATCTTGCAGTTAGCAAGTGTGGTAGGCAGTAGCACACTGTGGACCTCAAAACTTAAGCATTATTTTGGAGGAATCAGGTGAATACGATTACTGAGCTTTGTTGGGCTGTATAGCCTACTCTCATCAAAACTGTTCAAATGAGTCTCTTCGTGAGTGGTACATGAATAGACAAAAAATAAAAGACTCTGAAGAAAGGAAAAAATCAATGACTATACAAATTATGCAATTTGAAAGGGGAATATAAAACTTCTACATAATGAATTCTGAATTATAAAAAAAACAGCAGAAAGATTATATATAAAATAATGGAATAACCAACCACCACATTAGAGAAGTTATTAAATACAAAAAGAAATCTGAGTTATCAGCAATCATCAATGTGGTCAAAACTGCTACCAAATTTAAAATACAATGATCTAATAAAGGAGTTCTTTATTTGGGAGATGATGCAGCAATTTATTTGCTACAAATACAGCAAGAATATCACTCTGGACACAAAGCAGACAGACAGGGTAGACAGTTAGGTGCGTATATAACATGGAAGAGAAATGTTTTTTAACTGAAATACTAAAATTGTTTTCATTAACAGAGGAGATGTTCAACACAATTCTAAACAGGACATTTACAATTACTGTAAATATTCGTATTTTGTGATAAGCCCCATTTTTTTCATCTTTAGGTATATTATGTAAAGTATAATCAATAGTGCATGGCCTTACAGATCAATAACGAGCCCTCAGTGGACCTTACTGAGAAATTAGTTTCACTTATATGTCTTTTGCAAACCTCTGTCCTATGCAATGGAGTCTCCATAATTCAGCTGCAAAGACATGGTTTGTATTGACTGTATATTCAGAGAGTATCAAGCTTGCTGGACCATCTTCAAAATGGAGAGTATATCAGAACTCTCAAACTTGGGTGGAAATCCCAAACAAATAAAAAAAAAAAAAGGGTAACGGTCCAAAATGTGTGTTCAATTAGCAAGGAATCAAACTCTAGCGTCTCCAAAAGAGCCTGAGCTAGGGTATTAGCAAAAACAAATTCTGGCAGATAGTTTAACCCATGAACAAGAAGGAAAAATGGAGATTCCCAGTCGTGCAGCAGTGAACCTAATCTTTATCCTTGTACAGATATGTGAGGGGTCATGTGTGCTTGCCAACCCTGTTTACAGGTGCTTCGTGGACTTAAACTATGACTGAATATTTTTGAGTACTTTGTATGAGGTGTTTCAAGCATATGAGGTCCCAGGGAAACTGTGGTGCGTTATTGGTTCCTGTATTTGTGGAGTGAAAGTTGTGTTCACACACTGCATTTGCTGCTAAGATGATCCCATTAATTGTAAGCAATGGACTCATAGGTTCTTCCGATTCCCTCTCATTCAAAGACTGGATAGCAAGGTGCAGCCAGGATGTGGATGTATCCAGTTTGTCAACCTATAGGCCACATCTACACAGATTATGCTGTGCCTTGGCCTCAACAGGCTGTTAACGTTGATGCTCACTGGAATGACTTGCAGGCAATTGTTGTATGGTTTGGGAGGAGAACTAACACCTTCAGATTGAAGGTCTGGATCCTCTGCATCTTGCTCTCCACAGGTAAAAGGCAAGAACCTGTTGCAGCACCTCAGGGTATGTTATAAAAAATTAAAATTGAGATGACCGCAAGACTGACACAAATTGATGCGGCAGCAGTTTTACAAGCATTTCACTGGACAGTATTGGTGAAGCAGACGATATCTTGACAGACAAAGCTGGAGATTTACCATTAGTCTTTATCCATATCCTTACCTAAGGACACAAGGGAGGTGACAATACAGGACCATGAGTACAAGAATAAGATGACAAGAACAGGTGGCCAAAATGAGACTCAAGCACATGGCTGTTGGGCTCACTCTCACTGAAAGGTAAAGCCCACTCAGAGAAGATTAAGGGGTAGACCTAGAATATGCTGGAGTAATTAAATCACTCAGTTGTTATTGAAACATTTGGGTGTTCACCAGGAAGGTCTGGAGAATGTTATGGGGAATAAGAAGGCCTCATTAACCAAGTTCATCAGGTTGCTACAGTGACCTTAACCAGGAAAAATTGAAAGATAACGATCATGATGGGTGGGCGAGACATGGCACTGTATTCTTTTTCAAGAAAGACCAAAGGACCACCAGTGAGATGGATGGAGATCTAGGCAGAGATGTGAATTGAGCGAATTCTTGATGGTTTGAACATGCTTTGCACGGCAACACCTGGTTTGTGAACAAATATGCGTGTAACAGGTTGGTAAAAAGTGAATGAAAGTGAACAATTTTTGATGCAATAATGGGCATCACTTTGTCTAGATGTTCAATGTAAGGGTGCTAGTTATTAGTAATATGTAGCAAATAATTATACGGTATACCAGATACAATAGTGTAAGAACACAGAACTTTTGTCTTTACCCTCCATAGCTAGACAGAAATTAGTATTACATCTGACAAGTGAACAGGACACCACTGAAAAGTAAATTGCAGAATAAAACTACAGTTCCCTCGTTAGTCAAGCCCAATAGTTTATGCTACAGTCAATGTCCCACAATCATTCCTTGCACACCTCTTCTGGTATAAATTAAACTATTCTGTATTTAAAGATTAACAGGGTAAATACCATTTCGTAGTATAAACCTGGTAGAAGTGGATGAAGCAGGGGTAGAGGGGTCACAGTGTGAATCTGTGCAAACTATTTTGATTCCCCTGCTTATAAGGGCAAGCTGATGTTGCTAGACTAAAATAAATATTGTGTAAGATGTTGCACAGAAAAAAAAATGTGAACTGTGAAATTCAAAATGTGTATGTCCTGCTGCATGTGAAATCAAATAAAATGTAATACTGATGAATATCTGGGAGGCAATGATTTGCTTTTCCAATGTATCATTCTGAAAGATGACAACAGGCCAAGATAAAACAGAACATATCTGCCTCCATCTGATTTATTTTTCTTGTGTTATTAAATAACGGGCCATCGTAAGCCCACTTCATTAAAAATTAAAGCACTTTAAAACATGTACTGTTGCCATGGTGCACCCACAGAAATTCATGGACACTGCAATGCTGTAACAAAGTTAGGACACTAAAGCATGCTGTGCTTCACAGTCACCCATTGGTACAGGTGACACCACAGAACGGATACAAACAGTGATCATATAAACTATCCACCGATAACATGGCTTAAAATTTGTCATATAAAAATTAAAAATAAATTAACATAAGTTGGTGTGCTTTAAAGAAAAAAAAATCTGTCTATAAACCTTCCTCCCTATACTTTATAGTAATACAGAATTTCGTGAAGAGAAATGAATAGCTCAGCAAACAAACTATCATTTGGCAAGGGGAAACAGAGAGGGACACTAGACATGAAACTCACCTATAAACAGATAACTGTACATTGATTGGCAGAGAGGGAGGGCAACTCCAAGGAACACAAACAGATCAAAAGGTGGGGATAACTTTAATTGGGACAGAAGTACAGCTGAGCCAGAAGGAAAAATCCTACAGGAGTAAGCTTACAATTAAATTCCTAGAGACAGGTACACAACTAAATCATGGAAACCAATCATTCTTCCATCGATGCAAAACCTTGAGGAAATAAATAATGAAAGAAAATACCCAGAAACAAAAGTATAGTCCACATGTAGTTTGTGGGCCTGTAAAAATGAAAGGCGGGAACCCAGCCTGGGCTACAGAGGAGGCACTTTTTCGGTCAGATGCCCAGTATGAGTTGCAACTCCTTTTCAGCCTGTACTAAACAACAATGAAATTCCCATTCATTTGAGCTAACAGCTCAATATTAGACCCTACAAAAGGCACCATCTTCCGAGTCAGACTTTAGAAAGGCAAATACTCCTGAGACAAGCAAACAATCAGAAATGCAAAAGGTCAACTCCTTTTGACTAGAAATAAAAGCTGGTGTTACAAAAGGGCAAAGGAGAAAACTCTACCTAAGACAGAAGTCCCATTAGTACAGGAGAGGACCAGATTCTTCTGGGACAGGTACACACAGTGAAATGTTGAGACTAATGACTGACTTACCTTTAGCTACAAAAATGTTTGCCACAGCATAGCAAACATCAATTCAAGCAGGGAGCATGAAAACAATCCAGGCAAAGCTGGGAAAACTCACAAGAGTAGCTTGTGTTAGAGTAAGGTCAAGATAATAGACTTTTTGTGCCAGCCCCATAGGGGGCACTAGTACAATCCATGCACCACAGGGCAACAGGCCAGAGCACAATTTGCCTGCGGTGGGAGGGGGTTGGCAACTCCCTCCATGACAGGAACAGGACTGCCTTGGTGGGGAAACTCCCGTTAGGACAGGCACAAAACACATACTTCAAGGGGGGAATGCACCAACTGTGAAGGGTCAACTAGCTACTCGGATCACAAAATCAAATCCATACAACAGGAGGGCAAAGGGTAGCTTACAGAGCAAAGTCACAGAGAAGGTAACATTGCTCCTTATATGCTTTCCCGGGCTAAGAACTGACCACGACAAAATCCTCTCCACTGAGGGCAGCAGGCTTGCCATACCGTGGTCCACTTCACTGAGGGGCAACAAGCCGGCCACACCATTGCCTACTCCACTGAGGGGAAAAACAAGCTGGCCACACTACAATCCACTCTATCGACGGGGCAACAAGCTGGCCGCAGCACAATCCACTCTATTAAGGGCAGAGCCCCTCCCCCATCCCAACACACCCGCGGGCAGCGCTCACCGAGTGTCTTGATTGTGGAAACATCATGTCAGGTTCTTGTCGGGATCCGGCTCGACAGCTGCCGCCGCTTCCTCAATCCCTGAAATCCGTGAAGAATCGCTAACGATGCTTCGGCTGGCGAGTCTCGGCGAGACAGTCCTGTTTATATCTCGCGATCTCTCAGCGTCGCGATCCACACGCTTACATCGACGTGTTTCTATCGGACTTGGCGGTGCACAATGTGCGCTAAGTTGTTATTGCTGCAGCCCCTCCTCCTCCTCCTCTTCCTCCCACCCGCGGATACAGCGCGCCACTCGCCAGCCAGATCGCCAGATATCAAGGGCAGAAGACAGCGACGAGAGACGGGGAGGAGGACGGATACAGAGAAGGTGTGCGCTTCGCTTTCGGCCTCCTCTTTTGTTTCTTTTTTTGGCTCTGGACGCTGAGTGACGTACGTCGGTCCTGCAGAAGAGTCTGTCTCACGGACGCTCGCGGTCCCGTCTGGGGAAACTCGTCGCCGCTAGCCGAGCCCGCGCTGTTCAGGAGCGTTCACGGAAGCGATCATCGAGCTGCTGCCGCTGAACCTGCTGCCGTCCTGCCATCACTGCAGACCGGAGACGCGCATGCGCGTTCTCGTCCACCCCCGTTTGCCTCACTCCCCCGCGCGCGCGCGCTCCTTCGCCGTCAGTTCCCCCTCTCTTTCTTTTCCTCCGCGTGCGCGTGCAGGCGAGTACACACGTTTGAATGCATAAACGCGCACGTGTCCCCTCCCCCTCTTCTTTTTTTTTTTTTTTTTTTTTTTTTGCCTTTCCTCACGAGCGCACGCGCGCGCCAAAGGCGCGTGTAAGAACGCGCGAGCTTCTGAAACCAAACAAAACAAAGTCGCGGACGACGACAATCTGGCGTCTTGAAGCTCGCCGACAGACAACAATAAACGGCCTTCAATTAACGTATTACCAGAACCGCTGTGCTCGAGTGTCGGTAAGAAAAATTTGAAACAATGCCAATGAAACAATTTACTAAAATATGTAAATAATAAAGCAAGAAAGTAAAGTGAGTCAAAGTCGAGTGAATTGTAGTTATGTCGATCGGGGGGGTGCGGTTTATTGGTTTGGGAGAAGTTTGGAAAATTGCTTTGTACTGGGGCCAGCCTCAATGTTAGAGTGGAAAGCAGTATACATTTTAACTTTTCAAAAAATATTCATTTCATTCTTTGCAGTAACTATTATTGCTTTCTAATGGTGTTGAGAGTGGAGTGATCACTTTGCTCTGGTTTAGTTTACTTACCCTGTGACAGTATAATGGACAAAAGTCCACCAGTGTTTTTTGAGACTTTCATCAGGGTCACTTTTTAATAAGTTCGAGGTAAGTAAGCACTGTTGAGTCTGAACATGATTCACACCAACTTGGGGGCTACTAGACATTCAACATTTGACATGCTTCTTTTCAATTGTCCTGACAAATGGCTGTTCAGAATGTTCATCATTAACCTAAAAAGTGCAAGGTTTCATTACTAACAAAAAAATAACACCACACCATTCTAATTTTACAGACATTGCAACTGTCTGTGGAAAAGCTATTCAGATGGAAAACCCACATTTTTCACTCTTTAAGTATTCATTTCCCCCTCAAAACACTCCTCAGTTCTTTCAGTGAGTCTGGCTTAACCTGTGTCGACACACAAAACTTTGCCCTCTTATACCTAGGTTTCCTTCTGTGATAATTTTCTTTGGTTCTGTGTTTGCAAAGCTGATCCTCTGGCTAGGACGTTGGATATCTCTAGGTCCACGGTTCTTGAAGCTGATCCTCCGATTAGCTGTGAACCACCTAATCTCACTGAGATTGCACAGGTGGTGAACCAGCTGAGGGGGGGAAAGGCTGCAGGGAATTTCTCCAGGCTGGTGGTAAGACTGTCCTCCTGGCATTGCAAGCAATCTTTGCTTCCATTTGGGAGACTAGCATCATCCAAACTGACTGGAAAACGGGACTTGTCGTCCCTATCTATAAAGGGAATGGGTGATCGCCTGGATTGCAGCAACTACAGGGGGATAATACTGCTCTCGGTGCTGGGTAAGGTCCTTGCTAGGGTCGTTCTCAATAGGATCCGTGATCACTTGTTCACCTACCAGCGACCGGAACAGTCTTGCTGTACGAGAAGAAGTCTACCATTGACTGCATCCTGGCACTGAGGGTTCTCATGGAGCACAAATGCGAATATCGGTAGAGTTTCTTTGCAGCCTTTGTCGATTTTCGCAAAGCGTTCAACTCAGTTGATCAAGCTGCCCAGTGGGACATCCTGAGCGTTTGCGGGATCCCCTCGAGGTTGCTGGATATCATGGCTGGCCTGTACACTAGTACTGTGAGTGCTGTGCAGAGTGGAGGCAGGACCTCTGTGTTTTTCCCAGTTGATTCTGGGGTTCGTCAGGGGTGTGTTCTTGCTCCTACTCTGTTCAATGCTTGTATGGACTGGTTGTTGGGCGAGGTCGTGGGGTCCAGTGGCTGTGGGGAATCAGTTGGTGAACAAAGATTCACGGATCTTGACTTTGCTGACGATACTGTGATCTTCGCGGAGTCAATGGAAGTTCTGATTGTGGCGCTCGAGAGACTGAGTGAAGAGTCTGACTGTCTGGGCTTGCAAGTGTCCTGGATTAAAACCAAGATCCAGGCCTTTAATAACCTCACACGGCCATCAGCAGTGTGTCTGTTTGTGGAGAGAGTGTTGACCTTGTTGAGAGGTTTACTTACCTTGGCAGTGACATCCATGGCTCTGGTGACTCTTCCTATGAAGTCAGTAGACGGATTGGGAGAGCAGGGGGGGCATGAGGTCGCTGGAAAGGGATGTGTGGCGCTCCCGATATCTATGCAAAAGGACGAAGGTCCAAGTCTTTAGAGTCCAGGTGCTTCCTGTCTTGCTATATGGTTGCAAGACATGGATGCTATCCAGTGACCCGAGACGAAGACTAAACTCTTTTGGTACTGTGTCTCTCCGGAAAATCCTTGGGTACCGTTGGTTTGACTTTGTGTCAAATGAGCGGTTGCTCATGGAGTCCCGAATAAGGCACATTACCTGCACTGTGAGGGAGCATCATTTACGGCACTACGGTCATGTGGCGCATTTCCCCGAGGGTGATCCAGCTCGTAAGATCCTCATTGTTAGGGACCTGAGTAGCAGGACCAGGCCAAGGGGTGGCCCACGTAACACCTGGGTGCGGCACATAGAGGGTCATTTCCGGAGGGTGGGACTGGACCATGCATCTGCCTGGGGGGTTGCAAACCGGGATCCTGAGTTGTTTCATCGTGTAGTGGGAGCGGCAACGCACTCTGCTAGTGAATGCTCCCCAACTTGACTTGTGTTTGCACCTTAAAACCCCTTAAGCTGGTGTCACATTGCATGACTTCAAGTTGTTAGGTATTTCAGAATGCAGTTGCTGATCTTGCTGCCAAACCGTGTCAGTTTAAATACCTGAAAGTCACTGGGCATGTCACATTTAATGACTGTGTGAAAATCTTTCAGCACTGTTTTGCTGGATCCTTTTTGTGTCGGCCAATAATGTGCTGCTTGATGAAGACAGTACTGTATAAATAGCAGTAGAGTGTTGTACCGTGTTAGCCATAGATTGATACAGGAGAAAGTAGGGTGGAATGACACCTTTTATTGGCTAACTAAATAGATTACAAATGCAAGCTTTCAAGGCAACTCGGGCCCCTTCATCAGGCAAGATGTAACAAAGAAACTGAAAAATACTCTAGCTTATACTGGGACAACAAAGTGATTTTTTTTCTTTCATGTTAACAACCTTTTTGTTCAAATGTTAGCAAAATTAGTAAACCTTAGATGAATTAACCATGAAAGAAGAGAACAATGAACTAATAAAATGTAGAGATAACCATGACTAGAGAAAATCCTGTAAGGTTTTTTTTTTTTTTTTTGGAAGTGCATTACTGTGCGCTGCCAACACTGTTCTGATTAATATGAAATCTGTGTGAGTTCATTCGCTGGTGCAGTGTCTGACCAGTTTCCCCTACATACAGTCCAGTGTTGGGGAACCTTATGCACATGATTAGGTAGACCACCTTAGCAGATATGCATGTGAAAGAACCCTTTATCTTATGCTCCTGCTGGCCATGTGGTATAAACTACCTGATCTGTCGTGTAGCTATGTGCACAGGTGCCACACCTGTTCTGTAGGCAGGAAGATGTGCCACTTGCTGCTGAGCCACACATAGAGTTTCAAACAATCAGGTGTTTGTGGTTCAGTGGTTGTCTGTATGCAAGGAGGGGAGGTTCTGGGAATATATATAATTTATATATATTTATATATATAATATATAAAAACACCTGACACAAATTAACCCCCTGAGAATGACCATGAAATGTCTACACCGTTAAAGGAAGTGTTAAAATAGTTGTCAGTTATATTAGCCCTTTCCCAAAACACTGGTGTATATATGCTTTTGTGAATTATTGTTTTCATAAGCCTTATGTGTGTAGTTTTAGTTTGCAGAATGTTCAGAAATGGGAACAATTCTTTGTGCACAGGAGACAAACCTAAAAGGAAACAAGTGTAAAGGGAGATGTGCTGCCACCTAGCGATTATAAAGGTGTGAAGCACTGCGAGAACATTGTTTTGAAGAGGGATGGCCAGATAAGGGAATTTAAGGGTGGAATGCAATAGAATTATACATGTTTATTACAAATGACTGTGCCTGGTTCTTTAATGTAAGCACAGTCTTAAAATATACATTAAAAGGTTAACTGGTTTAAAATGAAATTTCTTATGCTAGGGTAACTTGTCCAAACAAAAAAGCAAATGATTTCCCTCCTTTGTGCCTTCTATGAGTCCAGCATGATTAAAAAAAAAAAAAAAAGATTATTACAAGTATATGGTCTGTGGCTTTCAGTTTGATTTCTTTTATTCTTTTCACTTCTATGGAAGTTTTTAAGACCCTCCACATACTTTTCTTTGGGTTTATTTACTTTGTGTAAGTGGTGTTTACATTAAAGAAGGCAGTGGAGCTGATTTTGTTTTTAGGGATAACTGTAACGGATGCATTATTTTACATCACCTTTAGTAAACTGTAGAATATTCACAGCATTGCTAAGCTGAACTACCCTCTCCGAAAGAATATTTTTTTTCCCCAAAGATCACTTTGTAGCAGCACTCATTCTTTATCTTTTTCCTTGCACATATTCTTCCTCAAATCAGAACATGTTTAGGTTCCTGAAAAAAAATTATAATACTCACGAGGACACACTACAGAATAACATAAAAAATGATTATTTAATAAAGCAAGAAAAAAATCAGCCTCGATTTAGCTAGAAATGTATTTCAGAAACATACAGTACACAACATACAATACTTTAACCAATAAACGTTAAAGAATTCCAACTCCTATATCTCTGTTGTAGATTTTGTGTTGTAGAGACACAATGAGGTTATGCTTTCTGTCACTTCAATCATAATGACCCGCAGTAACAGGTGTTTTGAACCTGTTGCCAGGATTCATATTTAATCAGATTAAAGCCCTGTCACTTCCATAAATACGAGTGAAAACTATTATCCCTTGGAACTCCTCAATGCATTCAATTACATATAGTAACAATAAGTACATTGATGTTTTCTATTGACTCAGTTCATTTAATTCTGTTCATCACTGTCAATCAATTCAGTTAAGTAAATATTTATTTTGTATTTAACAATAGTACTCTTTTAGTAAGGCAAGTGATTAACCAGTACCCTCAAGCAACCTGGGCACACATGAAACAAAAGAATACCCAAGAAGCATTCTTGCAGTCCTTCCTTGACCTTTCAGTGCAACAGCTTCAAAGACTCTTAAGGGGATACTAGGTAAATAGGATCACAAGGCTAAAGCTGTTAAGCTGATCCTTGTCACTATAGCAAGAGTGCTTGACAAAATCTAATACCAATTAGACAATTTGTGGGTGTTGGTATCACCCTTCTCTATTTCAAGGGTAACTGATATGCCGACTGCATTGTGTAGTATGTGATTACACCCTAATCTTGCAGTCTTCTTGTCATATGTCCCCTCCCCCAACTTCCTACAGCAGTTCTTCAACGGAGAAAGGAAATGACATCAAAAGACACTGAGTATGCGGGTCCTTACTGGAGAAAGCCAACACTTCCAATTATTAGCAACTAGCCCTTGGCAACTGGTGGGAGACTTGGCCCTCCGGCTTTTGATCCTGAGGGTTTTGTCTCAGGCACAGTAACAGGTGCATGCTGTTTCTCAGATATCATTTATTAAAGTCTTATCATTTGCTTTATATAAAATTTACCAACAGATCATATTCAGAATATGTTTATTTTCTTTACTCTGGTTTCTGTCTGTTGGTACGGTATTGAAGTGTTTGTGCTGTTTCCTACCAAGTTATGCAAGATGTAACTTAACTGAAGCTCTGCCAGATTAAAAGTTAAAAGTCCATAACACTGCACATATTTACAGTGGCAACCACCAAGCAGCACGGCAAATTCTAAAGTGGCAATATCATCACACAGCACCAAACACATTATGGACAATGATACTGAAGTAACCATCCAGTGTCACCCAGCAAAAAGATAGAATGGTAGAATACATAACTTCAGTAATTTCACATGGATGTGTTTCTTTTCTTTTTGCCTTTTTGAAGACACAAGGCTTTAAGAAAGGAAGTGAAAACACAAAAAAGTATAAAAACATCCAGCCACCTTTAGAGTAAAGATGGTTGTTGCCATTTGTCTAGAAGGGTGTTACAAACTTGCAGAGTATGATGGACTGTTTACATCTGGGTAAAAAAGAATATAAAAATTAATTAAAGCTCAGGTCCTACCATGAAATCCAGTCATTTTACAGACTGAAAGATGTTAGGTGTCTCTAAGAGGTACAGAGTAACATCAAAGGATCTAAAGACTGCTTTTGTCACATTAAGTGTCAGTGTGCATGGGCCACCTGGAAGAAAAAGAGTGCATAAATTTGGTGCACATTGAGGGCTCAAAGATAAGCATATATTAATGATGTGTGCTAACTGTTATTTAGGTACAGGCTAAAGAGTTAATGAAACAACGTACTCCAGAAAAACAAATCAAAGTTACACTCATATTGGTGGAGTACATGATATAATATTTTTTGCCAAAGCACATTGGTTTTAGACTGAAGAATTTGTTAACAGCTGTATAGTATGTTGATGGCACAGTTATAATTTTGGGTTAGTTTGCTTCTTTAAAAGAGAAGTTATTTTTCAAGTCAAAGTCCTTTCTTTATAATCCCACTATATATTAATTTGACACATAAAATTGCATTTGAAAGTGAATCTTTTTTTATATATCTAAAAAATAACTAGCCTGCTCTTGTGCTTTATAATGGAGTTAATGGGTACCGGGGTACCAATGTTTAAAATGCCTTAAAACTTAATGGAATATGTCTATTTTTCAATAATGAAATATTATAGAGTATTGATCTGCATCTTGAGATTACACACATATTGTAAAACAGCATATGCATGTAGTTTTAAAAAGTGAAAAAAGCAAAATGCTTTTATAAGATTCAGCCATTTTAAAGGGAGACCAGCTGTGTGCTTCATATTGCTGCTTGTATTTCTTCATGACAGTCTTTCAGGGACCGGGGCATTGATTCACCTTGGAAAGTCATTGCCAATTGCCGTTATTGAATGTTGATAGTCAGATGTGAATTGCTTGCCTTGGTTCTATAGACATCTAGACAGTAATACATGAAAAAAGTTATACTTATGTTCTGCATAGTTCACTCATAGTCTTTCATTATATAGAAACTTATTTTGTAAAGATATTACCTGCTGCTGGTATCAACATGAATGCCTGTACTTTGGTGGTATTGTGTGAGAAAGATTGAGCGTTCATGTAGCATGCAATTAAGTGACGAGAGCTGAACAAATGTTAGAGGTATACTTTTAGTTTTAATCAGGTTAAAGTTCAGTAAGTATAATACAGATATTTTACCATAGACAGAGTGGTAGTGCAGAGCTGTCATTCCTACCTCACAGCACCAGGGTCTACATGGAATTTACATATTCTCCCTGCCTATTTGCAGGTCGATTTTTATCAGTGAGTGTCAGTAAGTTTACACACTCAAAAACATTGTTCTAATTTATTATCATATTCTCAGCAACAGTGACTCATCATGTATTAAAAATTTTGATAGTTGGTTTGTGGCACTTCAGCCCACTTCATCACACACTCTGCTTTTTTCATTTTCTGACAATTTATTCTTTGTTGTATATACGCACAACACACCATGGAAAAGTGTTATGTGCAGGTGGCTTGGCTCGTTCAAAAATGTAAGGCGTTTATTAAAAATACAATGCAGTGTAACCAGTTAAGATTTATTGTTATGTATGCAAAGTACAACAAGACTCTTATGTGTGCTCTTCATCACTATACTGAAACTTGACATTACATGTGCACCTTAGGATATGAAAAATATCAGTACAGAATGTAATTGGGGGAAAAAACTAGGCACCGTTTAGTAAAAAAAGAAATGCACATCTGTCTGTTGTTACAAGCCATTGCAGAACATCATCACTGCAGAAACAGAACTACAGATGAAAACGTAGGATAATAAGTAGAATACAGTTTTGCAAAGGGATGCATGGGGGTTGGCGGTCTTGGGTTTTCATAATCCCATCCATGAGAGATGCTGCTAGAGACCAAGCAATCCACAAATTTTTCGTTAGGGCAGAAAATAATTTTATCACAGACTGTTAGTACTATTTCCAGTTCACTTTTGTTGTTTCAGGAATGCCTCAGAAATGCAGAAAGCATGTTTTCTTAAATGAAAATCCTGGCTACTTCAAAGTGGATATATTTGGAAAGTTTTAAGACTTTTGTTTAACACTGGGGCCCATTAGCTCCATTATAAAACAAATGAGCAGGCTAGTTATTTTTTAAAATTTATAAAATATGCTTCAATTTTGAAAGCAATATGGCAAATTAACATACACCATGATTGTGAGGAAATATCTTTACCTTGAACAATATTGAACTTATTCTTTAACATCAGCTTGAGGTCACCAAACTTACAGTTTTTACTGCCATTAAGCAGTTCAAGTTCATTGAATTACCTGAACTAGTACAAATTTTAAATGTAAATTACCAGAGGTTAAAAAAATGTATGTTACCAAAAACACAAAAATAATGTAATTTTCAGAGTTACACCAAAAGTCAATTTTCAAGAAAGAAGTAATGAGTTAATAACTTGCTGCTTTTCTGCAACAGTGGAAATTAATTAAGCCTTGAAAGCTGTGCAAACAATTTCTAAATGTGTCCCATCTTTTCTGACTTACTTATAAACACTTTCTGCATAAAGAGCAGTGTTGGAACAAATTGTGGTGCTACACCCTCTGAGGCATTAGTGGGACAGTATTACATTGCAGGAAGCAGTATATTGCTATCAATGGCGATAAAAGAGCAACTAAAGGAATGCAGATAATACAAAGACAGTCAAAGTGTCAATAATTACAGTTTCATACACCATCAAAAGGATAATGGAAACTGTAGGAAACTCTGACAGGAACAAGAGGAGACTTCGAGCTGCAGGTGTGAAAGGTTGAGTGACAGAATGCCATTGTTAAAATGGTTAGATGTTTTAGAACATTTTTCCAGTTTTTATTAAAATGTATGCAGTTTAGAGTGAAAATAAAGCATGGCAGTTTACTGTTTATTTAAACTGCTTAAATGTCAACAAAAGCTGAAAAAGTGGGGGATCTTCTAAAACTTTTGACGGCTAGTGTATACTTGAAGAAAATGTGAGACTCTGTTAGAATGTTTGAGCTGTCACAAAAAATACATTTTGCAATAGGAGGAGCCACTTTTAAGGCTTTTTCAAAAACAAGAAATGGAGTGTTTTAGAAAGGCACAGTGATAGGAAGGCAATACCTTAATCCTACTAGTATGCTATTTGGCGGAGTGGTGGCTCCGAGGCTAGGGATCTGCACTAGCAATCGGAAGGTTGCCGGTTCAAATCCCGTA
Organism: Polypterus bichir lapradei; assembly: GCA_026402145.1. Taxonomy (NCBI): domain Eukaryota; kingdom Metazoa; phylum Chordata; class Cladistia; order Polypteriformes; family Polypteridae; genus Polypterus; species Polypterus bichir. The sequence continues at coordinate 24,278,057 of JANRMT010062789.1, forward strand.
AATGCCAAAAGGGACTCTGCTCTGGGCCCTTGAGCAAGGCCCTTGACCTGCAATTGCTGAGCGCTTTGAGTAGTGAGAAAATCACTATATAAATGCAAAGAATTATTGAGGGGTTGTGAAGAGGATTGCACATGCATGAAAAGCCCTTAAACAGTATACATTTGAAGCAACACTGTATGACAGAGCTAAGATTGTTTTCAGATCATATAAAGGTCTGACAGACAGTTAAAAACTATAGTAACACAATTATTATTATCAAAGTTGGCCACAACAGACATATGCCCACTGTATCCAGCTCAGAAAACTGCATATGGGTCATTTTTATGAAATAAGTAACTGCAGTCTTTAAATGCTATTTGATCGATTAGATCGCCTTAACGTAATGAGAAAATGGAAATGAGGATCAAATTGAGATATGTTAGGGGGTGTACTTACTGATGTTTTTGCACGCCTATGAAGATGAAAGGTTTGTGAACATTAAAGCACAATACAGTAATGAAATTAACAACATTTTACAAGGATGTTCTTTTAATTTGTAAAATTGTGAGTAATAATAAAAAGTGTGCATTTTAATACACAACATACAGGCAAAGAATATACTGTATAAACCCCTTTCAGGTTCAAGACAAACTAAATATAATCCATATACTGTTGCAGCATTAGTGCCATAGAGGAGGAATTGGTAAATGTTTTCCAGAAAAGGCAGCTCAAATTAAAACTTGCACTGATGTATGGTTTTAATTATTTTCAAGTGTTCAGTTTCCAAACTTAACCGCTTTGACATCTCCATCTATAAGTGAATGAGATGGGCGCCCTTGTCACATTTATTTTTTGGAGTAAGGGTGGGCTTAGCTTTATTTTTTAATTATGTATTTATTAAATTTGTCCCAGTTTGAAAATTACTGTAAAGGTGTTCCCTTTGAGGTAAATGAAGTTTTTGCACAATTAGAATGTTAAAGCCAATGTCTTAGTACATTGTCGAATTCGTTTGTGAATCACCTACATGCCTTTTTGCAATTATTTGTCACTCCTAGCTTTATGGGGGAAAAAAATGGAGTGATTTTTATTTAAATGTGGCATAACGTTCAAATTTTAATGGAAGAGTAGCAGGGTTTGAGCCTGCAGAAATTGGTGGAGATAAACATCTCTTGCTGTTTGGTTTGGAAAACATTTGACAGAGTGAAGTCTTAAAAGAAAGAATGATTAGGAACAACAGTTATAACTAAGAAAAGAATTCCACCCCTTCGCCCTGAGAACTTACAATAGGTAATTAGTAATCATGTAAGACAGATTTGTCGAAGAACTTCACAGAGTCCTGTTTGCTCTCTGTGAGCGTGTTCACACTGCTAAGTAATTAGTTATAATTAACACCTACAGCACTTGAAGAAAAAAAAGAGAGCACTGATGATTGAAGGTAAAACATGAAAAAGACCTATCACAATGGGGGGGGTTTGTGGGTTGAGAAGAGAGCTTATAACAGAACTCCCATAAGTCAGAATCTGTACAAGGTAAAAGTAATATCTAAACAATTATAGGATGTGTGCTAAGCGAACTAAGTGCAGCCCACAAGTTACAGTTAATCTCGGTGCTGATGATTAAATGCATACTTCCAGTATCAAAGACCACCCCACCCCCAGCCAAAACATTCTTCTGTTTCCAGTAGAATTCAGTTCTCCAAAGATGTTATCATTTTATTGCAAGGAAGTTTCAATTTCAAACAAGTACTGAACATTTAAGTGAAATAGTCCATAGCATGAGTTCAGAGGAAGGGTGAACAGCTGTTTAATCTTAGGCAACACATTCCATGATGCCCCCGAAGTATACATGCTTTGTTTTGATAGGATGAAGTTGCAGATCTTCCACCAAATCCCACATGGCCGGCTGCTGTTGCAGGCCTATTGCCAGCACCACCCCCTCAAAACTTTATTACAAATCAGTCACCAGTGATAGTTCCTTAGAAAAACATGTAGCTTGTTGTCTATCCACCCTTTTTCCTTGGCAGTCTTTGTAATTAAAATGTCTAGAAAAGGCCAGAATAAGCTCTACTGGAATTATCACGCCAGCATTTGACAACAATGAATGGTAGTTTGTCCAAATGCAGTTCATTAAAGAGCAGCTACAAGCAAAGGCAGTAAACATATTAATGATTTTGATGTAGAAAAACCACAGCATTTCTTGCATTCAAATATCCGACTGAGGAAAATGGTAGTCTTGCCTTCAGTTTCTTATGGTGTGATGTATTTACTTATCATTGAACCCACTTAATCCATCAAAGGTCACAGTGGCAAAAAACAGCTCGTCAGACACACACACTCTTTGGCACGGTAATTTAAGAGTCACAAATAAACTTAACATTCATATACACACACATACATCTTTGGGACGTGAAGATTAAAACCCATGCAAGCACATTAAGAATATTCAAATTCCGCAAGTGTGGAGGTCTGAAGCTGCAGTGCTAATTGGGCTTTACTGACCCATATGTGTAATGTAAATTTTTTGGGCATGGTTTATTCATCCATTTTCAGAACCGGCAGCACTAGCTCACCAGTAATTGCAACCAATCCTGGCCACAAATATTCATAAGGCAGAATCTGACCAGCCAATTCATTCGTTTCAGAGGTGAACTGAATGTTAATAACATCTATGAGAAGGACTCACAGATAGATGTTGTAGGGGTCTCATCACTATGAAGTGTGCAAAAGCGATCAAGAAGGCAAACTGGATGTTAGGTTGTACAGTGTGATGTGTGAAGTTTAAAGGGAGGTTATACTTAAGTGATATAACAGTGAGGCCTCAACAAGAGTACAGTGTACAGGTTTGGTCTCAAAATGTCAGAAAAGTGCTAGAGAAAGTCCAGAGGATTTGACTAGGCTGGGAGACAGGAGGACTTAAACCTTTTCAGTTTTGGAAAACGGATATTAAGAAGTGACATGATCAAATTGTTTAAATTTACAAAGGGAATTAGTGTAGTGGATCCCATCTGTTTTCTTTAAAATAAATTTTTCAAGAAGAACACAGTTGGAAACTTATTAAGGGCTGATTTCACACTGACGTTAGAAACATTTTCTTCATGCTAAGAACCACAGACACATGGAATAAATTACCAAGTAATGTGGTGGAGAGTAGAATTTTAGGGATCTGCAATTGTTGGCTTTATTTTATTTTAGACAATCAAGGTGAATAGGATGGACAAGCTAATGGACTGACTGGCTTGTTGTTGTGACATTTGTTCTAATCTTCTAATTGTCTTGGAGTTAACTACCATAAACAAACTTTTTTTTTTTCCTGGATAGCAACATGATCTCATTTTATACATTTTTGTAAACCTCAATAATTGGGGCTGTGTCTTGTCTTACATGGCAGAAGAAATATTCCCAGTGAACAAACAATAGTCTACAGTTCTAAAGAATACATATTAGCTTGGAAAAAACTTTGCATCACAGTCTCCTGACTTATATCAGGTTAATTTTTCAGAATAGGAAATAAGAGTAAAAGATTCTAAAACTATTGGAAAGCCTACTTACCTATAGTGCCCGTTATCATGTCAGCTACCTAAGAACCACCAAGTGCAACTGATGCATCATTTGATCCAAACTGGTAAGAAAATAAAAATATGAGTAAAGCCCAAAACAAAGACATGCATCAATGTTGTCAAAAATTGTTTTGGAGAATTGCCACTCGTGCCAAATCAAAAATACAAAAAGTAATTAACTATATTAAATGATCCTCAAAGAGCACATCTCAGCAGCATCTTTGATGTTTCTTGAAAACAAAACCTTAGCTGGCTTTGTGACTGAATTTAAACACCAGCATTCAGTTTTTTTTTATTATGTAGTGTATGCTTCGATATCAAATGCAAACCCACTGTGCTTTACTGTTGCAGAGATGTAATACTTTTTGTTTAACAGTTACAGCAATCACAGACTAAGTTATTTACTTTAGGATCGCACAGTTTATAGTTTTATAAGGTCACATGCATAGAGTGCAGTGAAATTCTTATTCGCATATACCAAACAACATGCAACACTTTCTCCGTAAATAGGCAATCTTGATTTTTTTTTTTTTTTTGGAACGTAGATCTTATCTGGTAGACCACACTGCCTGTTTACTCCACATCTTTTATGGTAATAAATCAAAATTGTTTTAGAAAACCATTGTGAGTAGCCTTCTTTCACAGACAGTTAAAATACATGGAACATACACTCACTGCACAAATTATTAGGAACACTATACTAATGCTGGGTTGGGCCATATTTTGTTCTCAGAACAACCTCAAGTCTTCGTGGCATGGATTCTACAATATATTGGAAACATTCCATCGGGATTCTAGTACATGTTGACATTGCATCATGTAGTTTCTACAGACTTGTTAGCTGTACATCTCCCATTCTATCACATCCCAAAAGTGTTCTGTTGGACTCCAATCTGGTGACTGGGAAGGCCACTGAAAAAACTGCTATGTTCCCAAAACCAGTATGAGATGAAATGTGCTTTGTGACATGGTGCATTATCATGCTGGATGTAGTCGTCAGAAGATGGATATATTGTGGCTATGAAGGGATCCTTGGGGCTAGCAACAATACTCTAAAAGGTTATGGCATTTAAGTTATGATTGATTGGTATTAATGGGTCCAAAGTGTGCCCAGAAAACATTCCCTTCACAATTACACTACCACCAGCCTGGACTGTTGATACAAGGCAGGTTGCGTGCATGGATTCATGCTGTTGGGAGCAAATTCTAACCATTGTGCCTTCCCTGTCTTCATCTGTCCAGTTTTGGTAAGCCTGTGTCCATTGTTGCCTAAGCCACCATTCTGAATATTAGAACACTGTAGACAAGAACAGGACATTCAGCCTATCATAGCTCACCAGTCATTATCCACTTATTTCTTCCAAAAAAGTCAAGTTTTGAAAGTCCCTAAAGTCTTACTGTCTACCACTCTACTTGGTAGCTGTTTCCAAGTGTCTATCATTCTTTGTGTAAAGAAAAACTTCCTAATATTTGTATGAAATTTACCCTTAACAAGTTTCCAACTGTGTCCTCGTGTTCTTGATGAACTCATTTTAAAATAATAGTCTCAATCCTCTGGACTAATTCCATTTGTAATTTTAAACACTTCAATCAGGTCACCTCTTAATCTTCTTTTGCTTAAACTGTAAAGGCTCAGCTCTTTTAATCTTTCCTCACAATTCATCCCCTGTAGCCCTGGAATCAGCCCTGTTGCTCTTTTCTTGACCCTTTCTAGTGTTGCTGTGTCCTTTTTGTAGCCTGGAGACCAAAACTGCACACAGGACTCCAGATGAGGCCTCACCAGTGCATTAGAAAATTTGAGCATAACCTCCTTGGATTTGTATTCCACACATCAAGGCGCTATATAACCTAACATTCTCTTAGCCTTCTTAATGGCTTCTGAACACTGTCGGGAAGTCAAAAGCTTAGACTCCACTATGACTCTTAAATCCTTCTCATAAGGTGTACTCCCAATTTTCGGACCACCCATTGTGTATTCAAACCTAACATTTTTACATCCTGTGTGTAATACTTTACATTTACTGACATTAAATTTCATCTGTCGCAAATCTGCCCAAGCCTGTATGCTATCCAAGTGAATAAACACTCTTGACACTGTTGAGTGTAGAAATTTTCAGGGGATCATCAGTTACAGAAATACTCTAACCAATCCACCTGGCCCCAACAACCATTCCATAGTTGCAATCACAGAGATCACATTCCCCCCCCCCCCCATGCTTTTAATTGAAGCTCCTGACATGTGTCTACAGGATTTTATGCATTGTGCTGTGCTACATGATTGGCTCATTAGATAACTGCATGCTTGAATAAACAGGCAAATGGATGTTTAAATTTGATCACCCTACCTGTGACTCTGTGCAATTCCTCTTTGATGGTGGTTGTTTATTTTTGTCTCAGGAAGACAGCCCATGTGTGTGTAGATGCTACTTCAAAGTTAGGCACACTTTTGTGATTGCTTTGCCAATGTGTGTGGCATCTCCAGTGTTGTGTAGAAAACTGCCCTTAAGTAAAAAAGAAAATAGCGCAAATATTCCTGATTTGCAGCTTTGTCCACTAAAAGTATGTGTTTCACAGAAGATGTCATGTTTTAGCAGGTTGCTCATATATATTAATTTCTCTCATGTTAAATGTTAACATTCATGCAGACTCTTCTCTGCCCATGCCAGAATGTCTGATCACAGTCTGATTACGTTGTTTTTTTTGTGAGCAGAATTTGGCAAAACAGATTAACTTTTGTGTGAAATGTTTTTTCAGAAAGGGCAAGACATTTTTAATTTACAGACTTTGATCTTATGATTCCATGCCCAGACCCTTAATTATTTAGGCTTTAAAGCGTTGATCTTTCACATTAAACATGCTTTTTTCCAGGTTAGTTTCAGAGCATTGGTTGACCCAGTAACTGAGGTGGATTTTCATCAGATTTTTTTTCCTGTAACATGAAAGTCCTGATCCTATTCTAAAAAAGCAGGATTAGCAAATTATTTGCATCTTTGGCCTCAGAGATCACATAGTTCTGGCTTAATCTGTTTGAGAAATGCAGGTTTGGCTAAGTCTAAGTTTTCTGGAATGAAATTAGTCTTATTTCTGTAAATTCCAACTTACTTTAACTGGATTTCACAGTAATTCTGTTTTCTGGAAAACAGCCCTGATAAAACTTCTACAGACTATAGATGGGTATACCAGGGTCTTGGTGCTTTCTGTCTGTTCTGCACTAATAGTAGTCCTGGACCTCTTCTGCTTTTGAAGCATAGTAAGCTTGATGTATGTTTCATTTGCTGCCCTCAGTGTCACTGGCCAGCTGGTGTGTCTGGTACTCAACCTTGCCCATTTGCTTATGTTTCTGTAGAAGAACCTGAAAACACCGTCTGGAGACACCTGCTTGCTATGCAGTTTCTGCTTGCGAGAGGCCTTGATGAAGGATAACCACTTTGTGTTTTGATGCAGTGCTCACTTTTGCTGTATTGTAAGATTTGCAGGTTTTATTCCTTTTACACAGATGTTTCTGCTTCAGGTCAACCTACATATTGTTCTTGATCATTAACAAATATTTATTATACAGTAATCCCTCCTCCATCGCGGGGGTTGCGTTCCAGACCCCCCCGCGATAGGTGAAAATCCGCGAAGTAGAAACCATATGTTTGTATGGTTATTTTTATATATTTTAAGCCCTTATAAACTCTCCCGCACTGTTTATAAATATTCCCCGCAGCGTTATACAGCATAATCCCTTTGTATTCTCTTAGATATTAGGTAAGATTCATTGAAATTATGTATATAAACACACACTGTTTATATACAGTAAAACCTAAATATTATTTTAAAGATATTGAGTGTCTCCGATATCACATATGTTACAGCCATTACGATAGACAGGTCACCAGCAATAAATACGTACATTGCAAGAAAAATAGTATACAGTAAATGTATGAATTATTTATGGTTACTCACCAACAATGACACGATGACTTGTCCGATAACAATGAGTTTAATTTTACTGCACAACAAAGGAGAGCGTTACAGCCCTTGTAAAGGAGCCACTTCAGGCGATTGTGTAGCACTGCCGTTGTTCTTCTTCTGGCAGTCTTCAATCCAAATCCCTAAAGCAGATTCCATCCAGACTACTGCCTTATTACATCCACTTACAACTCGTTTTGCACCCTGGTTAAAAGGACACTGCGGCCGTGGATCTTATATTCCTTTCCTACTTTTTAAATAAAAAGAATCGTAGCCTTCAACAAATCCAAAACGTTTACCTTTTCGGCAATCGTTAACATCTTCTTCTTGCGCTTGGGCACGGCCCCTGAAGCAGTAGCAGATCATTTTGGAGCCATAATGAAGGGCTTGACTATGCACAAAGATAAACACTAAAGAGCACAACTCTTTACACAGCGAAGCACGTTGATGCTGAATGAGCGAGATGAGACTTCCTGGTTAACACTGCATAGCTCCTGCGTGCTCTGATTGGTTAGCTTCTCAGTCAGGAGAACTTAACTGCGTGCTCTGATTGGTTAGCTTCTCAGCCATCCGCCAATAGCGTCCCTTGTATGAAATCAACTGGGCAAACCAACTGAGGAAGCATATACAGGAAGTAAAAAGACACATTGTCCGCAGAACCCGCGAAGCAGCGAAAAATCCGCGTTATATATTTAGTTATGCTTTCATATTAAAATCCGCGATAGAGTGAAGCCGCGAAAGTCGAAGCGCGATATAGCGAGGGATTACTGTATTTGCTTTTTCAAGCACTGAGCTACTGTATATGCCTACAAATCTCAAACTTAACTGGAAAGTGGTCTGTTATTATTGTTATTTTCTTACTTTAAAAGCATTCAAATATCTTGTTGTTTTTCTTCACTGTTTGGAAAAATAGTGTTTGTAAATCAAAAATATATATTTTTCTATTGACACACTAAACTAGAAGGCATCAAATAACCATCTAAGGCAAAGTGCCTCATACTTTTGCTCAGTGTTGTATAGAATAAAAAAAATAAAACATTCACAGGAGAAGGAATGGCCCTCCCCCAATCTGAACCCGAGCGGTGTTTTGTTATTGGACTTCTGTACTCGTCGCGGATTGTCCATAACGAGCACCATGTTCAAGCATAGGGGTGTCCATATGTGCACCTGGCACCAGGACACCCTAGGCCTTAGTTCGATGATTGATTTTGTGGTTGTGTCGGCGGACTTGCGGCCACATGTCTTGGACACTCGGGCGAAGAGAGGGGTGGAGCGGTCAACTGATCACTACCTAGTGGTGAGTTGGCTTTGATGGTGGGGGAAGATGCCGGTCAGGCCTGGTAGGCCCAAACGTATTGTGAGGGTCTGCTGGGAATGTCTGGCAGCGTCCCCTGTCAGAAGTAGTTTCAACTCCCACCTCCGGCAGAACTTTGACCACGTCCCGAGGAAGGTGGGGGACATAGCAGGGCTCTAGAGTGCGACCTAATTTCTCAATGGTGCGACTAAAAAAAATCAAAGGTTGCACCGGTGCGACCAGCCGTTCGAGGGGGAAAAAAAACTAAACTCCGTGACTCTTAAAGTCTCCCTGTTGTTCAACAACAGACACACATTAGGCCCATATCGTGGTCTAAACCAATCAGAGATAGTGAAGGGCGGATCCCGCCCCCCCTCTGATTGGCCGTGGTCCAGATATTCCTGTACGTGTGTGTACGTTTGAAAATGCATGTGATGCAGTCAGACAGAGAGAGGTGAGTAGCCCATCAGGTAAACAGTGGATGTAGCCGCAGATTATGAGAGAAGATGAAAAGAACGATTGACAGCTTTTTCGTTAAGAATGTTAAGTTAGGGCCTGATCCGTCTGAAAATCATAACCAATGCTCTGACACGGAGCCATCAACCTCCCAAGTTATAGCAAGCCCTGGTCCGGAGACGGCATTAGATAATGAGCCACATACGATTGAGTCCGAGCCCACTGAAATTAAAAGGGGTAAAGTGTATACATTTCGAAAAGAGTGGCTTGACCAGTTTCCCTGGCTAAGATACAGTAAAGCCGATAATATAATGCACTGTATTTACTGTAAAGAGTGTGGGAAGACCATGGCCAGCAGTAGTGCATTTGTGACTGGTTCTAATACATTTAGAATTGAAACGCTGAAAAAGCACAATGCATCTATAAAACACATTACATGCCGCGATAAATGCACTGCTCAAGTGTCCCCTCTCCCCGCTGCCTTTCAGCGGCAGGCAGCAGCAAACAGATCATCAGACGAGGCCGAGATGATAATTAAGTTTAACGTTGCCTACAATATTGCAAAAGAAGAACTTCCCTTCACTAAATTCAAGTCCGAAATAATTCTTATGAAGAAAAATGGCTTGAACGTAAACCCGATGTACAGCAATGATGTCGCGTGCGCCCAATTTATAGGAGTCATCGCAGATACATTGAAAAAAAAGACGTGTGTGCAAATTGCGAACAGTGCGTACATGGCTTTCCTGATTGACGGAGACACAGATATCGCCACAAAGGAATGCGTCATTGTGTACGGTCGTATCTTGCGGAGAGGAAGACCAGTGAATATACTTATTGGACACATTGAGGTCGAGCATGCTCATGCCCAAGTCTGGAAGATTTTGATGCTAGAGAGAGTGTGGCCAGCTGGTTTAGTCAAGGCCAAAGATCAAGAAGGCCAAACTACAGGAGTTGGCCATCCGAGGGGCATGTGACTGCAATGGAGGATAGTCCATAAGACATTGAGCCATGAGATGTTCAGTTTGAAGCCCTTAAAACACTTAATTTAGATTTTCTTTTTAGTTAATTTATCTTGAGATTTTTTAAGTTTAAATTTCAGCTCAGTAAAGCACTTTAAGCACCAACACTTTTTCAGTAAGTTACCTTTCTTGTAGAATTGTGCTTGCCTTCAAATAAAGAACTTTATATTGACCAGATTGTTAGTTAATCATTTACAAGTCAATATTGCCTATATGGACAGCGATAAAAAAAAATAAAATAAAATAAATAAATAAATAAATAAAGTGAACTTGTAAAACTGTGGTGTTAAATGTGATGCGGTTGAAAATTTGGGTGCACCTAAGAAAAAAAGTTAGGCGCACCAGTGCAACCAGTGCAAAAAGTTAGTCTAGAGCCCTGCATGGAGTCCGAATGGGCCATGTTCCGTACCTCTATTGTGGAGGCGACTGACCGGAGCTTTGGCCATAAGGTGGTCGGTGCCTGTCATGGCGGCAATCCCCGAACCCATTGGTGGACACTGGCAGTGAAGGATGTCGTCAAGGTGACGAAGGAGTCCTACAGGACCCTTTTGTCCTGTGGGACTCCGGAGGCAGCTAATAGGTACTGGCAGGACAAGCGGAATGCGGCTTCGGTGGTTGCTGAGGCAAAAACTCGGGCGTGGGAGGAGTTTGGGGAGGCCATGGAGAACGACTTTGAGGAGATTCTGGTCCACCATCCGGCATCTCAGGACTGAACACTGTGTATGGTGGGGATGGTGTGCTGTTGACCTTGACTCGGGACGTTGTGGGTAGGTGGGGTGAGTACTTTGAAGACCTCCTCAATCCCACTTACATGCCTTCCAATGAGGAAGAAGAGCCTGGGAACTCTGAGGTGGGCCCTCCCATCTCTGGGACTGAGGTCACCGAGGTGGTTAAAAAACTCCTTGGTGGCATGGCCCTGGGGGTGGATGAGATACGCTCGGAGTTCCTCAAGCCTCTGGATGTTGTAGGACTGTCTTGGTTGACACGCCTCTGCAACATCGCATGGACATCGGGGACAGTGCCTCTGGATTGGCAGACCAGGGTGGTGGTCCCCCTCCTTGGGGGGGGGGGGTTGTGCTCCAAGAGTATGGGGTGCCGGACCCTCTGATAAGGGCTGTTTGGTTTGCAGCCAAGTGTGAAGTGGCTGGGATGGGAATCAGCACTTCTAAATCTGAGACCATGGTCCTCAGCCGGAAAAGGGTGGAGTGATCTCTCAGGGTTGGGAGCGAGATCCTGCCCCAGGTGGTGGAGTTCAAATATCTCGGGGTCTTGTTCACGAGTGAGAGAAGAATGGAGCATGAGATCAACAGGTGGATCGGTGCGGCGTCCACAGTTATGAGAGTTCTGCATCGGTCTGTTGTGGCAAAAAAGGAGCTGAGCCGTAAGGCAAAGCTGTCAATTTACCAGTTGATCTACGTTCCTACCCTCACCTATGGTCATGAGCTGTGGGTAGTGACTAAAAGAACGAGATTGCGAATACAAGTGGCTGAAATGAGTTTCCTCCGCAGGGTGTCTGGGCTTTCCCTTAAAGGTAGGGTAAGAAGCTCGGTCATCCGGGAGGAGCTCAGAGTAGAGCCACTGCTCTTCCGCATCAAGAGGAGTCAGATGAGGTGGCTCGGGCATCTGATCATGATGCCTCCTGGACGCCTCCCTGGTGAGGTGTCCGGGCACATCCAACCGGGAGGAGGCCCCTGGGAAGACCCAGGACACACAGGAGGGACACTGTCCTTCGGCCGGCCTGGGAACACCTCGGGATTCTCCCTGAAGAGCTAGTAGAAGTGGCCAGGGAGAGGAAAATCTGGGCATCTCTGCTCAAGTTGCTGCCCCCACGACCCAATCTTGGATAAGTGGAAGAGGATGGATGGATGAAAACATTCAGGGTAAAACTTGTAGTACTGGGCTCATGGACCAACTCTGGGCTAGGGCTGTCAAATTATAGAAAAATTAGGGTTAGATTCTCATATTAAAAATCATCAGTAAATATTTAAGTTTGTTCAAAAGCAGGTTAAGAGTTCTATGTGCTACTACACTACCTGTCAAAAGTTTTGGAACACCTGTTTTTTTTTGGCTTTTATGCAAATGCATACAGTTTAATGTCTTCATGAAATCAAGCATAGAACAAATAAACAATGGCAAATAAAATAAGTCAAGGAATTAAGTGTGAAAAATTTTATATAGATTTTTGATTTATCAAAATAGCTACCTTTTGCTGATATAACAGCCTAACTGTGGTAACCCTTTTGATCAAGAATGCCAGTCACTCTGTGCAAGTCACCGACTCTGCCTCTAGCAAAAGAACCCCAGATCATCACACTTGCTCCTCCACGTTTGACAGCTGGTGTCACACACTGAGGAACCTTCCTTTCACTAACTTAATGGCGTACAAGAGTTTCTTCCAGTCTGCAGTAGTACACAGCTGATATTTTTATGGGCCGATTTTGTCCTTTAAGGAATGGCTTTTTTACTGCCACTTGCCATGTCAAAACTGAAGCTCAAAGTCTCCTCTTCACAGTAGAAACTGAGACTTGCTTTAATTAACCTGCATTGTTAAGCTCTGCTTGTATTATGAGGTGCCCATCACATAGGCTGGTGTTACTCAGATACTTGTCTTCTGATTGGCTTGTGACTTTGGATCTGCCACATCTCTTCCAGTTGCCTTTGACTTGTGTACTTACTGCCACTTTGACTTTTTTTGCAATTTCTCTAAATGAAAAGCCTACGCCTCTAAGGATAATGATGCTCTGTCACATTTCATTTGTTAATTGCTGTTTTCTTGCCATTATCACTGGACGTAACAACTTTCTACAGTGTAATATTGTACAAGTAGTATTACAGAGGGTATAGTAACAGTCTTTTCCATTTACTCAGACAGTGAGTTTTTAAGTAATTCACAGAAGTTGGAACACCTGTGCAAAATGTTTGCTTCCAATTGATGGATGAGGTCTCCAGGACTATAAACAAATCCAAATCATATTATGTGATGTCATCCATTGTTAAATTCTGCTACGTACTTCTAAAAAAATTTATTTTTATACTGTATTGAGGATTTGTTCTGTTCTGTGTATTGTATTGTATTGACCCACTTCCTTTTGACACCCACTGCACGCCCAACCTACCTGCAAAGGGGTCTCTCTTTGAACTGCCTTGCCCGAGGTTTCTTCCATTTTTTCCCTACGGGGGTTCTTTTTGGGGAGTTGTTCATTGTCTTCTTAGAGAGTCAAGGCTGGGGGGCTGTCAAGAGGCAGGGTCTGTTAAAGCCCATTGCGGCACTCCTTGTGTGATTTTGGGCTATACAAAAATAAATTGTATTGTATTGTACTTGCAAGGCTTAATTTACTTTAAATAGGTTACAACATACTTCTGTATGTTATAACCTATTAGTTAACTCCCTGAAGAACACCTATTTGTAATATTCTGAAATTTCCCGTTTTTCCTAACCTAATCGTTAACTTTAAACCTCTGGCGGTTTACTGCTTACCATTTCACCATTTTAGGTCATTCATTGCATTTCAACTAATTACATTTGGAGAAAACTGGAAAAACAGAGATTGTAAAATTTTTGACTGGTAGTGTATGTGAACATTTATATTTAGCTTGACTGTTACTATTTAATGGGAACAATGATACAAATAAACAATTCAAATTTTAAAACCAGCTGATTATGGAAGTGATGTGCAAAACGCAGAAATATTGCATTATATGTGTCTGTAGTAAAACAATGCCAAATTAATGCAAGGTTTAAAAAAATAAAAGTAGTTCTTTTACAATCAAAAGTCAGTATTTGCCTTCAAATTAGTAAGTTTTCATATAGGTTTAAATTATATTCAAATAGTGGTGTACATTCTGAAATCTTCTAGAGCATGTTGAGCTATGTTCTTTGAATGAAAATGTGCAATAGAAATAATTGTTGTTGTTACTCTGGCCAGAGCGCACAAGGGGGCAGTTCTGAGTTGCCAAACAAGTCTCTCTGCCAGTTGTAGTGCGTAAGTGTTTCACATTTCTGACATGTGCAGGTTAGTAAGAGTTAGCTGTTCCAACAAAAAAAACAAAAAAAGAACCATGAAGCATGAGAGTCCATACTTTTGATTCTCAGTAGCAAAAGGTTTATATAAACATTTTGCAGCAGCATATTGTCAGCCCATCAAAACTGGATCCATGCTGCCACCTTCAACACTGTGTATGCAACCTTCTCTTAGGCTAGTCACCTACATTTCTTCCTGCCATCAGTCAACAGCATCCTACCAAATCTTTCTTTGCATCTGGTTCTATGGAAAAATACAGTTTACTACCTTCACTCTTACATCTTGATTACATCTTGCCTGAAGAAGGGGCCCGAGTTGCCTCGAAAGCTTGCATATTGTAATCTTTTTAGTTAGCCAATAAAAGGCATCATTTTGCTTGGCTTTTCTCTACATTCATAATGGCTAACACGGTACAACACCCTAGTACTACTACCTTCACTCTTGTATTTTTGCTCATGTTTTGTTAATGATGTAAAGACAACACATTCATATTTCAAATGAACTTAAGCCTGATCTTTTGGTTAATACCAGAATTCATGTACTTAGATAGCTTGGTTTTGGTGGTGTTGTGTCAGAGGAGGAGATATTTCTGCTTCAATATTGTGCCCAGTGAAAACCCTCAACGTAATAACGAGCCTGTGGAACTCCACACCATGACACAGCCCAGGATTACAGCCGTGGTGCCTGTAGAGATAAATGGAAATGCTAACCATTATGCAAAAGTGTAGGTTACAGTTAAGATGTTAGTTTGATTTTTATTAAACACTAGCAAAATACTCGCACTTCGCAGTGAAGAAGTAGTGTGTTAAAGAAGTTATGAAAAACAAAAGGAAACATTTTAAAAATAACGTAACATGATTGTCAATGTAATTGTTTTGTGACTGTTAGGAGTGTTGCTGTCATCAAGGATTTGATTATTATTATTTCTTTCAATCAGGTTCGCATTTGGAGGATGTGTTGTTCAAGTTATATTCCGTGTTTGTCAACCGTTGTAAAGATAACAAGTTTCATTCATCGAAGTGTTCGCTACCCAAACTCGTACTCGTGAATCTAAGATGTTTAACAGGCATTCCCAGTTTTAAGTAGTGGATTTGCCTGCAAATATTTAGCGGAAGCATGTCTATGAACTTAATTTAAACTTAAGCTTTACACCTTGCTTTCCTATTGATATGTCTACAAAGGCTTGTTCAGATTCAGAGGGTTGTTCCTTTCTTACAGCATCAATAAACAGCTCGTCTTCCTCTTTATCCGAGACATCACACACTGCATGCACAGGTTTACCTTTCCCAGTCCTGCAAACTTTAGCGAAGTGGTTCAATTTACCACATTTTTTACACTGTTTTCCTTTAGCTGGACATTGACTTTTTCCACCGTGTGCTTTGTTTCCGCAGTACCTGCACTTATGAATATGCTTGTATGCGTCACACGCTTCATATTCTTTTGCTGCCTTCTCAATTGTGTAATGCGTTTTTTGTTCAGCGCTCTTTGGAGGTCTTGCTTTTTGTGTGCGTACTGCGTTCAGTCAGTTCACGTGAGCCGCTCGGAGTACATGCATGGAAGGTTCTCAGCTGTGCTTGTGCTATCTCGTGCGATCTTGCGATGTCCACGGCTTTATTTAATGTTAGCTCAGACCCGGCACTTAAAAGTTTCTCTCGCACTTTTGCGGAGTTTGTGCCAAACACTATTCTATCCCTGACCATCTCATCTTTGTTTGTATAAGCACAGTCCTAAACCCACAACTATTTAGCGGCAGCGTGTCTATTGGATTGCTGCTGACGGATGGCCGGCCTTATATGGGCAGGCACTCAATTACATGGGAGGCGTGACGATGAGGGACGCAACTCCGCCTCACACAGCGACGAGCTGCAAGCAATGGCCGTATATATGTACGTAAGTAGGTTCCAGTTATGACCGTTGCGCGTAGAATTTTGCAACGAAACCTGCTTAACTTTTGTAAGTAAGCTGTAAGGAATGAGCCTGCCAAATTTCAGCCTTCTACCTACATGGGAAGTTGGAGAATTAGTGATGAGTCAGTCAGTCGGGGTTTTGTCTTTTATTAGTATAGATATCCAAGGTAGTGTTAACCACTGTGCCTCAATGCATATGACATTTTAAGATGTTGGTTTAACTTTGTGGATTTCACTTTTATGCGGAAGGTCTTCAAACCTTAAAAAAAAAAAAAAAAAAAAAGCAATGTCCGTCAATGCAGATGAATATTTAATCAACACTGCAAAAGTCGTATCAAAAATTCAAAATTAATTCTTTGCATTTATAGAGCGCTTTTCTCACTACTCAAAGTGCTCAGTAATGGCAGGTTAAGGGCCTTGCTCAAGGGCCCAACAGAGCAGAGTCCCTTGTGGCATTTATGGGATTCGAACCGCCAACCTTCTGATTGCCAGTGCAGATCCCTAGCCTCAGAGCCACCGCTCTGCCTTTGTGTTTTCTTCCACCACATGCTGCCATCAGTTTAAAAAGAATTAAAATAAGTTTTTGGAATTGCATATACTTCTAACAGTAAACTATCCCTAATATGTTCATTGACAAAAAGGACATTGAAAGTGTAATATTCTATGCACAAAGTTCAAAAGAACTGTTATTTAAAAAAAAACAAATACTAAAACTTAATATTTCATACCATGTTTGCAATAACCAGTTTCCTATGCATTAATATCTGCATTTACATTTTGTCTGGAATGACAGTAACACCTTTTGATTCTCTTTACATTACAAAACTTAGCAGTGGAAACTGACATTACTAACACCCCTTAAGGAATCAGAACCATCATCTCTACCATTCCTATATTGTCTGTTACTTCATGTGTCAGACTTCCTTCTGAACATTTACTTAGTTGGGAATTTAAAATTATTGTCCCAGCTCATAAATGTGTCATTAGTATTCTACAAACTTATCTGTTCCCATATTGTTATGATAAGTGTGTTGTGCTTTCCACAAGAAAAACAAAATGGATGAACAGCTGGATGCAAGCTTTAATTGCTACTAGTATTTGTGTATTTATTTATTTATTTAAATATGACTAATAACTTTATAGATTATAATGAAACAATTTTAATCTGTTCAGGTCACATTTTAGCATGCCCGAAATAGACTCTAGTGGTCTCCACAGTTTATATCAGTTATAATTCAGTAAACATTGCTGCCTTGCTTCTGACTATTGGCATTCTTTTACAAATGTGTTTGGATTTAACTGATCTTAGTGAAAACACCCACCTTATTATTAATGTAGAAAGTTAGATGTACTTTTCTTTAAGAGTCACTCTTAAAACTGTTAAAGATAATAGGAAGCCAAACAAAAAAAGATGAGCCAGTAACCAACTAAATTATGGGAACAGGATTTATTCCCATGTCAAAACAAGATCACTCATACCACCTGGGATCAAGTGTACAGCTCAACTTCTACTTTAACATTACAGTTCTAAAATAGTTATTTATTAAGTACCAACATTTTGCTGGAGAGATAAAGCCAACAGCTTTAGGGGGTTATTGTACATGTACAAACCGGATTCCAAAAAAGTTGTGACACTAAACAAATTGTGAATAAAAACTGAATGCAATGATGTGGAGATGGCAAATGTCAATATTTTATTTGTAATAGAACGTAGATGACAGATCAAACGTTTAATCCGAGTAAATGTATCATTTTAAAGGAAAAATATGTTGATTCAAAATTTAACGGTGTCAACAAATCCCAAAAAAGTTGGGACAAGTAGCAATAAGAGGCTGGAAAAAGTCAATTTGAGCATAACGAAGAGCTGGAAGACCAATAAACACTAATTAGGTCAATTGGCAACATGATTGGGTATAAAAAGAGCTTCTCAGAGTGGCAGTGTCTCTCAGAAGCCAAGATGGGTAGAGGATCACCAATTCCCACAATGTTGCGCAGAAAGATAGTGGAGCAATATCAGAAAGGTGTTACCAAGCGAAAAATTGCAAAGACTTTGCATCTATCAATCATCATCAACTGTGCATAACATCATCCGAAGATTCAGAGAATCTGGAACAATCTCTGTGCGTAAGGGTCAAGGCCGTAAAACCATACTGGATGCCCGTGATCTCCGGGCCCTTAAACGACACTGCACCACAAACAGGAATGCTACTGTAAAGGAAATCACAGAATGGGCTCAGGAATACTTCCAGAAACCATTGTCAGTGAACACAATCCATCGTGCCATCCGCCGTTGGCAGCTGAAACTCTACAGTGCAAAGAAGAAGCCATTTCTAAGCAAGATCCACAAGCTCAGGCGTTGTCACTGGGCCAGGGATCATTTAAAATGGAGTGTGGCAAAATGGAAGACTGTTCTGTGGTCAGACGAGTCACGATTCAAAGTTCTTTTTGGAAATCTGGGACGCCATGTCATCCGGACCAAAGAGGACAAGGACAACCCAAGTTGTTATCAATGCTCAGTTCAGAAGCCTGCATCTCTGATGGTATGGGGTTGCATGAGTGCGTGTGGTATGGGCAGCTTGCATGTCTGGAAAGGCACCATCAATGCAGAAAAATATATTCAGGTTCTAGAACAACATATGCTCCCATCCAGACGTCATCTCTTTCAGGGAAGACCCTGCATTTTTCAACAAGATAATGCCAGACCACATTCTGCATCAATCACAACATCATGGCTGCGTAGGAGAAGGATCCGGGTACTGAAATGGCCAGTCTGCAGTCCAGATCTTTCACCTATAGAGAACATTTGGCGCATCATAAAGAGGAAGGTGCAACAAAGAAGGCCCAAGACGATTGAACAGTTAGAGGCCTGTATTAGACAAGAATGGGAGAGCATTCCTATTTCTAAACTTGAGAAACTGGTCTCCTCGGTCCCCAGACGTCTGTTGAGTGTTGTAAGTAGAAGGGGAGATGCCACACAGTGGTGAAAATGGCCTTGTCCCAACTTTTTTGGGATTTGTTGACACACCATGAAATTCTGAATCAACATATTTTTCCCTTAAAATGATACATTTTCTCAGTTTAAACTTTTGTTCCGTGATTTATGTTCTATTCTGAATAAAATATTAGAAGTTGGCACCTCCACATCATTGCATTCAGTTTTTATTCACGATTTGTATAGTGTCCCAACTTTTTTGGAATCCGGTTTGTACATGAAATTTTGATTGTGTACTTTCTTCCTAGTTTAAACTACAGCTTAGGGGAAGAGACCTGGGGGTCAGATTGATAAAACATGTATACGCAAAGGGAAGTCTGAAATACACAACTTTCTATGCCAAAAAAAGGAAAAATTGCACATATTTACAACAACTATCCCTCATGTGTACATATTTTAGAGAAAGTGGAAGTGATATCATCCCTAAGCATGTAGCAAAATGCAGCCAAACCAGCTAAATAATGACTCAAGCATAACAACTCATATCACCAGCCGTTAATGTGTGTTGACACAGCAAACATATGAAACCTCAAAATCGATGAATATGACATATACAGTACATTCTACTGTAGTTGCCTTTTAAGAGGACCAATGCTGCATATTTGCACTGAAGAGCTCACTTGTGTAACCCCAAACCCCAAGAGTTTATATAGCCTGGCTGTTGTCACTTCTCAGGATTAGAAACCATTGCAATCCCACATTGTCAATAACTGCATTAAGTAAAAACACAGGTGACATTGATACCCTGCATACAAAAGAGCACAAGATTTTGTTTTATTGACTATTTATAGCCTAATGGTTTCATAGGGCATGGCTGGTTTAGTTGTGTAAATGGTCATATACAAAGCAAGTGTTTAGAGACCAGATTTTTTTGGTTCTTGATGACTGGCTTATGACCCAATTTAGGCTTCCAAGGGCCATTCTGTTTGAATGATGTGGCACAGCATAATCTTCCACCCCCAACCTCACTCTTCACCCACTTACTAACAACTCTGTATTTTGCACTAGTATGGTTATTTCATTCTAAGGCATATGTTAAGTGCTTTACCCAATTCCCTTGCAGCTGTCTCACCTGTCACATCTGCATCACCAAACTGTTCTAGCATAATGCCGCATAATAAGGCACCTCCGATTACAGAGGGCATCCGCAGATCAAACTCAGAAAGCTTAGATATACTCTACCCCACCCTTTCTGTTGCACTCCTACTGTGTGAGTGATCAGTTTCTCCACCTGTACCTTGAAATTGTACCTTACATTTTTTTTTTTTGTTTTTATGCATTTGTTTGTGGTGTACCATTACTACAGGCTCAAATCTATGCAGTTTTATTAATGAGATCCCTGGCCTGCCAACTTTAACATATTTAAGGCAGCTTGTGTTGGCTGTCAGTTCTTTTAATATATATAAAAAATAAAATAAATCACACCACTAATCAAATTTCTATACTGCCCTCTCCCTCTATCAATATATGATACAATATTTGTTTTCAATTTGCATTTTTGTCAAAGAGTGTTAATTACACAATTACAGAAGTAAATCTTGCCACCAAATCTGTACGTTGTGCCTGTTAGGTACTTTTTTTTTTTTGGTGAGGTGAGTTTGGGGTGTTAAAGTGTGTAATCATGCAGAATATAAATTGGGGAAAAAAGGATGAATCAGAAACAAAGACAATTTTAGGAACAAGATTTATTCCAATTTCAAAACAAGAGAATTCTCCCCAACTTTCCCACCCCACTCTCTCTCACCCAACCCTCAAGGTGGCTATGAAAAATATTTCCAGGATAAAAGTGGTTTAAATTTAAACAGATCATAATTATAAAAAGAAAAAAAAAAAAAAAAAAAAAAAAAAAAAAAAATCAGGGTTGGAATTATAATTCCTTAATCACTTGTCCCCTTTAAGTGGGTAAAATAACTTAAACTTTTAAGACCCACCCTAAACAAATACATGCAATTTTAACAACATTTCTTTAAAAATAATAAAAACAGACACAAACAGCAGTTTTATTGTTAGAATTTCGGTTTAACCTAAATACTGAAGAAATTAGTATTTTCTTTTTTTAAAAATCAGACCCTAGACAGGTCTGTCTAATAATTTTCACAACAATGGCACTTTGAATAGACTCTGGCACCACAAAGAAAGGAATTGGCACAATTATTGTACATAATTTACATCTGATAGTTTAAAAAAAAAAGGTAATCATGTACATGACTGAACTGCAAAAAAAAAAAAAAAGTATAAATAGGATTTATGTAAAGGGTCCAGTGTTTGAGAAAGCATGCATGTAACCCAATAAGAAACAGTCTTCAGACATTAAAAAAAATTAAGATAGTGGTATATATTTTATCTGGTACTGCACCAGTATAATTTAACTTGAGTACTAAACAGTCACTTGACTTGGATTGGCAAATGTTTACTCTCCCCAAAGGTACACCTTCACTTTCTGTGTTACAAACTAAGGGACTAGAGGAGCACGTTCCTCGTATTAATAAGCAGGATGCTGGGTTTCAATGAAACATTTTGAACAAAACCCCCAAAGTAACTTAAGTTGCTGTAAGGCACAGTAAGCTATACAATTGTTGAGGGTTGAGGCAGAATTAGCAGATAACTGAATTCATGAAGCAACTCAAAAGATGGGAGAAAACATTTTTAAAAGCGCAAATTGATTTTATATGGTATAAGATAAAATCAAATTTTTCTAAACAGGAAATTACCTTTTTAGGTGAGCAGTGCCATTCAGTTACACCAGTAAAATTTTTGTTGGAAAGGAAATATGTTGACGCATCAAGAGAATACATGATAGTGTATGCATACATGAAATATCAGAGGTGGCACAGAGTTACTGTGAAACACCGCCACGTGATTCATTTTAGCCACAAATTAATGAGGTGTAGGACTCCTGCCGAAAATCCTTGAGGAGTAGAGAGAAAAGATTTCCTATTGCGGACTAATTAAGGGCTTTCAACTTTAGTATTATAAGCACCATCTTGGCAGCAGACATGCTAGCATTTAAAAAAAAAAAAAAAAAAAAAAAAAGCCAGCATCTGAAAGAGCATCATGTGGCCCACGTTTCCATAGGTACACAGACTTGCGTCAGACTAAAGAAAAGAGCACTCATAAGTAGTTATTAGGTACTGCACCACGGCTTATTGTTAATCAACAGATTAGAATGCCAGTGTATAATTTTCTTTTTACTTAAGAAAAGGTTAGGGTTGCAGGGCATAAATAATTCAAGTGAATCTCTGCCCAATATTAATATTACCACATAAAATATTGAAATCCTATTTTAAAATTAATACCTTCAGTTTAAAATATTTTCTGTGATTTTTGAAATTAAATGAAAAGGCCACTCAATGCTGTTTCAATTTTTTTTTTTTTTTTGTCTTCAAAAACCAAAAATGAAATTCAAAATCCTGTTCTAGAGACTCCTGAATTATGTAATACCTTATTATCTGCTATGGACATGTCAAAAGAAAGGAGAACAATAAAGCTAGCAACACAGGATTGGTTTGTGTATGCCATTGGATTGCATTCATTCTCACCAGGGTCACCAAACATTTTTCTAGACCAAAATCTTTTTTATACAAGCCCAACCAAAATCAATGACATTTTAATGAAAACTGTGTGACCTCCTCTAAATGTGCATCTATCAAAAATCCTTTCTGGGATTTTTCTGCAACCTTAGTGGAAAGGATGACATTAAAAATATACTGCTTTTCTATTTTTCTCATTTATCACTTGAGTGTAAATGGCAAAAATGGGTTGTTTATGCAGCCATAAAGAGGCAGTAGTTTTAATGTGCTGGCACTTCCCTTTTTCAGAATCATCTCTTGAAATGCACCAGTTTGCTTTGCCTAGATTAAAAGAAATTTCAGAAACCAGTAATCACCCCATAACTGATAAAAATCTGAAAATCTCGGCAATATGCAAAAAAAATAAAAATAAAATTAAAGTAGCCAGGCGTAACGTGGAAAACAAACATTCAGTTAATCCAATACACCCCTAGACCCCGCACCACCACATACACACAAGCACTTTATCCAGTAAATAAAAATGTATTAGTAGAATTGTCAGAAAGAATTGTAAGAAACACACATGGGCACTGAATAGGATGGTCTTACTTGTTAGGTTGCTGGAAGAATTTGTGCCAATTGTATTTAATGTTGACATAACTAGTGCTGCTGTGTTATAGTGCCACCTACTGGGTCAACAGTCAAATCACTTCGAGAGAATGTATTAAGTCTGTATTACACATCTTGCTCAGACACTTCATTTTTATTTTTTTTAAATGCTTGATGTTTTTTCTTATAAATAAGACTAATTACGCCAAATACACATTCATCACACCAAAGTGACAATCTCAATACTGTTTCAGATGAGCAGCTGCATTTGATTAAAAAAAAAAAGTAAGTATTGTACCAATATGTACGATTCTTTTGCAACTTTCTAAATTCATTTGTTTGACTAAAGATACTTGGGTCTGTTTTACAAAGTGCTAAAAGCCTGGGAAATAAATTAGAATGTTAACAAATTGAGGGTTTTAGTGCCTCAAGAACACAGATACATGGATATTAAAATTTAGTGTCTAGCAAGCATGACTTGTATGGAACTTAACTTTAATACTGTTGTCTACTTGACCCTGGCAAAAACTGCATTTAAATCATTTAAATATTCAATTTAAAAAATCCATTTACATGATGCTCAAGTGGCAGAGAGAAATTAAATTTCTGGTATTAAAAGGGAAAAATGCAACTCCACAAAAAATTATGAAAAATTCTGTATAACGGGCATGTTATTTATATTTTTGAAAACAAAATTATATCACTAACAGGAAAAATGCAATTTACTTGCATAATCTTTTAATGAAAACATATAACCGAGTTTATAGTGGATGGAAGGATGGACACATGTAAGCATACATTATATATACACATATGTTTATCTATCTTGATAGGTCAATATTACTCTATATACAGTATACATACCACACACTACATTGTATTTACATCACTTTTGTATATCAAACCAATACAAAAAGGTACATAACTTGCATTAGATTGCTATTAATTTAGTATTTTATTCTTACAAAATGAAGATCCTGAGATGTTGCACTTATAGTCATGGGAAAAAAATTAAATGGTCAATGCCACAAAATAACTTAATTTTATTCAGGAATAATGGTATGGCCAAGGGTCTTTAGAGGAAAGTGCAATTAAATTTTTCTCATAGTTGACAAAACTAGTGGGAATATTTTTTCTTGGTAGAAACAGTTTTGGATACTTCTACACTGTCTAATGCAGAACCAAAATATTTTATAAATGAGAAACCAGTTTTGCCATGGCTCATAATATGAAAAAGTTACATAAAACTGCTTGTGTCAATTCTTACAGCAGTATTTATTGAATTGTTCAATTTTATTACACACATTTTTGTAGAAACAATATTTACTAATATAAACATGGAAATTTTGTTCAAAATTACTTAAGTAGTGAAATACTATCAGGAAATCCAGGATGGTTAAAAAAAAAAATAAAATCAATGTGTTTGAATTAATCTGTGCAATCTACCTCTCATACTTTAGATATAATTTCAGCTTAATCAGTTGCTCTACTCATTATAAATTAAAAAAATAAAAATAAAAACTTCCATTGTTTACCATAAAAATGAATTGATTGTTGTACCAATGTCAGCTGTTAATGAAACCTTTATGCACAATTCCCTCCACTGTAATTTTAAAAAGGCATGTATACACTTTTCAATGACTAGCATATTTTTTTCAACCTTTACAAACAAGCTTGACGTCTTAATTCTGAAGTTTTTCCCTGCTTCTGCAGAACTGTTTAAGTTTAACAGGAAACATTTTGTCCTGCGTGACGAGACAGGTGATAGCCTCTCTGCTTTAGGCTACTCAAAATATTGTCAGCTTGAGTAGTCAGTTGTGATGCATTGCAATACTTTTGGTAATCTATAAGATATTGAAAAGCAACAAGTTCAAAATTAATTTTATACCTAAGCATAACCAAAAGAGCCAATTGGTTGTAAACCTTGGTGAGTATATTTAATCAAATTTAGTGCAGTGTTCAGTAACCAGCCCTGTTTAAAACATGTACTTGAAAGTATTTGGCTGCCGAGACCCTAATATTCTTAAAACATATGAAAAATACAAGCAGTAAATTAATGAAAAAAGCTGCAAAAATTGACATTTTATTAAGTTTAATGTCAACAATAAAAATGAAAACTAACAGGGGGTTTTGCACAATTGTCAAAGTACACTTATAAACAATTACAATGGCCACTGGGAAAATGTACTGTAAAGTTTATTTAAAGAAAGAAAGAAAAAAAAAAAAAAGCAAATTTTGTATCCTACATTTATCAAGTAATATTTATGCGAAGAAAAAAAAAAAAAAATTCCCGTTTTGAAATTCAGAACTCAAAAGTGACCTGGACACTGCCATCACATTTTACATCTACACACTAATACAAAGTTAAAAGTTCATAACGGAGAAAATGAAACCAACACTAAATAGAAATACTGAAAGAAAGGGGAATGCATTTTGGTGCTCAATGAAAATTTTAAGAGAAATGGAACTGAAAAGAGAAATAGTGTCTTGTTTTCAGAGAATAGTTGTGCAAGTCTCCCCCATTTCAAGAGAGGTAGAGAACAGATTTCAATATTGAAAACATTTTCTGCTTTGATCGTAGTGTTCCTAACTAAAGGATGCAATTTCTGGGGTAAAGGAAGAGGCAATGGGAAAAAATAAAACAAGCAGGCTGTAGTTTAACATAAAATTACATTGAAATATATAAATCTCCTTTATTTAAAATGTATGAACAACTTTGATAAAAACTTTTGGCTTATTTTTTTTCGCATAACCTTCCCCCATATAACACTGATTCTTTGTCTCAATGATAATTCAGCACATCTGCATAGCTGCATGTGCGCTGCTGCATAAAGGCTGTGGTGGTGGACTGTCAATTTCTATTTACCAAAACTACAATTTAAAAGTTTAAATAAAAAAAAAAAAAAAAAAAAATCATGATATGTGACACTGTTCTGGACATTAATCTAATTGGCTTGCCCAACATGAAGTGCAACTTGTGTTCATTTTGAACTAGTATGTACTTGACTGTTTGGCATTTCCACATGGTCACAGTTTAAAAACAAAAAAAAAAAGTGTGCAAAATAATGGCATACTTTCCTTAACTCTCTAGAAATGATACTGCATCTTTTAAGTCTCATTTATTGGCACTGTTTTGATGTGTAAAGAAAAAAGGCCACCTAACAACACTTTTGTTCCTTCTTCATGTGCACCCTCCCCACACCCCCAACCCAAAGCCCTACATTCCATCCCACCCCCAACTCTCTGGTAGTGTAAGACAGGGCCCAAAAGAAGCCCTCAATAGCCCTTATGAGAAATGTGCTGAAGTGCATTTAAAGAAAATAGTGAAGTTTGTTCATCATTAGTCTTTAGTTCAGAATAGAAAGAGCTTACAAACATTAGAATTTGTAAAGACCCAATTTTCAAATCCATTAAGTTGTATCTCCTCCTTGTGTGTCTGAAATCACCCATTTATAAAAATGCTCACTCACAGACCAAATTATTTGGGGTAAAATAAAGGAAACCTTTCTATTTTCTCAAAATAAGTCCATCTACAAAACTTCTTAGAAGCCAAGAAAGACAGCTGCCAAGAAAGTAAAATCATGGAAAGCGGAGGAAAAAAAAAAAAGTCCTACATTAAATAAAAAGGAGCTTACTTATCCTAAATTTGTGCCTAAAAATGTCTAATTTAAAAGTTTTCTGTACATTTATAAACACCTTTTTAACTTAAAACTAAAGATTCAGTCTTTTGAGAAAGACCCCTTTTTGTATCCAGCTATTGCTTCATCAACTAATTCTCAGCGGTTCATTTTAAAAGTACAGTGAGCTACAAATTAGGTTATAATTTTCAATAATTTAAAAAAAAATAAAAATCACAGTATCAATACCTTTCATTGCTAAGGAAAGTAGGAGGTGAACATATTACACCAGAATACAGAGTCAAGGGCTCATCTATCTGCAGAGATATATACCTTTTGTGATTTTTTTTTTTAAACAAGTCCCATCATTCTCCTACCCACTTAATACTGAGATCCACCTTTTTCCAGTGGGAACTGGGTGTTAGAGTGTCCAGTGGTAGGTAATCAAGCCTAATACAACTGGGAAACTGTAGTGATGAAGACTTAAAGTACATACTGCATTAAAATGTAGAGCAATTTAAAAGACAAATATGAAAAGTAATACAAATTTTAAACCTTTCTTAATAATCCTGACAAACTCCATAATTTAAAACAAAAAATATTAAAAGGTCTTCCTTTTGGAGAGAATCAAGAATAAGGTATCAGACTTCATAAATCATTCTCTTAGTGAAATTTAGTTAATTCCTTTTGTTTTACTTAATTTTTTTTAGTTTCTTCTGCGCCCATGTGCGTGCAGGTAAGTACTAGTACTGGGGAAGGAGGGGGAGTTTAGGAATGGGGCTGGGTGGAAAAAAATGGGAGTTACACCAAGTTGTACTCCTTTAGGTTCAGCTGCAGTATGGTGTCTTTAACAGCAGCAAAAACAAACCGGATGTTTTCGGTGTCTGTAGCGCAGGTGAAATGAGAGTAGATGATCTTGTCACTGTCAGGATTCAGGTCAACAAACATTTTCAAGATGAACTCCCGGGCAGCCTGAGCATCCCTCTGAGGACCTAGAACACACACAGAAAAAAAAAAAAAAAAAAAAAAATTAGTATAAATGTTTTAAAACAATGACAGCATAATTTTCCAACCATTGTTTGTGAGGTTTAAGAACTGTGCATCTGACCTGACTAACTCCCTGCCTGTTTACTCTGTATACTTAAACTTTAGGTAAAATACCTTAATCATGTCAACTACAGAAATATTTTGAGGACATAGACACTGTTGGATGTATCGATGGCAGGCAGGAGAATGAATATACAGGTAGGAAACTTGTGACAGACTTTGTTCAATTGAGTAAACTGAACCACCTGCACCTCAGTATCAGTAAGACAAAAGGAGATTATCATAGACTTCAGGAAGGTCAAAGCCATTTTGCTGCCAGTTTATATTAATGAAGATATGGATGTTGTGAGGACATATAATATTGATGTAAAAGTGGCATTCAAGAAACATGACAGCTGCATCCACTTAAACCAAGAACCACAGTCTGCTTCAAAGAACAGTTGCATTTTGATAAACAAACAGTCTTCTGGACAATATATCAAGATAAACAGAAAAATCTAATTCCAATGGTGACTGAGCAGGTCTTTTAGACAGGATTTTCTATAGTGTTCTTACGAGGGTAGAGAAAGAAAAAGTTGGCTTATTGGTCAGTCTTCCACGAATCTGCTGTACTTTAGCAATACATTTTAGAAAAATAAAGTCCCTTTTTGGCAATACATTACAGCTGCATGGATCTATAGCCCAATGTAAAAAACTAATTGTTAGGCAACTGCATTGTTTTATCAAAGCATAGATTTAAAATTCTTATCACTCCAATGAGCAAATGAGAATTCTAAAATATTTTTCCTAAGCAGAATGTAAACCATCAATAGTATTAGCTTAAAAAAGTGTTATGCACAATAAAATATTTCTCCACCAATCCAGTTTATTTCTCAGATGTAAATGTTGACCTATAAGTATGCAGCTTTCATTCTCCCACAAACGGTTACACCAGGTGATAATTGTGCAAGCAGTGGACAACTCATCTGCCATTGATGCATTCTCCTTTAAAGACTTTATGCACTTTCACTTAGTCAGCCCCGACCCTCAATTCATGCCATATACTACTTTAGGTAACTAAAAAACAGTAAATAAATCAGGCAGTTTAGCTTGGAGAGAAACAGTGCTTCACAGTTCCTCTAAAATACAAAACTTACAGCCTAAAATGTAGTTACTGCTCCCCCTCAGACCACTGAAGAATTGCATGAAAACTGAAATGAAGTAAAATGAGAACAGACATATGTAATGCACCTTCTTTTGAAACTGTGCATCTAAGTGGACAGCATGTGATTTTTATCCAGAGAAGGATCTGTATCTGCTCTTCCCTTCCAATATAAGCCCTAACAAAAATATATACATCATTAAATTGCAAACGTAAATATTTTACCAACAATTATTATTACTGTTAGTAATATTCTGAGTTGCACATTAACTTTTTAATCTTTACTACTATGTGTATTTATTGGAGCTTGGTCTTTAGGTCACTGAGTCAATACTGTCACAAAAAAAAAAAAATAAGGTAATGCATGTGGTACAGAGTTATGAATTAAACAATGGAATTTCTTTAATACAGCAATCTAAACTGGTAACATTCACAACTAAGTGTCAGTAGACTAAAGTTTATGCATAAATACTGTTTTTTTTTTTTTTAATAATTCTTATTGTTTAGGTGCATTTACACTTGTACAATTAAAGGTTACAGTTTTTTTTTTTTGTGTTTTTTTTTTTTTTTTTTAAATAATCAAGGTTGGGTCAAATATTGGCTAGGTTTTCAGATTAGCAACAAAATACTGAACTATTCCAACAGTGTGTAGATGCCAGTGTTAATAACTGAAGTGCAGTAAAGTGCTGTGAAAAGTTTGTCCTAATATATTTTCACAAAGAATTTATTTCATGGACTGTTGTATTCAGCAACTATTAGGAGAGAAAACACACACACACACACACACCAACACAGTTATCAACTTTCATCTCTCTGGTGTGCAAAGTACTCAAAAATGCAGTCTTAAGTAACAGGATTGTAGTATTAACTATCTGTTCAAAAACTTCCCAAAATAAATGTGGCAAAATCTGGCTCTTTCTATTTGGGCTTGTGCCAGTTTCACCCTATCTAGATGATAATAAATATGCCAAAAATCACAAGAAATTATAGTGGGGAGAGAGAGACTGCCGTTCGTGCTTCAATCTCTAAGTTTTATAAAGCTATTCCTAGGGAGCTCCACTGAACCACAGTCATATTTGTATTGTTCAAATGGAAAAAGTTAGGGATAATAGCCAGTCTTCTACCACAAATCCATCCCAGTGAGGCAGCTCACTAACTATTGTACCACTGTTATCTTCCGGTGCACACTAAAACAAGTTATCAGCACTCATCTCAATTTTCCTGGACAATAAGAAATAACACAAATTAGTCAATGTCAGGATACAATAAAAATAAAGGTTTTGACAATATCTAATCAACACAAAGTAACCCATTTTCACATATTGATGGCAGGACATGACAGTTCATGCTCAAATAAATACAACTGTCACCAAGTTATAGCAATTCTGCAAAGAGAAGCAGGTCAAAATACACCTAGGGGTCTGACAGTTCAAAATCAAAAACTCCCAACAAGTGTCACTTGGTTATGGTCGCTAAAGGCAACAGAATGAGTTTCCAAGCCCAAGGTAGCAATACATTTGCATGTGACGCATTTCATAACTTTTTTCTTAAAAGTATGAAAATATTTCTTCACTCAGAGCGGCGGCCCCCCCCCACCCGTATTAAGTACTGATTTTACCTTTGATAAAAAGTAATTAGTTGCCTATAACTGCATTTATCTGAGCATTTTATCTTAAAATATTATGAAGCTATATTTTACACTTGTACCTCTTAACCTGACCACCACACATATACAGTGGTGTGAAAAACTATTTGCCCCCTTCCTGATTTCTTATTCTTTTGCATGTTTGTCACACAAAATGTTTCTGATCATCAAACACATTTAACCATTAGTCAAATATAACACAAGTAAACACAAAATGCAGTTTTTAAATGATGGTTTTTATTATTTAGGGAGAAAAAAAAATCCAAACCTACATGGCCCTGTGTGAAAAAGTAATTGCCCCCTGAACCTAATAACTGGTTGGGCGGGCCACCCTTAGTAGCAATAACTGCAATCAAGCGTTTGCGATAACTTGCAATGAGTCTTTTACAGCGCTCTGGAGGAATTTTGGCCCACTCATCTTTGCAGAATTGTTGTAATTCAGCTTTATTTGAGGGTTTTCTAGCATGAACCGCCTTTTTAAGGTCATGCCATAGCATCTCAATTGGATTCAGGTCAGGACTTTGACTAGGCCACTCCAAAGTCTTCATTTTGTTTTTCTTCAGCCATTCAGAGGTGGATTTGCTGGTGTGTTTTGGGTCATTGTCCTGTTGCAGCACCCAAGATCGCTTCAGCTTGAGTTGACGAACAGATGGCCGGACATTCTCCTTCAGGATTTTTTGGTAGACAGTAGAATTCATGGTTCCATCTATCACAGCAAGCCTTCCAGGTCCTGAAGCAGCAAAACAACCCCAGACCATCACACTACCACCACCATATTTTACTGTTGGTATAATGTTCTTTTTCTGAAATGCTGTGTTCCTTTTACGCCAGATGTAACGGGACATTTGCTTTCCAAAAAGTTCAACTTTTGTCCCAAAAGTCTTGGCAATCATTGAGATGTTTCTTAGCAAAATTGAGACGAGCCCTAATGTTCTTTTTGCTTAACAGTGGTTTGCGTCTTGGAAATCTGCCATGCAGGCCGTTTTTGCCCAGTCTCTTTCTTATGGTGGAGTCGTGAACACTGACCTTAATTGAGGCAAGTGAGGCCTGCAGTTCTTTAGACGTTGTCCTGGGGTCTTTTGTGACCTCTCGGATGAGTCGTCTCTGCGCTCTTGGGGTAATTTTGGTCGGCCGGCCACTCCTGGGAAGGTTCACCACAGTTCCATGTTTTTGCCATTTGTGGATAACGGCTCTCACTGTGGTTCGCTGGAGTCCCAAAGCTTTAGAAATGGCTTTATAACCTTTACCAGACTGATAGATCTCAATTACTTCTGTTCTCGTTTGTTCCTGAATTTCTTTGGATCTTGGCATGATGTCTAGCTTTTGAGGTGCTTTTGGTCTACTTCTCTGTGTCAGGCAGCTCCTATTTAAGTGATTTCTTGATTGAAACAGGTGTGGCAGTAATCAGGCCTGGGGGTGGCTACGGAAATTGAACTCAGGTGTGATACACCACAGTTAGGTTATTTTTTAACAAGGGGGCAATTACTTTTTCACACAGGGCCATGTAGGTTTGGATTTTTTTTCTCCCTAAATAATAAACCATCATTTAAAAACTGCATTTTGTGTTTACTTGTGTTATATTTGACTAATGGTTACATGTGTTTGATGATCAGAAACATTGTGTGACAAACATGCAAAAGAATAAGAAATCAGGAAGGGGGCAAATAGTTTTTCACACCACTGTACACATATCTTTAGGCATTCTTATATATTATGTGAGGTAATAAACTGTTCTCTTTCCAAGCAACGTGATTAAGCACAGGGTTCTACAACCTCCTGCAGCAGGAAAAAGATTTGAAATATGGGCTGCACACTTTAGTGTGCTTGGTGATGCAGTAAGCATCCCTCCAAATCTCACCATTACTCATGCATCTCCAGGAAGAAGCAAAATTCAAAATGAAGCTTTCACATATGGAATTCACACACCTTGACAAACAATGCCTCCGATACGGTTTTTACTTTTGTCATATTACCATTTATTTCAAAATGCAATGCCACAAAATTACAATTAAGGGTGTGTTTTATGTCCTAAATTTATAATCTATCTTCAGTAATTTAGTATCTACAGTATTATGTTAGCTGCTAAAAAAAAATCATGAAGGCTTAGGCCAACAAACTCATGTTCATATTCTCATTTTAGTTATTTGTTATATGATATTGAATTATATATTTTCTTCAGTTAACAGCTTCAAACACACAGTCATAAGAAAAAAGTATGTACAGTCACATGAAAAAGTATGTACACCCCATGAAATTAACTGTATTGGGCATAACTCCTAAGTAAGTGAATTCTTTAAAACCAATCTTTCATTCAAAAAGCCTTCAGATGCAAGGTGTTTGTGGGTTTTCTTGCATATACTGCCTGTTTCAAACCCCCCACCCCCCAAAAAACAATTCAATAGGACTCAAATCGGGGCTTTGATTTGGCTCATCCATAACCCTCCATTTGTTCTTTGTGTGTCAGTCCTTGGTGGATTTGCTAGTGTGCTTCAGACCAATTTCATGTGGTCCATTTACAGCTCAACTTCAACTTTCAGACAGAGCCTCACATTCTCCTCAAATAGACTGATTCAGAAATCATATTTCACTCTGACTGCAAGCTGACTGAGTCCCGAGGCAGCAAAGCATTCTCAAACCATAACATTTCCAATCAGGCTTTTCTCCAAAAAAGCGATCTTCAATTTGTGCCAAACAACATTTTGATTCATCTATCCAGAACACACTGTTCCAAGAACATCTGGTCTTTTCCTAGATGTTCATTGGTAAATTGTAGTCTTGTCCTTCTGGTCTTTTTGAACAGCAAAGGGTTTTTCCTGGCACACCTTCTATGCAGTACAAACGTGTGCAGTCTCTATCTGGATATACACGTACAATTCTAGGGTTCTTAGATACTTCTTTCAGTATCAAATGATTAGCTCTGGGGTTGAAATTTGGCTGGGCTGGACAAATTAGCAGTCAATTTAAATCTGCACCACTTTTAGACTATTTTCCTTGCGATTGAATAATCGACTTTAAATATTCTGGTGATCTTTTTAAATCCCTTGCCAGACTCAAAAGGCACCCACAACCTTCTTTCTGTGGGCCATCAAGAGCACTTTTGATCTTGGCCTTCACTTAAATCAGGAACCACTGATTCTAATTTTAAAGATTTTAAATGCTGAAGTGGGTGTACTTACTTTTCCATGTGACAAATCTAAATTAACAAGGCAGAGAAGAATGAATACGCCATGTCAATTTAATGCGTCATTTCGTTCAGGTATATCACCTTTATCTGTAGGCACTGTTTGTATGAAGATCTAATGTTTGCCTGTTCAAATATGTTAAAGTCATCAATTTCCATGACTGTATAAGAAACATTTAAGAATATCTGGCTGTTAACTAAAATGATCAATGTGATTTATAGGATTTTATTTTTGACTCTAGCTAAGCACTAAGCAGTGGGGGGTTGATGTGCAGGGTACCAAGTGAAAAGCCCAGATAGATACTGGTGAACATACAAACTCCACTCAGACATTCTGCATGACCTGTGAGGCAACAGAACTAACAACTGTACCATTCATGCATATAGGAAAGTAACAATATTCACAACATCATATTCATATAAAACACAATATTCCAAACAGATTTTAAAAAGCACACCATGATTTGCTTAGACAAGAGAGCAGCCTGACATTCCTTTTATCAGTACTGCCCAACAAAATAATGTGGGGGTCACTCAGTCCATGATGTAGCTTGTATTGGACAAACCTACTTTACCGAGAAAGTCACCTTTGATCATGCTATTCATCTTTGGATGACTGTCCAAATCTTTTGAATTCTGGTACTTCCTGTTTTGCTGTATGGTAGTGAGACATGAACGCTATCCAGTGACCCCGAGACGATGGCTGGACTCCTTTGGTACTGTGCCTCTTTGGAGAATCATTGGGTACCGCTGGCTTGACTGTGTTGAATGAGCAGTTGCTCATTGAGTCCCAAATGAGGCACATTACCAGCATTGTGAGGCAGCAGCAGTTATGGCACTACAACCATGTGGTGCAATTCGGCTTGCAGGATCCTCATTGTTTAGGACCCAAGCGGCTGGACCATGCCAAGGGGATGCCCACGTAACACCTGGCTCAGTCAGATAGGTCGCCGTTTCTGGAGAGTGGGACTGGATTTTGTGTCTGCCTAGGGGGTTGCCAACCAAGGCTCCAAGCTGTTTCGTCATGTGGTGGCTGTAGCAACATGTTGTACAAGTGAATGCTCTCCAACCTGACCTGACTTTGAGCAAACTATTAAATATTCTGGCATAAAGTCTTAATATTTCCCTGATTTTATTTACTTAGTAAAGTGCTTCATTAAGTGTTTTCTCATTGAAAATATTATAGATCTCTACCAGTCTGTCACGAGAGGAGAAACAAAGTTCACATGGCACTGAAGACAAAGGATAGCATTTGAAAAATGAGTCAAGCTGCCAATCAACAATTTCAAGTTGAACAAGAGCAGCACAGTTGTTGACATTGCTGGCCCTGTATAATGGCAGGCCAGATGATACCAGCCATATCATAGTGTGGCACTTTCTCACTAATAAATGACTCAATGTGCATTAAAAGCTTGGTAAAATTGCAACAGTCACTCTGAAGGAAGACAATTAGTGGACTCTCAGATCATACACTCATAACCCATCATATGACTGGCTGTAAGCCAGTAAAACAGAGACTGAGTGATTGATCTAGAACAGAAGAGTGAAGAAAAGGAAGCTTGTTCTCAACACTGCAGGGGAGAGAGTGAAGAGATAAACATACACCAGCCAGATTGATTGATTGTTTTTCTCCCAGGGCTGAATTTTTCCAAAAACTAACTTTAAAAAAAAAAAAAAAAAAAAAACAAAGCAATTGTTTAACATATCAAATCAACAAAAAATATTTACTTTTGACAAATGTTACTCTCTTGCATGTTGTATGAGCCAGCGTATTATATGATTTCACATGCTATGATTTCACATACATTTTACACAGCAAAGTCCTGCAAAGTACGATATCGCTCAAAGTAGCTAACTGCATGCATTGCCACATTGCACTGCTTACAATATGTGTTGCACTGGTGTTTCCCTTTCAATTGTCTGTTGCTGCACTCTCACACATATATTGTTAGTGTGTACTATAGAAAGACAAGTCACCCATTTGTCATCGTACCAAGCCACTGCCACCAAGTTTTCCGCCTGCATGAAAACCATATTGTCACCTCTTTTCATCTTCAGCCTGTCTGGCTTCAACTGTGAAGGCATGTGTCTCCTGTTCACCCTCACTGTGCCACAAGCTCCAATTCCCCTGCTCTGTAGCTCCATGATCAATTCTGGGCATGTATAAAAATTGTCCATGTACAAAACATGACCCAAATGTTTATAGCCCTGGAGCAGCTCCAGCACAACCTGACTTGGCAAGGGACAGCTCTCTCTTTGAAAGAAATACTTTCCTGTATATGTAATTTCTTTCAGACAGAAACCAGTGTTTGCTTCTGCCAGTACAAAATCCTTTATGCCACAATTTGTGGGCTTGTCTGGCATAAATTGGCAAAAAAAAAAAAAAAAGCGTCCCTTTCATTTTATCATAGATTCAACCACAGACCAGTCACAGCCAGGCTGATAAAATTGTTTACACTAGCAAACCCACGGCGTGGCATACACCGCATATTTATGTATTGATTGGTGAACACTTCCTGAAAGACACAGTTGTCCAAATGGGGTTGGTTTTGAGGATACAACTGTAGGTGAATGAAAAGATGCAACTCTGGAGAGAGCAACATACAATACAGCGTTTTACACGCTGCATACAGCGATTCACATCCGTGACAAATATGATTCTTCTTAGATGGTGCTGTCGCGTCCACCCATGCTCTCGAAGCATACACACTGCCTGGTCATGTGCCCGCTCGCAAGAGCAACCAACAGAGACCTGCCCACCAACTGTAAGACCATGGGAAACCCCTCGGAAACTGATTTACACGCTGCATACAGCGATTCACATCCGTGACAAACATGCCTGTTCTTAGATAGTCCTGCCGCGTCCACCCTCGTTCTCGAAGCATACACACCGCCTGGTCATGTGCCCACTCGCAAGAGAAACTCAGAGACCCGCCCACCAGCTGCCTGTGTGTGCGCCTCTGTCCGTCTCTGGCGCTGCCTGTGTGTGCGCTCTGCTTTCTCTCACGCGACCTCTGTGTGAACCGGTCAGGCACAGAGAAGGTCAGCTGCTGAGAGAGCGTCTTGACTGTTGCAGGGCCTGCATTGATAAAGCAGGTGAGACGGTAATGAAACAGAGGCACAGGGCTTATTGGTTTTTAAAGACTGCTTCCTCCATTGTGTTTTAACCTCAGTTTTAAAGAATTGTTAAGGATCCCATGAGATACCCCTCGCAAACTGTTTTACACGCTGCATATAGCGATTCACTTCCGTGAGAAATATGCCTCTATGAACAGTCAACATGGCTCAGAGGTGCATGTGGACTCTACGACAGACGAACATAAATGACGCCGTTTTTCCTGTGTCATTGCGTCAGAGTTGGTGGGCGTGGTTCTGCGAGTTGTCGTCGTATCCAATGGTCTTAAGAGTTCGTTGGCGTGGCTCCTTCCTGCGTGTGCCATGGGCGTCTTAGTGAATCCACGCCCCTTTCAGCATGCTTTCCATGGGTGTCTTGCCTTAGTGAATATTATATATATATATATAGAGAGAGGTTGGTTCTATAAAGTCAAGCAAGGGCTTAACTTTATACATGGGGTTATAGCCTGGCTCACCCCTTGGGATTTGCTTCTGGTTATCACAGAAGTGAATAAAACTTTGCAGCAGCAGGTACCTATCGCACAGCAAAACCTGTCCAAAGCCAACATGGGACAAAGCAAATTTGGACAAATGCTCCATGAAGTTATATCACCAGTCTAGTCCCATCTCTATGTGTAATGCCACAAGGCCCTTCATCTAGTCTTTTGTTGTGGGTTTCCACTTTGAAAAACAAGAATGCGGTGCAAGCGCAGCTCGCAATTCAAAAAATTTCTCTGCCTACCCGTTTGTCTCATCTGACAGTAGCTGAAATGCAGCATCTGGAGAGAGCAGCCTGAAGTAGTCCAGCGGCTGGTAATCTGTCATGTCCAACAGCAAACAAGCCATGCCGTCTTGTGAAGTCTGGTAACCAGTTTGGCTCCCACGGATCAATGTCTGGGTATTCCTCCCACATGAACCTTGCCTTAGGTGCATCGGCTGCACGAACGCACTCAGCTTGCAACCGATCAGCTGGATCGGCATCGGCTGGTGTCCCATCAGCTGATGCCGGCTCCTCACTCTCTTGCTCGATCTCCTGATCACAGTCGTCAAAATCAGAGTCTGAAAAAATCTGAGTCTGCCGAGTATTTTCTTTTCTGCACTCTCTTCGCTCCCTCATGAGATGTCGATGCCATCTTGCCTTTCTTTACATTTCGTAACTCATGCACACACAAGGATTAGATGCCAAGTCAATGAGTCTAACATTCCTCCAAGTAGAGAGGGAACAGCAGTTCAGGGGTTCTCAAAGTCGGTCCTGGAGGCCCACTGTGGCTTCAGGTTTTTGGTTCAACCAGATTTACTCTGTGACAACTAATAACAGTGATCTCATTTAATTAAGTTGGTATTCTCTTATTCTACATTAAGAAAGCACAGAGGCATGATTTTTACATTTATAAAGACACTAGCAAAATACCCGAGCTTCGCAGCGGCAAAGTACTTCCTTAAAATTTTTATTAAGAAGACAATTAAACCTTTTTAAAACTGAAGGAAAATATACCAATAATTGTTTGTTAAGGATCTCTTTGTATGCCACGTTGTCAGTTCGGCCCTCCAGTTGTAATATGACTAAGCTGTAGCTGTGCGCTGAGCTTACTCTTGAGCATGCAACGTACAGTTGGCCATGTGAACAGTAATCTTGTTTCAAATCTCACAGCTTGGATTGTTGCTGTCATAATCAGTTTGAGTTTCATGGTTTGTTTCAATTACGACAGTGTTTGTAGGACTTGTGTTGAAGAGACATTCGGCATCTGTCAAGCGTTTTAAGTATACAACCAGTTTCATTGATAACTTCACATCCAGCTTTTGGGAGTTTAAACATTTCTAAACATCAAAGTGTCCACTACTGAAATCGTCACCTGTGAATCTAAGATGTTTAAGAGGCATTGGCGGTTGTCCAAAGGTGTAAAATATTTGGCCATTTCGGTACACTTAAGCATTTCACCCTTCTAGTGCTCCTGTGTAGTATAATTATCTCCTGTACCGTCATCAGTCCACACCTTGAACCTGTCCCAGTCATTCAATAAATAAGACACAATGTTCCTCCGGATATCAAGAGTGAGCCTGATATGGCCGTGCAATATGTAATAAAGAGAATGGAAAAGGCAGGTGCCATCTCCGGGCATGAAAACCACTTGATAAGTGACAGTTCTTTGATCGATGGTGATCACCTCAATAGACATGTTAATGGGGGTACGGTTAGAATGATAAAGGAAATGGGTACCTGAACAATGTAAAGTAAGTCTAAAATACCTACACAATAACTATAATCATAATAAATGAACAATGAAACAGCAGGGAGACGTGAATACCGTGGCGAAGCAAGGAAGGGAATGTAGAGACTGGAGCGACAGACGGCCTTATATAGGCAGGCAGCCAACAACGTGGGAGGCGTTGGGATGGGGGACCCAACGCCGCCTCACACGGTGACCGAGCTGCAGGCTATGGACGTATATATGTACGTAAGTAGGATTCAGTTAGCGTTGGGAACCCGCGTACCAAATTTCTTGAAGATGGGCCCATAAGTAAAGACCGTTGAAAAGTTCAATATGACGGCCGACAGTGGCATCATATCACCGAAATAAGTACCAAATTTCAGCCTTCTACCTACACGGGAAGTTGGAGAATTAGTGACGTTGGAAAGTTCAATATGGCAGCTAACAGTGGCGTCACACCACCGAAATAAGTACGTACATTGGTTTCGGTTAGCGCAGGGAAGCCGCCTACCAAATTTCGTGAAGATGGGGCCAGGAATAAGAAACTTGAACATGGCGAACATTGTCAACCGTTACGCGTAGAATTTTGAAATGAAACCTGCTTAACTTTTGTAAGTAATCTAAGTAATCTGTAAGGAATGAGCCTGCCAAATTTCAGCCTTCTACCTACACGGGAAGTTGGAGAATTAGTGATGTTTGGAAAATTCAATATGGCGGCCGACAGTGGCGTCATACCACCGAAATAAGTACGTACATCTGTTTTGGTTAACGTAGAGAAGTCACCTACCAAATTTCTTGAAGATGGGGTCAGCCTTCTACCTACACGGGAAGTTGGAGAATTAGTGACGTTGTAAAGTTCAATATGGAGGCTGACAGTGGCGTCATACCACCGAAATAAGTATGTACATTGGTTTCGGTTAGCGCAGGGGAGCCACCTACCAAATTTCGTGAAGATGGGGCCATGAATAAGAAAGTTCAACATGGCGGACATTGTGAAAATTAGTGACGTTGGAAAATTCAATATGGCGGCCGACAGTGGCGTCATACCATCGAAATAAGTACATACGTCGGTTTCGGTTAGCGCAGGGAAGCCGCCTACCAAATTTCGTGAAGATGGGGCCATAAATAAGTAAGTTCAACATGGCGGACGTTGTCGACCGTTACGTGTAGAATTTCGAAATGAAACCTGCTTAACTTTTGTAAGTGAGCTGTAAGGAATAAGCCTGCCAAATTTCAGCCTTCTACCTACATGGGAAGTTGGAGAATTAGTGATGAGTCAGTGAGTGAGTGAGTGAGGGCTTTGCCTTTTATTAGTATAGATTTAGAAATACAGATAAAATTCCATTACAACGAACTCCCAGGGACCTAAAAAGTATTTCGTTGTAACGAAAATTTCATTGTAACGAGATTCTGTATTTGCTACTATAGTGCTTTGTTTAACTTGTGTCTAGGCATTTGCAATCATTTCATTAGCTTCTTTCACGTTAAATTTTAAATTTCCTCCTGCCTACAAGTTATGCTGATGAGAATTGTCAGCATTTCCTTGCCATAATACACTTTCAGGGAGCAAATGATGCCTAAATCCAATTGCTGAAGCACTGCTGTGCAATTGGTTGGGAGGAATTCAACGTGAACATTATCTAAATGTGGAAGCATGTTGTGTGCAGCACAGTTGTCAATCAGAAGCTGAATCATCCTTTTCTTCTTCATATTGTGAGGTTTCTGAACACTTTCGGGATCTCCCCCACTCCCCACCCAACGGGAACGACACGCTGAAGTGCGTCCCAAACACGATTGCAGAGTCTGTGGAAGATTATTTGTCCGTTTCTGGGGCAGGGCAATAGCAGGCTCACAGCGGTGCAGTGAAGCGCCACAGAAGCAAATCATAAAAGATTGGGGTCATACTATAAGTCCCTGTCTTGCACCCCAAAACACAGTACTTTAGCAAAACCAGCTTTATTCAGCTTGAACCAGCAATGGCAGTTATTTATTGCTGTGTGATCTGCCACTCTACTATACACAGAGACAGCAGTCAGGCAGGGTTGTGGCCAGGTCAGTGACCAAGTAATCCTATTATCTGCATTTACAATGTACGTGCTCCTAAACTTGCATCACCCATCAAGATTTGTTGTTTATTTTGGCAAAGTGAGCCTGCTTTTGCCCCGTACAGACGCAGAGATCGCACTTTGGGATGCTCTTCGGCGTGCTGTCTAGTTGGGGGAGGTCCCAAGAGAGTTTACAAACCTCACATTTTATTTAATGAGTGCCGCATTAATTGTAATGTTTCTTAAACGAGCATCACTGAACCAAATAAAAACCGCTTTTTCGATGTCTTCAAATGCAGCAGTTCACCTACGTTTGCGACCTGAGTTTTTCTTTTTTTGCTTGGTCTTTCAAGAAAGATGACAGTGTCGATGGCAACGTCTTTTTTTCTTTTTGCCACAATCGAGAGCTGCAAAAAAATTAGTTTTTTTTTTTTTTTTTTTTTGATATGAACCGTTATCGTTTTTCTGTGTCTGCTGTTTCTATAGGATAGGAGGATGACAGCAAAGCAAAAAATGCAAAAAACAGTACAGTACGAGAAAAGTTTGAAAGAAAAAAAAAAAAATTGTGGATCGTTGTGCACAACTGAGCTGCGGCCATAGAACTAACTGTTCTGCGGATGATTCATTCAGGCATTTCAAGGTCTTTTGGGCACTTTGTTGTAATGAATATCTCCTGAAAGTAGTTCGTAGTAACAAGATTTCTATAGACTCGCGTCATATGGGGAAACTGTCCCGACCATAAAAATACTTCTTTGTAATGGAAAATTTCATTGTAAAGATATTCATTGTAATGGAATTTTACCTGTATTTCTGCTTTTGCGATAGATTTAAATGCTTAACTCGCTTTTGTTGCTTTCATTTTACCCCTTTCTCTGTTGAGTTTGCTCCCTTCATTGTATCTTAATAATGACAATTTAAAATGAGCAGAGCAGACACCAAGGCAAACACTGAATCATGAAAGGCTACAAATATTTTAGCATCAGACCCACTAATTAGAAAACAATGGATTAAACAATTTAGAATACCCTGAAAAACAGAATGATCATCAAGATGAAAATAGTGTTAAGATTTATTTAAAATAATAAATAAAAACACATTAAATGTACTAAGTAGTTATATGGGAATATTTTTATTTATTTTTTTTAATCAAACTTGGTTTTCTAATTTCTATATTGTTCCCAAAACACAGAATATGGGCAATAATGGTTCACTTAATTAGCTCAGGATTCCAATTAGAAACTGGTTGGAACAAAAACCGGCAGTCACCAGGTTGTCCCCAGGGCCGACATCGAGAACCCCTGCTCTAAATCTGCATTAGTACAGCAGTGGACATTAGACATGCCTTTCCTACTGTATTTGTGTTGACGTTTTGGTATTTGCATGTTTAACAAAACTTTTTTCTTCTAGAAAACAATTTAATGTTTTTGGTTTGCTTTTCTGGGGAGAACATAATGCTAGGGGGTTTACCTTATTACAGAGAACAAGAACACTTGCATGCTGCACATTTAGGCAGCCCACGTAATGAATTAAATGTTTTTACTTTGCCGGTACCAGGTTTTGGAGGTTTCTCTAAACAGGAACCCTCTAAGTGTTTAAAGTCCGCAGATACAAATGTACATGCAAGTAATTTTGGAGAGTAATGTAAGAATTTAGGGAAATCCCCAATCAAAGTACGCAGAGTCACATGCAAATAAAGCCCCCCCCACCTCAAAATCTGTAAAGGCAAATATATATTTTAATGTTATAACTCATGCTGAACCATTTAAAGTTTAAACTTTTACATAATCTTATAAGGTTTTCAGAATATAAAGCAGGGAATCAGAGACCATTCCTCTTTACAGAATATCTTCAAATCATCCAGGTTTTTCTGTGAGGTTTAAGTCCGAGTACTGAGGCAGCCATGTATGAAGCTTGATTTTGTGTTCTTTCAACTATTTTTGTGTTTATTTGAATGTTTTGGATCATTGTTCTGCTGGAGAATTAGTTGAGCTACTTTTAGTTTTTTGACAGAAGCAGCTAGATTTAAATTTAAAATCTGGTATTTCAAGGACTCCATGATGCTATGTACCTTTAATAAGGTTCCCAGGGCCTTTGGAAGAAAAACCTAATATCGTGGAACGTCCACCATTTT
The DNA here is from genome assembly GCA_026402145.1 of Polypterus bichir lapradei. NCBI lineage: Eukaryota > Metazoa > Chordata > Cladistia > Polypteriformes > Polypteridae > Polypterus > Polypterus bichir. Next base: position 24,321,485 of record JANRMT010062789.1, read on the forward strand.
TGACAGTGGGATTGGGGAAGAATACTAGGTTCTTCTCGGTATATATATATATATATTTATTATATATATATATATATATATAAATATATATATTATATATATCTCCCCAACCCATCTTGGGTGTTTTTTTGCCAAAGCTCTCAATTTTCATTTAGTCTGACCATAAAGGCACAGTTCATATCAAAGCTCTTGTGGCATGTAGAAAACTCTGAATCACAAACATAAATTGCCTAATAACAGGAAAGGCTTTTTTCTGACTTGCCTTCCAAAAAATCTGTTGGCACAGAGGGGGGTGTCCGAGGGTAGTTTTGGAGACTTGGTGACCCTAAGATACTACTTCTTTCATTTTTTTTTTTAGTTACCCTAACTATACATACTGGCATTTGTAGGGGAGTAGCTACTTTTTAGCCACACCCAGGCTTATGAAAAGCAACATACTATTCTCTCATTTGAATTGTGTGTTCTCTTATCTCTTCCATGTTGATGAATGAATAAGGGAACTTTGCCTGTGTCACTTCATATGCATACTATTGTGTGACAGGAAAAAAAAAATGTTTCCAAGAATTTCCAGGGTTGCCAATAATTGTGGCACATGTGGTTGTTAAAAATATTTGATTTTATTCCCCAGGAAAAAAAAAAAAAAAAAAAAAAAAACTAACCTTAATCTCACACCGAAACAAATTATACAAATTCATCCCTTAATTGGAATTTACCAAAAGGTGACCTTTTTAAAAACCCTTTTTACTCATCTCCACCAGGAGTGGTGGTAAATATGGATGGGACACACAATTTTTAAAAAAGGACAAGCTTAGAGGGTGATATTGTAGTCGGGGGACTGGGTTTGTTTCATTACCCAGAAATTAACTGTGCTAACCTATTCCACTAGCAGCGCACAAGAACAGGAGTTTTTGCTTGTAATACATAACGGTTTTACACAGTAGGTTAAAGCAGCAACAATGGGGAGAGCAGTCTAGATTTAGTATTCTACAATATTCCAGATACAATTCATGAGATAGGATCTTGTGGTCATAATATAATACATTTTACAATGTTTTTGAATGCATAACATTTGTAAAACATTTAAATTTTTACTATGGTGTATTTTGAACAGATGTAGCCTAGCCTAAGATACTGTAGATAAATTGGGATATGCTTTTCAAGTGTGGAGACAACTGAAAGTGTTTTACATGTTATGCATGTTTATCTCAGAATCTAGAAGCAGTAAGAAATTGGTGTGGTGGTTAAGGCTGTGGACTTAAAAACTTAAGGCTGTGGGTTCAAATCTGGCTACTGACATTGTGTGACCATGAGCAAGTTACTTGACCTGCCTGTGCTCTAATTGGAAAACAAAAAGAAATGTAACCAATTGTATCATAAATGTTGCAAGTCACCTTGTAAATTCAAGAACTAAATGATGAATAAATGTGATGGATAAATCAGGAGCTAAAAAGTTACACCTGATAAAACAGCTGTATAAAAAGTTATATAATTCCATTGTTAACACTGGGGCATAGGACAGCAATGATTAAAAAGGATATTTATGAAGATAGAAGGCACTGGTGAGAAGTATTGCAGAAAAGGCAAAGGATGAGACAAAAAGATTCTTTCAGTATTTTAGTAGTAGAACAAACCATCAAGGAGGAGTTGAGTATTAGGAACAGTAAATGTGTGCTAGAATATACAGATAATGAAATGGCAAATACTTTGAACTTGCATTTTACTTAAGTTTATGCATGTTGTGAATTAGATTACCTTTCAAAGCAAAGGGGACTACATGAGAGGTGCTTGAAGATTTAGAAATTGAAGAGGAAGTAGTACTGCTTGGATTAAATAGGCTGAAACTGAACAAGTCAACAGGACCAAGATAACTTTTATACTCGAGTGATTAAGCAAAATAGCAAGTAGAGATCTAATCCCTTGGCACACATTTTTTGAAAATTTAGGAGGAAAACTAGAGTAACCCCTACAAATTAGAGGCCTGCAAATAATATTCCATTGTATAAAAAGGGTGATAAGCCTTATTCAAGTAACTGTAGGCAAGTAAGGTTAATATGCTTCATGGGTAAATTATTAGAAGGAATTATTAATGAAAAGGTTGAACAGCACATGACTAGATAGTGTTATTTATCTACTTCTCTATTAGCACAAAGTCAGCATTTGTTTATATAAGGAAGGTTGTGTTTCATTAATATGTTGGAATTCTATCAGGACGCAACAAAAGCCTACAATAAGAGAAGTTTTTCTTCATATGAAAAGACAAAACACATTACATAAATTACAAAGAAGTGTGGTGATGAGTAGTGGAGTATTGGCACTAAACATTTGACTTCTGTATCAATACCATCTTTTAAACCTTAGTACGAGTAATAAAGCAGTTCAGAAGCAAATAATGGATAACTCCAAAACCATCTTAGCCTCAGTCACAGTCCCCTCAGTTTGCCCGATCTTAATCATAGTAGCAAAGCCAGTTTTTTTTTTTTTTTTTGTAGTCTGCCAAAATGGAGAGTAAAAGCAACAAGTGTAACCTTAAATGTGAGTTAAGATCTTGAGTTATGCCCCAGAAGATTTACTTTTACAAATGACACAATCAGCAAAGACAACAAGTTTATAACTGACTCATAAAGGCATCCTACAAGTATACTGGATCTGGGGCAGTTTATTTATTTTTTTTTTTTTAGGATTTTGTTGGTGGAAGGTCAATGGGATTATTGGCTCCTCCAGAAAAATTAAAATAAAACTGATTTGTAACTATAGAGAATTGTGAAATATCAGTTCATTGAAATCTATTGTAGTATTCGGTGAACTTGGGGAAAACTACTCTCAAAAGAATTCAAGGACACGAGTACATGATCCCTTTTTGTCTACTGACAGAAAACCAGATAAGCAGATTTACAAAGCAATACACATACAAACAAATTAATCCTTACCATCAAACTCTGGGAAGTAGTCCACTAAATGAGAGTACATTATCTTCTCTTCTAGGAGGTCTTTCTTATTCAAGAAAAGGATAACAGAGGAATTCTGAAACCAGGGATATGTGATGATAGTTCTGAATAATGCTTTGCTCTCTTCCATACGGTTCTGATACAGGCAGAGAAAAAAAAAAAAATGTAGTGGGAAATTACATACCAAAAAACTTTAAAAAGTATTAAGAGTTAAATTCAGAAATGACATTTGACCCTACCTCATTGTCAGACTCTACTAGAACTTGGTCGTACTCACTAAGAGCTACAAGAAACATGATGGATGTTACATTTTCAAAACAGTGAATCCACTTCCTGCGTTCTGATCTCTGTCCACCAACATCAACCATTCTATAGAAATTAAGAGATGACGGTTACTGTTTGGATAATGTTAAGGAATTACTAAAAAGTAAATACATAAGCACTTATTTTAACATTGCACAGCAGAAAATATTACGCAGAAGAATAGGAAAGAACACATAGTCAATATGATTACCAATCATTCACATTATACACACACAAGTTATTTAGCAACAAATAATTAGAACACTGATATACAAGGTTCAAGTGACCTCTGGTGAAAGATAGGACTGTCTAAATTATCTGGTATTCTTGATGTCATCTGCACTGAACAGATGCTGATGATGTGAATGAGCAGAACATAAAATATCACTTCTTCCATCTTTGTGACAGCACCTGTGCCCATGCATACTGAATAAAGGAAACGATGAAAGCAGTAAATAAAATAATCTAACTTGTGAGAAGCCTTGATCATATGAACAACCTGCCTGACACCTTGCTAAAACCTTTAAACTGTCATTTGCAGATTGTTTAGACAGAGGCAGGGTACTGCAGTCAGGCGAGGGAACCACCAAAGGCCAAATGAATTCTGTGCACCTTACAGCCTAGGTGTGACACTTTTTCCCAAATCTCTCTCAAGTTGTGAGTTTCTAATCCCCTTCCAGTATTGGATTCAATATTTTTTTTGGATGGCAGTTTGTTTCCCATTGTCAGAGATAGCTAAAACAGTATACTGCTTTGATTAATGGGACCCACAAAAAGCAACCCAAAATAACACTCCTTAAGAGCAGCCTGGTTTGCTGTGCTGAACTGGCCTACTTAAAGGCAAGACGCAACCTAATTTGAAATGGTCTCCTATTAAATTAACTGTTAATAAGGCTGTTATTTTTTGTTCTTGTAATTAATCAATTCTTTAAAGTGCCTTTTATGGCAAGCATTACATTATCATGTTGTGAAGGGAGGCAAATATGGCAACATCCTCCCAAAACACACCACACACAGCTGTAGCTCTCTACCTAGCACATTTCACATTACCAGACCAGAGGATGGAAAGGACGTGTGTTTAGACAAAAATAATTCTTTTAATTTGAACAGGTTTCAAAACAAAGCAGTACAGGTGCATAATCAATGTTGACTTAGAAATTCAATATTAACTTTGACTTGTACTCAATCTGCTATATAACCGTATTAATGTTTTCTATATGTTGCCTTGTTGGGCAGCGGTAAAAATCACTTTTATGAGGTGTACATTCTAGCTCCAAACCACACATTATGGAACATGCATGCATACACAAAAATACAGTATATATGTTAGACCCCTTACAGCTCATTGAAGATGTGCTGTGTGCCTCCAGAAAAGAGATTAAATGAAAAGCTGTTTAGCTAAATGCCTTTGATATGTCATCCAGTAAAACAAAGCAAATGTGTTAAACAAAAACAATCAAACAACATTGCTTATTCATTAGTTGGCTCCCCTAGAAAAGATCATAATTAACTGGATTGGAATGATTTTTCAAACTAGCCGTTTTCTTCAATTTGTATCACGTCTCCAGTCCTGCAATCAGTAAATTTAGCCTATTTAAATGGAGAAACGTAAATCACTCTGCTGTTTGGTATGATTGCGTGTCCCACACTGAACATGGACTGGAGAAAGCAAAGGAGAGAGAGTTATCCGAGAAGATCAGAAAGAAAATTAGACAAGCATGTTAAAGGCAAATGCGAGAAGACCATCTCTATGCAGCTTGATGCTCCTTTGACAACAGTTGCAAATATTAAGAAGTTTAAGGTCCATGGGACTGTAGCCAACCGCAGCTGGAAGAGGGAAAATTGGCCCCAGAATGGGCAGAAAGATAGTGAGAATGGAAAACAAAGCCAAGGACAACAAGCTGAACTCCAAGATCAAGGTCCATCATTGTCTGATCAAAACAATCGTCACTCAGAGTGACAGTGGGCTCTAAGGAAGAAGACCACTGTTGAAAAGAAAAAGTCAGTGGAATTTGCTAAAATGCATACGGACAGGAAACAAGTGCTTCTGAGAGAACATCCTTTAGATGTCAAAAAGCTTGAGTTTTGCCTTTGCTAAGTCACATCAGCTTTATGTCTACAGATGAAAAAAATAAGTTTTCAAACATGTTGAACGGTTCTCATGTTCAAAATATGTCCTTTGATATTTGTTCTTCCTGAGAAGAACTAACAGTGAGCTGCCTAACAGTGGGCATTCCCAATACAAGTGGCTTATTTGCTGCAAACACATGCAGCAAAGATCATCGATCTTGTTTAAGCCTTTGGTAGCATAGCCTGTAAGTTAATACGCAGTGGTAAAATTTTTACTTGTATAATTACTTATATAGTTTAACAGCTATTGCCAAACTAACTTTTTTTTTTTTATTTGTATGCTTAACACTAGGTTTCTTTACTTTGTATTTTCACACCTGCTCTTTGTTAATAAACTGGGAATTTGAACACCTTGTGTCAAGCTGGTTTCCAAGTCACTATATTGATAATGACAGGAGTTTAGCTGCATGAATACCTATTGCATCCTAATAGTGAGATCAGAACACCATACCTATTGTTAAACATTGAAGAGGCTCAGTTAGGTTTTGGGGCTGCCTTGCCAAGTCTGGCATGGGGTGCCTTAAGTCTGTGCAGGGAACAACGAGATAAAGACTGTCAAGACTGAAACATACTATATTATTTTACAAGTATTATCAATAACACATTTTAAAGTTGTAACTTAACTCCTGCTTGTCTTTTACTCTATGTAATTGTCCAAGGTTATAGATGTAAAAGGGAAGGTGGAGAGAAGTTATAAAAGTACAATACCTTGTAAATAGTGCTAAGTCTATGGGATTTGAGGCATTCTGAGAAAAGCTACACGATAAAGAATACAAAAGGGGAAAGTAGAATACAGAACTCTACCAAGACATAACACACTCTAATGTACCAATTTCTAATCTTGTCCTTTCTTGTCGTACCCAATGCAAATGTTAACAACTTTAACTCTGCCACCTCCAGCTCGGTGTTCTGTTTTTTGGTCAGTGCCACCATCTCCAACCCATATAACAAAACTGGTCTCACTATCATCTTGTAGACCTTCCCTTTCACTCTTACTGGTACCCGTCTGTCATAAATTACCCCTGACACTCTTGTCCACCTACTCCACTCTGCCTGCACTCTGTCTCTCTTTCACACTTCCCCATTACTCTCTACAATTGATGCCAGGTATTTAAAAACTCCTCCACCTTTGCCAACTCTATTCCCTGTATCCTCATCATTCCTCTGACCTTCCTCTCCTTCACACACATGTATTCTGTCTTGTTCCTACCGACTTTCATTCCTCTCCTCTCTAGAGCATATCTCCACCTCTCCAGGGTCTTCTCAACCTGCTCCCTACTCTCGATACAAATCACAATGCCATCCATCCATCCATCCAACCCACTATATCCTAACTACAGGGTCACGAGGGTCTGCCATCCAGAAACATCATAATCCACAGGAACGTTTATCTAATCTTGTCTGCCAACCTGTCCATCACCATTGCAAATAAAGGGCTCAGAGCTGATCTCTGATATAATCCCACCTCTACCTTGAATGCATTTTTCACAGACCTCATCAACGTCACACTTCCCTTGTACATATCCTCTACCACTATTAAATACTTCTCTGCCACTCCCTACCTCATACAATACCACAATTCCTCTCTAGGCACTCTGTCATATGCTTTCTCAAAGTCCACAAAGAGACAATGCAGCTTCTTCTGTTCTTCTCTGTACTTCTCCAACACCTTCAGAGCAAACCAAGGTTATTCTAGTTAACGAAAACTAAAATCAAAACTGAAACTATTAAAAAAAAAAAAAATTTCATAAATTGAAATAAAATATTTAAACCGAAATGAAAAAAGTAAAACAAAACTATTAAAAGTAGCTGGAAAGACTAACTGAAATAAAATAATTTACTAAAATAATTTGTTTTCATTTTTGATTGTTCTTGCTGTTAGTTGTTAACCCTCATTACTTTTAACTCTAAACCAGAAAGTCATCCCTCACAAGCCACCCACACATTTATCCACTGAAAGGTGGCTGTTAATGGTGGGCAGGTGTTCACACAGCATTTGCAGTGACAGAGAGCTGAATATGCACGTAAAGTGTGAGGAATAGAAAGAGACTTGTGCCACCTTTCTTTGCACTTGTAGAACAAGATGTAATTCAAAAGCCCAAAATCAAAATGTGCTGGTCAACAAAAACTTTACCATATGGAAAAATCATGAGTGAGTAAAGTTTCAGATTATTTCTCAGGTGCCTACTTTGTTGACAGAAAGTCACCTGCCACTTCACACATGAAGTATAAAGAAAGTATAGCAATCATGAAAGAAATTCAAGCTCGAGATTTTAATGAATCTCAGAAATACTGTTTTTTGGGATTGATTATATAATATACACACACACACACAACAAATAGTTGTTCATCCTCCTTCTCCAAGAAGGCTGAATACTCAGAGATGCTTGAAGGGAGGCCATCCATTGACTTAGTAGTCTAACTGGGTGACTTTAATTATGAGAGAGATACCTGGAAGAATGCGATTACAAGGGACAGCTTTACTGGATATGAACCAGAATGGCAAGTTATTTATGCGCTAGTCATTAATTGTACATAACAAAAACACCACATTCAAATACAAAGGCTCAGCAGTGCACCTGGTACCAGAGCACCTTGAGTTGAAGGTTAAAGATAGAATTTGCAGAGGTATCCTCTGACCCAGAGCCATGTTTTGGACAGTTGTGTGAAGAGAATGGAGAGGGGCAGAGCTATAGACTGATCCCCACTTGGTAGGGAGTTGTACATCTAGCCTACACCTAGCTATAAATTCAAGTGAAACCTAGACAAGCAGTTTGGCTGTCCTGAAAACGTCTGGTTAAAGCTTCCATTTGTGAGAGGTTCGACACCTACTATACCTCCAAGAGACCTTCCCCAATGTGCAAAGTGAGGTTGGAGATATGGAGTCTAAATTGATCCAGTACAAGTTCCCTGATATGGAAATGGCTACTAAAAGCTGTGATCTTAAGGTGGTTGAGGCATCTCATGGCGGCAATACTAGAGCATAGTACAGGATATCAGAGGTGTGGGAAGCTGTCAGACTGAAGATGGTGGCCTTCAGAGAAATGCTTTCTGTGAGATCATCAGATTGTGTTGAGGAGTATCATGATGCTATAAATGCTGCAAAAGTGGTTGTGAAAGCAAAACTTCCAGCATGGAGGCCATGGAGAAACACTAACCAGATGACCTGGGAAACAATTCCTCAAGAGGGAAGGTGCAGCTCTGCCCATATGTGCATTCTGCTTCATATACTTTATAAACAAATTTTACTCCCTTATCATTTGTTCCGATTGTCACTGCCTATGCTAGGAAAATGGTTTCCATTATTCAAAAAAAACATTGTGAATTTTAAAATTTTCCAGAAAAATTAAAAACGCATCATTTCCAAACTCTAAAATTTGAAGGTTTTTCCAATGACTTAAATAGGAGGGCCACATATTCAAAAACCCATCTCTGCAATGAGCTTAAAATATGAGCACATCAGAAGCTGTTGAAAACAACAAACGATGCCTGGAAAGATATTTGAAGGTTCGAGTTTCCCCTTTGCCCCCACAAAAATTGGGAATCTTATTCAGTAAGATGGACAAACAGATTTTACAGATAGAAATCAATATGGCTCTAGTGATCAATCTGTGTGTTCTTTATGCTACAAACACACTAATAGCACAACGGAATCAATCAATCACAACAAGATTTATATCTATAGCATTTTTTTTTTTTTTTTTTAATACAAAATAAGTAGCTCAAAACGCTATATAAAAGGTGTTAAAGAAAAAATTGCAAGTAAAAAGAAAATTAATCAAGTTCAGGAATGCCTAGAACATATTCTGTCAAGTACTCAGATTTCTGTGACAACAGGCACTTCTAACGAAAAGGGAAATTTGAAGATCTGAACTGTGTATAGGGAAGAACATTGCTTAATGAAGAGATATCCTAAAGATGTTCTTTCAGTATTTTAATAGTAAGAAAATAGCATTTCACCTCTTTACAAAGAAATGGAATACAGAAAGGAAAACAAAAAACAAAACTGAATTCATATACTCCTGAAGTTTTAACTAATGTAAAGGCAATACCAAAACAGAAACGTTAGAGTAGTATTAAACAGTTTAATGAGTAACTAGGGTTAAAAAGACAAGTGTGTCAAAATAATTCAATCACATAAAAGCTAGAACATGTAGTCTCAGTTTATTAATTTATCCATGAGAATAAAACTACCTGATAAGCACACATACATACATACACATACATACATACATACATAAAAACAATTGTTTACAATTGATTTTGCAACACTACCTGAAAATGATGCTTTGCAAGTCAAAGGGATATTCAATAATCCCAGTTGTAGGAATTCGAACTCTTAATACATCTTGCTGGGTGGGAAGGTAGGAGGGCTCTGCAATTCGGTCTAGATCACTTAAATAGCTACAGAAGAGAGGGGTGGACAAGAACTCATTAAATCAAGGATACAACTACAGCATCACTTTTGAAGTTGACCTTGTAGGGAATGAAGACCAATATTAATATTACATATGTGGCTAATGGTTTTATCTAAGTCATATGAGATATTAGCATACAAGTACTACTGTTTAAGTAAAGCAGCCAGTCAGAAGCAGGAATTCCATGGTCATCTTTGAGTTTTAAAGGTCCAGAGTCATAGTCAATAAAGCACACTGCACGCTATGTATTAAATATCAGACGCTTCAATATCCTTAACAGATGAGCAAAGTAACAGTTCAGAGCAGGAGAAAGTAATATTTTCAAAAGCTAATAGCACACTTACTATTTAGTAGAATCAGACAACTGATATTCTCGTCTCCGGTCATAGCACTCTTGAATTCCGGGGTCATTCCATAACATTTTAATGGCATTTACATAGGGGAGCTCAAACGTTGAGACTTTTTCCACATCAACCTCTCGAACCAACAGTGCATTAGACTGCAAATTAAAACAAACAGTAAAGTAGAATTCCATTTGCCTGCTCACCCAACCATTCCCAATCAAATGAAACAAGGCGCAAGAAGCTACAGGCATAAGGGGACAGGTCACACACAGTCACACACCTTCCAAAGTTCAGAATAGAAAGTTTTAAAATAGTGTTCAACACTTCACACTCCATCCTAGGCCAAGTTAGACTACTTACCTTGTTCTGCTCATATTTATATGAGACATTCAAAGTCTCCATTGCACGGATCATGGACTGCATGGCAGTGAAGATATTCTGGTAGACCAGCTTAGTGAAACCTCTCTTGTCCTCATCAGAGTAGCCTGCTCCATGGATGATCCTCATCTGTTTGATAAAGGTGCTCTTTCCGCTCTCTCCTGTTCCTAAAACAGATACAACCATGGAGAACTATTAAACAGGTTTCATACAAAATTTGAGGTGAACTTCTTTCAGAATGCTTGCATATTCTGTCATGTACATCACAGTAAAACTCTCTCCCTCCCAATTTATTCTCATTTCTCAATAGTGGAGATTATCTTCTCTAAACCATTTAACTCAAATTGATTAAGATCATAAACTGTTAGTTCACCAGGGGGTTTCTACATTCATTTAAAGAGCAGTATGAAGCTCTGCTGTCCTTTATATGGAATTGAACACCACAAGGTTTAAAAAATTTTTTAAATGAAATCATAGTCATGAAGGTGTATGCATAATGAAAGTTTCCTCAATACTGTAAATTTCCGTTTATTGTGCGATGTCGGTTCATTCAGCAGAAACGTCTTCCAGCCATATCTTAAAACAAAAATCTTTTGAGGGCACCAGTTAGGGCATTTACATCCACATTTAGTATAAATTAAATAATTGCATATTACCCATAATTGTATTGCTAACACTGTTGTTAATCTGAAATTTTGCACTTCCAATTTGAAACATAAAATTGCTAAAGCTGACAATATGTGGTGAACTTTTTTTTGAAAAAGACTTTAAAGCAACCACAGAAGAGGAAGCTGAAAGATGTGTGGTTTATAGGCAAAGTCCCAAGAACATCCTTATAGGTTAGCCACAGCATGTGCTATCACATGCAAATTGTTTTCAACCTTGAATAGCCTGGGACACAATCTTTGAGGTGATGTATGGAATGTAAACATTAAAACTTATAGATTTACAAATACTTTTAATATATAATTTTTTGAGAGAGTTCTATAACAAGAGTTCACAGTCCCTGAGGTCAATAAGCAACTTGAGCTCGATAGCAAGAAATGGTGTGTCATTAACTGTATAAATGTCTCTCCTACTGAAATTCTGTTCCACCAAACACAACACAAATGTCTTTCTCTGTCTCTGTCTCTCTCCCTCTCCCTCTCTCTCTCTCATAAGAAGTTGAGCAATTTAAAAAAAAAAAAAAAAAAAAAAAAAAAAAAACAACCACACACTATGACACAAGGGGACAAAAATGTGCCACACTCAAATAGTACAGGTTTGGAACACTGATGTTTTTTTATCGTACCAATTCTTACCCCACTAGCTCATACTGTTTTTGGTGAGCCACTTTGCCCAAAACAATTTTCACTGCTTAAGCAAAGTCATTTAAGCCAATAACTCTGCTCATAATGGATTTCAGATTTAAAATGGATAGATCACTATCTGCCTTCCTGTCTACCCACCACCACGACTTGAAAAGTAGCTAATGCCCATCTGAATCCACACCTTTATGAAAGACCTGGTTTAAAATTAGGGAAGTCTAAAAAAAAAAAAAAAACAATCTGTGTTACACATGCTGTCATCTTATTACATGGAAGCAGCCTGACAGCAGGCTCATGCAATGTAACTTTAATAAGCAGAATCCGTGAAACAGACAGCTTTGTCTGAACTTAATAAAACACTCTTGTGATTTCATAAGTGGACAGCTCACAGAGTAACAAATTGAGATTACCAGTTTTCTAGAAATGTTTCATTTAGACTAAAGATTTTAATTTTAAACACATTTCATAATTAATAGTATGCTCTTTTTAATTGATCACTAGCCATAAATTGTTATTAACACAGACAGACCATACATTTGCCAAAAAAAATAATTTATGCATGTATGGAATTGTTTTCTCATCAAGTGAAGAGAGTTATGTACTATATTTTTGTTTAGTAACTGCTCAGCAGTCAGTTGCACATGTTGCCTTTCACCTTGTCAGCTGAAGGGATTGATGTTCCACATATGCTCCATTGAAATGGAATTGTAGGAGGAAGAACATGCTAAAGAGGCCGATTTCACAAGGGTAGATGAATTAGTGGCCACAATGTCTTGTGTGTTATCAGGAATACACACAATTACTTTGTCCGCTAGTCTGTCTACACAGCAGCAGTTATGATATCTGTGCTGAAAAGCCATGCCGCTGGAAAACATTGTCTGTTCGAACACCAATCTTGTTATCTAAATAGCAGTAAGTAAGCTCAGTGCAAAAATGTCATTTGTTAATGAAAAACTATTGTTTAGCTGGGTTTTAAGTTCTTGTATCTCAATAAACAGTATCATCTCCAGACAGAGGAGCAGCTTCAGCGACAGACTGATGTCACTGTCCTGCTCCACTGACAGACTGAGGAGATAGTTTCTCCCCCACACTATACGACTCTTCAGTTCCATCGGGGGGGGGCTTAAACGTTAACATTATACAAAGTTATTGTCCATTATACCTGCATTTTTATCACACTTTAATATTTTTTTTTTATTAGTATGCTGCTGCTGCAGTATGTGAATTTCTCCTTGGGATTAATAAAGTATCTATCAAAAAAAATTAAAAAAAAAAAAAAAAAAAAAAAATCCATCATGGGGCAACAATATCCCTAGTTGGAATTTTTTGCCTTTGGTGAAAGAAGCCTTTACAGTTATCCACATTTATTAGTAAACTACAGTACTATGTTCTATTATTGTTGTTTACACCCACTGTGCAATTTCCACTGACTGCCAGCCATTAATTTCTATTTCTAGCTTGTGCTGCCAATATGGTTGGTTACTAAAGGTTTTTTGTATGGAGTACTGCATTGCAGATGCACTGCTTTTACATTTCAGTGCAGAAGTTCACCATTTTTTCCACCACTCAGAATGCTCCTAATCCAAGTTTTGTTTGGCAAGCTTTATTTTGTTTGGATGTGTCTGTTCTGTTGCCAGTGGTGCAAGGGCAGGACATTTACCTTAAATACTACTCAAGTATCTATTTGAAATTGACACGTCTCAAAGTTGAAGTCTATTATCAGATGTTGCAATGCAGCAAGGCAATTGAATGTCCCAGTGCAAATTTAACCATACAATTGATATTCTACAATTTACTTAAACAATTACATTCAGCTTGCAGTTTTTATTTCTGTAGAGTACATTAACTAGACCCTCACTATGCCACACCTCATTTGTTAAAAGGCATTTTTTCAAAATTTGATCCATTTAACTTTAAGATTTATTTTCATTAGCACCTTTATTATAAGCACAGGTGTAGTTAATTTTAAAATATCCTCAAGCTTTAAGAGCAAGACTCAAAGTGGTGAAAAGTAACCATGTTACGACAGAGTAAAAAAAATAAATAATTTAACTTAGGTTAAGAATCTCACAGATGTACAAATCCATATTTATACCCATGCATTATCCTTGTAAAAGGACATCAGTCAGTCTTATATATAAGATGTAAGCGCACGACAATGTAAGATTTTTTCTTTTTTTTTTTTTTTTAGCAAAGTTAAGCTAACGTATTAATGGGGGTTCTGCATGAATACATGTAAAAACTTGAGATCAATCCATTCAAACCAGATTGTACTCTTCACACACACAAAAAAAAATAAATAAAAAATAAAATATTAGGTTAGTGGATCCTCACTGTACTTTCTCTAGGACCGTGAAGGCCTCCTTACTCTGTGTATGTATGCTAAGTGTACATACCTTTTGAGATAAAGCCAAACAAACCGATTATACGGCTCAATATAGAGCTCTGAAGCCTGCAAAAAATAAAAGCAGATGTATTTTTAAGCTTCAAGCAAAATTTAATATTTAACCTCATTTGCCAAATTGCCACATATTGTACCTACACAAAACCAGGTCTGGTCCAGGTTCGATCTTTAACCTTTTTACTCTAAGAAATCTGTTACAGGATAAGTTCAGCATTTTTCAAGTTGAACATATTTCATCACAATCACAGTATATATTAAATTTACCCCACTAAACTGCATTCCAAAGTGAAGCATTTTTATAAATTTTAAAAATACCTTGTTTTTGCAGCTTACATTGGGCTGAAGGGCACACAGAACTGAACAATAAAAAGACTTAAACTTATCACATGCATGTACTTCTTAAAGCAAGATGTTATTGAATTTTAATCCCTACGTTGAGATTGTACACAGAGTGTAAAATAGTGTACCCAACATTGATTTAGAAAGGGGGGTGTGGGGGGGTAAGGAATGTAAACCATTTTAAGAGATTCATCCATTTTAAAAGAACCATCTCAGCATGCCGCACGTCTCTCTCTCCCCCCTCCACAGCAACTTTTCAACCCCCCAGGGGCATGGTATCCTCTAGTCCGTTTTATAAATGCCACACACTCCCAACATTAACTTTTCTTTCAGGATTCAGAAAAATAAGCTATTTTAAATTCTACAGTTTGTCCAACTATGATGATGAAGAGTCACTTAGCATAATCACTGTATTTTTACAAGCCAGATTATTCTGATGAAGAGCTCCAACAGATTGAAGAGGAAAGAACAGAAGGGAGAGCACAACTGGAAAGGGGGGGGGGGGGGCGGGGGGCAAAATAAGCAACTGGTGATGTAACAGCAACAGTTGTGAACCTGTGGCCACCAAGTTGAAGGGAGTGGGGCATACTGCTTACAGCCTAAGGAGTGTCAGGGAATGAGGCTAAGTAAATAGGTATTAACAGGTGACATGATTGAAAGCTTTAAAATTATGAAGGGAATTAGTATGTTACTTTAAAATACAATCTGCAACAACAAAAATTTTGCTAAGGGTAGATTTCACAAAAACGTTAGAAAGTCGTCATCCCCTGCCCCACATAGAGAGGATTATAGGCTCAATTTAACAAGTCGTGTAGTAGGATAGTAGTACTTTAAAAAAAAAACAAAAAAAAACTGATGAGCTGATAATATTTTGTACAAACTAAGTGAATATGATTGACATGTTTAAGCTGAAAAATGTTTTTTCCCCCCCACTATTGTTTTAATCTAAATTCTTCCTTTGTAGGTTACATGATTTTTCACTCACGGTTTAATTGCCCTGCATGACCATCTTTGGTCACAACTTTTTCCATTTGGTATCTCCTTAGATTTAGCATTTCTGAAACATTAAAATTTTAGGGGGACAATGTTTGACCTGAAATACGATCAGTATGGCATTGCTATGTCATCTGTGCTGACTTTGATAGATGATGTTCTGCTGGATCAAGGTTACTGTCTAAACATGGGCAATTATACTCCTCCAGAGCTATTTGACATCTTGCTGTAAAGTAAGTCTGACACATATGGAATGTCCCAACTGTTGGGCAGAGCTAAATTACAGCAAGGTGCACTAGTAGCTGGGCAAAAAGGTAAAGTGCTTGCACTGAAATAGAAAGACAAGAAAGCTACAGTAATTGTACAAGCAAAAGGCAAAAAGGAAGGTTATGAAGCCTTGTGCTGTGGTCAAATACAATAGCACGATGGGCAACCTAGAGCGTGTGGATCAAGAATTTACTTTTTATCCCGTTAGGAGGAGGAAACAAAAGAGATATTACAAAAATAAACTGTCATCTGGTGGAACAGTTTAGCCAGCTTTTTGTTTGTATAAGACATATACATTTTAAATGCACTCTCTCATGCAAACTTTACATGCCAGCTTGTAGAACGTATCATGGCCCCACATCCACACAACCGCTAAAGAGACACAGTCAACTCGGCACATCGCGAATCAATCCAGAGTATCTTTTTGGTAGACATTTTATTGATTATATACCTCCAACAGAAGAGAGAAAAAAAAAACATACAGAATCCAACTTTATAAATCTAGAAACTAGAACACGGAAATCAGACTACTAATTTGAAATTGAAAATCCTGAGACTAGACCTTGCTCTCTACACAGTCTGACTTGCTTCCTTGGCCACTTCCACACAAAACCTTCCATTACAGCTATGCATCAGCTCAGGCAGGGAACTAGTTATAGATAAGAAACAAAATTTGTAGCCATATATATATTTTTTTTTTTAATAAAAGAACCTACTTCTAACAGTTAAAAGCTTAGTTAAGCTAGAAAATAACAAAGGAGTGGCTTCACAACAACTCTGACTGTTCTTGAATGGCCCAGCCAGAGCCCTGACTTAAACCCAATTGAGCATCTCTGGAGAGACCTAAAAATGGCTGTCCACCAACGTTTACCATCCAACCTGACAGAACTGGAGAGGATCTGCAAGGAGGAATGGCAGAGGATCCCCAAATCCAGGTGTGAAAAACTTGTTGCATCTTTCCCAAGAAGACTCATGGCTGTATTAGCTCAAAAGGGTGCTTCTACTAAATACTGAGCAAAGGGTCTGAATACTTAGGACCATGTGATATTTCAGTTTTTCTTTTTTAATAAATCTGCAACAATTTCAAAAAATTTTTTTTTTGTCTGGCAATATGGGGTGCTGTGTGTACATTAATGAAGGAAAAAATTAATTTAAATGATTTTAGCAAAATATATATATACACTATATATATGGTTAAATATTAACATTTGCAAAACTTGTTTATTCAATATTACTTTAATAGATTTTAGTCTTTGAAAATGTACCATCTCTTTTCTTCCTAATAAAAAGTACTCACTCAGTGCTTGGTAACAGCCTACAGTGCTCAATAAGTAAATCTTTGAAGCAACAAGGAAGCAAGAGTATCCCCCCCCCCCCAATATAGAAGCTTATTCTAAAAGGTTATTGAAAGTTATATTTATAGAGATACTGCGAGAATGGATAATGTTTACACTGTGGACACTATAGCATGACTAAACAGTGACATGGAGGCTTGCCGGAGTGGATTATAGGAAAAATAGTCAATGGAATCATTCATGCTGGATGCATTCAACACTGTTTAGCTAAATGGCTTGTGTGGTTGATTCAATTTTATGAATTTTTGGATTTATTTTTTATTTCAAAACTGCAAGTAAATGAACCCACAGTTGAGAGAATCCACAGTTGAAGAAGGAATATTGTACTTAATATCAATATTGGCTCTCAAAATAATTGAATCTACCACAAACCAAGAACAGGTAGTCTTCTGCTTTCACTTTGGGCATTCATTCAGGCTTGGTCCCACAATTTTTTCTCAATCTAGACTCCGTTATTTCTTCATAATCATTAAATTTGCCACAGTGTGTTCTAAAGCGAAAATTGTTCTTTGTTCTTACAGCTTACAATGGGGCTGGGGGGTACACAATCCCACAGGGAAAATCAAAAAGGCCTTACTAATATACATGTTATCTTTGAAGTTGCAAAAATGTCATATTAAGAAAAAATGCTGTTCATGTTTATAACGCATCCTTGTGATAATGGAAGGCAACCATAAAATACAGCTTCATGGTCCTATTACCTGTTCGCATGTGTTCTAACAACTGCTGCCATGACCCATTGGTCCTACTTTTGCTTCTGCAATTATATTTTTCAACAGTTATGTTCTGCCATGGCTTGTAAAAAGGCAGACACACAAAACAGGATTACTTTTCTAGTTGTCCTAAATGGTGCTTACTTACAAGTGGTCTACAGAGTGAGATTCACGCCACGTGGCAGCACAGTGAAAGAGAACATGAGTTTTGTTGTACTTTGTACGCATAACAATAAACCTAACCTAAACCGATTACACTGCATAGTATTTTTAGTAAAAGCTTTAGACATTGAAAGTGCCAGACCACATTTTCTCTGCCTCTGTCAGAGCAAGCAATAGAGCAGATTAAAAGCACCACACTATCAACCTTTTTTTTTTTTTTTTAAATAAATGCAAGATGAGTTGCTGTTGCCAAGGATATGGTATTAAAATAATTGAGGGCAACATGTTTAAAGGAGTAAACTCACAGACACTCGCTTATACCAATCAATCAATCTTTAAATACATGGGGAGAAAATTAAACTCATGCAGACCCTGGAACTGTGAGATATGAATGATAACTCTGAACCATAACTGTGCCAAAGTTAAAACATCGGTAGTAAACTAAACTTCAACTGGATTAAACTTGGGTGAAACGGCATTGCTAAATTGACCCCAGCCCTTTCAGGGTCTGTGCATTAACCCCGCGATGGGGATCACTCCAGTCTTGTGTCTGCTCTGCAATTCTGCTCTTCTGATTTGACATATGCCCTGGCTTGATTTGGGTGGCGCATGCCACCACCTTGCACTCTGACACGCTCCACTCTCAGTAAGGGGAGGAGAAGCAGGTTTCACTTTTTGATATTAAATACTGATTTAAGTATGCACCAACCTCTTGTTCAAAGAGGTTCTTAAAAGGTTATGAAAAATTAATGCACTGAGAGGACAACCAAGACACAGGCTTCCACCTGTAATTTGGTTTTACTTTGAGCAATGCCTACAAAGTCAGCTCAGTTCTTATTGCATGCTATGAGCCCGTGTAGTATTCTCTGTCACTGATGTACATACATCAATTTTCAATCCAGAGGCAGCATATTTGCGCCAAAAAAAAAAAAAAAAAGAATATAAGAATATAAGATTGTAATGTGTGCCTTGTTCAGTTATCATTGCCCAATCATCTACAGAACAAATACTGCAATTCATGTCAGGATTTCAACATTCAATGTCAAAAGCAGCACTTGGAGATTACTTTCTGAGGTGAATCCACTCCCCTCTGAATTAAAGGTTGCTTTAGCGAAGGATGAAGTAAAGCAAATAGTCAGTCTCTTTTAAAATGGTTGAATATCACAATGTTTTGCAATATTTATGTAATCTCAAGACACAGATCATTAATCGATAACATTCCTGGCTTGAAAAATGGACACACTTGATCATAAGCCTTTCTCTTTCGATGGACCCATGCATCCACCAGCCCAATGGTAAGCTGCAAAAGCAGTTTTACTTTAGAACCAAATTTTGTGAGACAAATAGGATTTTTAAGAAATAACCAACATGAAAGATACCAAAAACTTTAGTTCAGCTAAATTCCTTAATTCTTTCAAATTAGTTCATAAATATAAAACCAATTAAATATACACCAAACTCCGCAGCCAACTTGTGAGCTTTTTTTAACCCTGGCCACTAAGCTATATGTCAATAGCAGTCATTTAAAAGTGGATTTCAGCCACTGTCTGTTAATTCCATTTTGCAGTAGGTAACTTCTCAATAACTTTCACAATATATGCATGATCACTTAAACAGTTAGACAATGTAAAAAAAAAAAAAAAAGAAATAATAATAATCTACACAGACTTTGTAGGCAGCAGCCATACCACATGCACTTCAGAACAGGTCATCCTCCTGAAACTAAGTGTGTTTGTGCCCAGCCAATACTTGGTTAGGAGACCAACCAGGGAAAAGCTTGGGTTGCTGCTGGAAGAGGTGCTGGCAGGGCCAGCAAGGGGTGCTTACTCTGTTGTCTGAATGTGGATCCCAAAGCCCCTATGCAGCGATGGTGGCATTGTGCTATAAACAGGACACTGTCCTCCGGTGAGACGTTAAAACAGAGGTTCTGACTCTCTGTACTCAAAGATCCCTGGGCATCCTTCATAAACAGCAGGGTGTACCCCAATGTCCAGGCTAAAGTACCCTTCATGTCCTAGACATTCTGGGCCCCTAATCATCCCATCTCTAATTGGTTCTCTCTCTCTCTCATCACTTCACCAGCTAATAGTTAATGTGTGGTGAGCACACTGGTGAAAAAAATGGGTGCCATCACATCATCCAGGTGGATGCTACACATTGGTGGTAGTTGAAGTGACTCCCTGCTCATTATGAAAGTGCTTTAAGTAGTGAGAAAAATGCTATATAAAATGTAAAGATTAATTATTATTATTAGCTTGAAAAGAAAATGCCTGTGAAAGTGTTCGTTTTGGAGAATTTTCAGAAAAATCTATGTTTGTGCATATACACTTTCATGCTAAATGAGAGTTATGTAATGATAAAGACACTTCCTACAGACTTTAATGAAGCTAACAGTTTTATATTGCCGATTCAGAAGACATACTAACTCTTAAAGATGCAAATAAAATAAAAGGTAGGTGCTAGGGCCGCAACAAAACCAAACCTTCAAACTCTGATATTAAACTGAAATTTAGTACCATTTTCAATAAACAGTATATAATTTAACTCAAAATGGCAGCTCTATAAGCACTAAAATCTTTATATTGCTAAAAAAAAAAAAAAAAAAAAAAAAAAAGAATTTTAGTAATTAAATGCAAATACAGGTTTACAGACAGTTGCACATAAGAGCACAAGAAGGAGTAGCTCCACTGTTTATGCAATTGAGCACTGAAAAATTCAAGGGCCTTGCACTTTAAAGTAAATGTGATAAAATCTCATTTTTAGAAGTGCATGTAATAAATTAAAAGAAAACAGAAGGACTATCTGCAGCAAGGGCTTAAAAATTGAGGAAGCAACTGAGCCCTCGTGATGAAGAGTGTTACACCTGAATGAACAGCACAGAATAAAACTGGCCTGCTTTAAAAATTAATTATGGGCCCGTCTTAATGTTTTAGACATTAACTTACTACAACAAAAAGGTTTTAACCTGGAGACCAAAAAAAAAAAAATCCATCTGTTCTTGAAATGCAACAATAGTGTTCAGATGCTGAATAATGTTTGCGTAATTTAGAAATTCTTTGTATTGACTCACATGTCAGTCTTCCTTCCATCCACATTTGACACATAGCTTAAGTCAGGGCTATTCAATTACTAATTCAGTTGGGCCAGATTAACGCCACGAAATGTAGCTGGAACAGACATTTTCAGTGGCCAGCAAGCAGCAACCAATTAATTTTAAACCAACAGAAAATGACTGAAAAACAAATGTTTATTCATCGATTCCCTTTTAAAACTTGGTCACATCTGTCACAGGCACATCAAAAAGTGCATTTACAAAAGAAAGAAAAAAAGGTAACACCACACAGAATGAGGTAATAGCAATACTTTTTTTTCTACTTTTAAAATAAAAATAAAAAAAAATAAAACCAAACAACCAACATTTTGGTCATATCTAACCTAGGCATATCACGAAGTGCATAAAGTACACAGTACTAGCACGAACATTCACCTTTTGAAATAAATATTTTAGTCATATATTACCCATGCATATCACAAAGTGCATTTAACAGACTAAAACGACGAACTATCAAAGCTATCATTGCACAAACCCTAACAAATGAGAACAGTGACTAACACACATGAATAAGGGGCTACACACTGGGAGAACTTTGGTTTGTTTTAAATCACCACATGCGAAATTAGTAGTGCCTTTTTTGTAAAGAAAAAGGTGACGGTATGCATATGTTGCATTTGGATCAAGCTTCAGGTCCTATGAAGATATATTGGAGGCCATTACTCACTACTCAAAAAGCTTTGCAAACTTTACACAGAGAGGACCTGGGATGCAAGCCCAGTATATATATCCTTACTGCAAGACAGCAATGCTACGATTACACTGTCTGGCATATTGTACTTTACAATATTGTAATTTTAAACTATCAAGCACAAACATTTCCAAACCTGAATATTAACCATAGGACAGTAATGAGTTCTACATTCTACAAAAAAAAAAAGAATGCAAAGCAATCAGTGCTGAATTTTGATGAAATTACCCTTCTACCCGACAATTCCAAAGCTCCTCTGTCACAGTATAAAATTAATTTGCTACATGAGGGTGTAATAGCTGCTAGTGGGTTGTCCATGAATTTAAAAAGGCAAAACCTGGTTGCAGGACCATAAAAGGTTGAGCAATACTGGTGAGGGCAGTGCCAACCGAATACATACAATTTAGCCATGTGGAGCAGCGCAGAGGAAAATAAACCTTAAAGGGCACTACAAAAGTCAGAACACAAGACCCTGTGAAATAATAACTATTACTATTGCTGGTTTGGGCAATTTCTTACAACATTGCTTTCCAAAGGCCTTTGGCCATGAGCACCAATCGCCTCACCTCCGTTAGCCATAAAATTGGCACGACTATATTGTTAAAATATTTAAAAAACAAAAAAAAAAATTTTAAAATGTACTATTAAAGATTTATAGCAATTACACATTATAATAAATGCCAGTTCTGGCCTCCATAGAGCCCTACATGTTTTTGAAGACACAGGTTTCTTGCGAATTATACGGGTTCATAACCTCGGCAACTGTCAAATCCATTTTGCTATGGAACGTCCCTCTGGTTTTGCTCACATATGCCTTCAAGTGGCAATTTACCAATCAGTTCTTCAGATGACCAGCATGCTTGATATGGTTTATGATTCAACGCATCTAACCAATGTTATGGACCAGCTTTCACCCACTGCATGTTTGTAGTATTGCTTTCCCGATTTATCCTTTGGATAGTGAGTGAGTAAGAGCTTTTTTTCTTTGTTTTATGCACTAAACTCACTAGAATGAACAACCTCACTCATCATGTTAAATACTAAAACTCATCTGTCTACAGAGAAGACATCAGTCTGGAAAAAAAATTCTAAAAACCATCACACTAGATGTTAAATTTTTGCCCACACAGAAAGCCTGTTAAACAAAATCTTGAATAAACGTCAATTTTCAGCATATAAAGCTTTCCACAAGTAATCCATGTCACTTACACATCCAGGTTAGTACACAAAAGAAAAAAATAAATAAATAAAAATGTCCATCCCACTCAGACATCTGCTTCATTTACTCTTTCTTCTGTGTTAGTAAATAAATGGTGGCCACTTGGTAATTACAGTGCAATATCGTTTGACTTGTAATCCTGTGTCATAAAAGTAAATAAAAGCTTCTTTCATTTATGAAATGAGCACAAGTGAATAAAAGGACTGCTTTAAAATTGAGATTTAAGATGGTCTTAAAAAAAAAAAAAATTTACCCATATTATGTATATAGGCTGAAAAAATCATAAATATGTGGTATGCTTCTTAAAGTCATGACTGTACACTGCATTTTGTTTCAGTTAGATAGAAAATCCTAATTGCATATGCGGCATCTCGTGAATCGTCCAAGTTTTTTGACCAACAGAAGTTCAGAAACCCAATTTGTAAATATTTTGGAATAAATATAAATGGTCATTTATTCTGTAGTGCAGAAGAGCTACAGGAGGAAAGACACTCAAATTGAAACTGGTCCCGACTTAATTTATTATTATAATAAATTAAATCCACATAACCTCTACACTCCATTACATTCAGAAGATGGGCTCTTTTCATTTATTTGGGTTATGTAAAATATCTTTATCAGCCATCCGATTTCAAATTTATTCATCCTCGTTTATAACCTCTGCTAACCACAAGATGCTAAAAGTTCTGCATTTACAAGTTATTTCTTGATGTGTGCTTTGGTTTTATAAATCTAGCAATATTAGTATTCAATTTCAGTTTTTGCCTTGACAGAGCAGAAGGATATTCCCCATTTTTACTTAAACTGTACTATATTTAATAAACGCCTCACAAACTCATACTGAAAGTCAAGCTCTGCAATCAGTGCTTAGATCATCATGGTTACAACCTTGTTAAAACAATTCTGCAATTGCTGGATTTCGTTACCTTGAGAATGTCAGATTACATAATTAGCAATGTCAGGGGATGACATACGTAACAGTTCCCTCACAACTTAACATAGTTTAACATTTACTACGTTTTGAAGCTATCCTTGTTTTAACACAATTAACATGCTACTTGGAAGTGCCAGTGGCAAAAGAAATGTTTTACAGGAGCATCATCTTTTTCCTATATGCATTAGAGAATGTTTGCACAATCCAAAACATCTACTTTCAGCTTTCTTTATAGACATATTGTATTCATTGTACTTCCAGCTGAACATTCATTAACTGTCAATATTCGCACATACAGAAGGCCATCATTACAAGCCAAATTAAACCTGCCTAACCAAATGAAGCCTCACAGACTCAAAAAAGACAGAATGCCTATAATTCTCACCTTGACCTGTACTTGCATACACAACTCCAAGACCACACATTGAGGAGGACCAACTCCTGAGAAGAATTTTCAAATACAGCAAGGGGTAGGAGTATGAAAAAGTAGGAGAATGTATTTGGGGCTTAGTTTACCAGTTTTGAAAGTTGAAATCTTTTTACCTACTTCAAAAAGTCACTTTCCATATTTAATTTTTTGAAACACTGAATCATATTCAAATATATATGATAAATACAATTAAAATGTCCTAGTAGAGTACATTAAAAACATTTTAACATTACCTTACAATACCATGTAGTTAAATAATGAAGCCCTTACAGGTTTGTGGTTGTTCAATAGCTTTCAAAAAAAGAGTTAAGTTTGTTGAAGTCTCAAGGTAAATTGCTGGCTGCTTTGAACAATGACCAAGTGTAGGTCTGGAGATTTTTTGATATAGTCTTGCAGTAATACTGAAATCATAAGATGCAGGTATAAAGTTGTTTTTCATATAACATACCATAAAAAAACTGAATACATGTTTGTTTACTCAGCAGTGCTTACAAAATTCCTCTCCTCTCACATTTGTTCTACAGTAACCTTCCCTCGAGCAGCAGGAGAAGTGACCTGGTATACTTCTTCCAGAATTTGACTAACTTGTATTGACGATCTGTTTGGGCAAAGGGAGTGGCTGCCAGATGAGAAAAACGGTGATCTCTCAAGGTAAATCTGAAGCAGTAATCTTAAAATGTAAATTAAGTCACACTGAATGTTTTGCTGTTTTAAGTCAGGCAAATCTTAAAATTTTTATATTTCAAAAACATGTACAGCACACTGCATGCAAGATAACAAAATTGAACTTTGACAAAATTTTCTTGAAGGATAAGGAAGCAAAATTTCAACCAAAAAAAAATCTTCAGGAAGACAGACAGGGCAATCATAGTAAATGATTTTTGCATTATATATAATTTTTTTTTTTTTTTGCATTTGATGGCCAGCCCAACATTAGTTAGTTGTACATGCTGCTACTACACAGTAGAAGGAACAATACAGGTGTTCCAAAAACAAATTGACTTAAATAATCTTGAGAAATAACTCCTGTACATAACCTAGTCATGTCTGAAGTTAGCCAAACATTAGATCAGGTTGAACGGCACATTTCATGCTAGAATAACTTGAAATGCAGAGTTCTGCAGTCCTGCGAAGGTCCGATTCCCATTTTGTGCCAGAAGTTTCAGAGACAACTTTGAATGTCCCTTCAACGTTGCGATGGGGGACAGGGGGTGGGGGGGGGGGGGGGGG
>JANRMT010062789.1:24347258-24370549 GCA_026402145.1 Polypterus bichir lapradei
GGGGGGGGGGGGTGTATGTAGATTTAAAGAAAATGAAAGCACTGTAAAGACTACAAATATAAAATGCAGGTGGCTTGACCATTTATATTAGCCACAAAACAAAGGAATAGATCCACTATATTTCATTACATGGGGTAGATACTTATTGATTTGATTAAGTGAATGGTGAGGAGGGATGGCCATTGATTTAATATTTTGTTGCTCTATACTACCACCATTTGCCATGTTCACAGGACACTTAGTATTTTTTTTACTATTGCTTACACACAAAAAATTAAAATGAACCATTCGTTTGTGAAAACCGGACATTCAAGGAGCAAATCTTCAGCCCAGATCTGCACATCTATTAGCACATTCTCAGCCACACACCTGTTTCAAAACACTAAAACACACTTCTCTGCATTACACACATAAATCTAACATGATGTCACTTTTCCATTTAAATGCACAACCTTCTAAAATACCACACTCCTAAACCAACTGATTAGACATGACCGTCAGGTGTGAAGACAAGTAGGTGCTTAACTATAAGCTCACAAACCATAAGTAAGCACTATAAAAAGGCAACAGGTGAGTTTACCAGTCTTCGACCAAAATGGAAGCCAACATTGCAGTGAGAGGAAAAGGGAGAGGTAGAATGAGCAGTACAGCCCATGGAGGAAGAGGAGAAGGTAGAGGTTGATCTGAAAGAACACAGAGAGATAAGACAAAGACCAAATTTATCAAATGAGATTAGAGCAACGCTAGTTGACCACATGGTAAACCATGGTTTGACATTGGGAGAGGCTGGACTGAGAATTAGGCCTAATCTCAGCAGATATACTGTTGCATCAGTAATTAGGCTGTTTCAGCGGGAGTAGAGGTGATAAACAATGCTTCTCTACAATGCCAACTACATAAACTACAACAATGCTTTGTGGCACCTGATGTGTATTTTGATTGGTCTCAACTGGACTGAAGGTCAAGTACATCAAGGGGGAAGGATCCCCCATATTCTCAATAGAAAAAGAGAGCAATAAACATGGTTTTGACCAATAACTATATATTTCATAGAAATTCAAGCACACGTCTTCAACGACAATGTTCATCAGGTATTATCAAAAAAAAAAAAAAAAAAAAAAAAAAAAAACACACACACCACTGTACAACCGTTTCACCTGTAACAGAGTAAAAGACCTGCTGCATGAACATGTCAAGGTACTGTAAATACTGAACACTTAAGCTCTGTGCACTACACATACATAACCTTTTACAGTAACATGCATGTTTATAGTAGGGATGTACTGAACTACACAATTTTGTCTTTATTTAGAGAATAATGCAAATGGATACTGATGCAGTTCCACATACATTTTTTTTCACAGTTCAACTTCACAAAAGTAAGAAGAAGCAGGAGAAACATCACTGGCCACAGAGCTATTGTGAACATCCTAGGCCACCTTGGTGTTAACATCAAAATGTGTGATGCCGTCAAAGTATGGAATCCTCCACTGCCATGCCAACCTGGGTCCTTATACAGGTCAAATACTCACATTTATGGATAGAATACACAACATTGTTACAGCAGAAGGACTAATGTGGGAGAGCAGATTCAATACATTGTCATCAGGGGGCAATGCATCTTTCCACCAATGTTGTGTTCCAGAACTGGAATCATCAGCATCCACAATTTTTAGTGCAATACCTCCCCACCATACTCTCCCTTCGGGTATCCCACCAAGGAATTTTTTTTCAGCATAGCAGTGAAATGTTTATAATCTCTAGCCCTATACCAGAATACCACTCATTCAAGCCATGAAGGAAGGTTGTGACCAAATTGATGCACGACGAATCCATGCTTGCGCAGACTCAGCAAGAAGATTTCTCCTCTCGTCATACAAAAGAGAAAACAGCCTGTGATGTAGAGGAGGTCCTGTGGCCAGGTCCAGCGAGGAAAAGAGATGATGTTTAGGTTTCTTTGTCTTCACAATTGTTTTGTTGCATTTTCACAGTATGTACGATATGTTTTTTGTAGAATATATTCTATTCTCATTTTCAGTGGAAAGTGCACATGTATGGACGTTTTGACCAATGCCTGATTATGGAGAGAAATAAATATTCATCAGTACGCATAATGGAATTATGCTTTGTCCCCAATATATTCATATACTTAAGCCCTAACAATTTTTCTTAACGTTTATACTTCTCTACTTTTCTAGTGAGGTGTTTTTTTTGTTGTTAAGTGTTTTAGATTGATCTTTGCAGTGTGTAACTGGTTCAAACAAGGCGAATTTTTATAAACTGTATGTGTGCCATATGATGACAAAATTGGTTTTATGAATTAGTATATGGTTTTGAATGAAGTGTTTCATTTTGCAGATGATCTCAGGTTTTCTGGTACTAGTGTGTGGTTGTGTGAATTGTGTATAGACTTGGAAATTGAGCTCTGTTTTCAAAATTATGCAAAACATTTTGAAAAAACATTGTAATCATCTCCCATTATAGTGCAGCAAGATTCCAAATTATATGAAAAGCAAAAAATAAAACTTTCCAAACTAAAATATTCAAGCTGAAAGCCAATGCAGACTGTACAGTAGAGCCACTTGTGAGAAACTAAGCCACAAAGCTGCAGATTCTATCCATAACACCAACTCCAAATGAAATGCAAAAAGAGACACTTAACCTATTAGTTCGTCAATTTAGAAAAAAATGGGGACTACACCACATGCCAAATGAATTCCTCATCTCTGCAAGCTGTTTAAGCAGTACAAAATGTTTAAATTGCAATCCAAGAGCCAGGACTGAAAGCTTCTCTTCTTTGAACATTCAGGGACATGTAATTTACATTTTACAGTCGAAGCACAAGACACTATCACATGTCAAACCAAGACCCTAGAAAAAATACAATGCTGCATGTCCACAAAAAGACGACAGTGGGGCAGATTTATTGCTTCTTGTGTGTATCGTAAACATGCATGACATTCAGTCTTACTTTGTCCAATTCAGGAGAATAGCCTATACCCTGGTCACATCAGGTGATAGGTGGGAACCAGTCTTGGGAAGCTTGGAAATTCTTCACTGGACCTACTCAAACTTACATCTAAACCAATTAGACCAACTCAAAAAATAAGTACCCATTTAAAACTACAGAGTCTCTGGGATATAAAGTAAAAACAAAATGCTCTGAGAAAAAACACAAGGGTAGAAGCGGTAAGCTCAATACTGGCAGTGCTCAGGTGCAAGATTCAAGATTAAACAGACAGCAGTGTTAACCACTGCTCACTGTGGCACATTTGTAGCAAACGAAAATCAGAAAAGAGTACCCTGTTGTAATGCTGCAGTACAAAGTCCACACATGAAATTAAGCATTAATGTGAATGAATATTTTGACAGTAAGCAGACCCACTGTGATGCGAGACAGAAATTAGGACTGTGGCTTCATAATGTGTTGAATGTGGTTGCAGTTCCAACTAAGATGTCTTTGGAATGGGGGCCACATTCATTGTTCCTCTGGGCTCATTTCTTTCCTTTAACACGCAAAATAAAAGCTATCGGGCTGACTGGAAAAATTTCATTTGACTAGACTGAAATTGTAGACGTGCTAACAAAAAAAAGGAATAAACTCACCAGGAATGTGCATACTAATGAACCACAATCCTGAGTATACAACTTCTCCTGAAGAAGACAGCTGTCCACCACAGAACAAAAATGCTCTCAACAGAGGTCTAAAGTTCAATCGCAAAGATGCATCCGACATGAACGTCTAGGCTCCTTAGAACACATCATGCTAACTGAAAAGATATTGGTAGACAATGCACAAGAAATAAGGCATGTCATGGCCAGCAAGTTACATGCAAAACATCTTTTAAAGAAATGTGCTGTCAGAACAGAAGGCTTTAAGAGTGCAACAAAATGATAACAGCACCGTTATTAGGGCCCCAAGATTTCCGTGATGTGGAAAACACAGAATTAACACATAAACACGGATTTTAGAAACAGAATTGTGCGGAATTTAGAGACTGAAGGGATGACGATTGAAGACAGAAATGTTGAAGCGAGCAGTATCAGATACCCTAACTATGTCAAAAAAACAAAAACACGAGCTTAACTGCGGGTACAATATCCTAATGACTTTTACAAATCTGGACAACAACCTTTCTGCAATTTTTGCCAGTATACATTAGACTGGACATGAAGATACTTGCCATGACCATGTCAAATCTAAAACCTCTCTCAAGAACAAGGAGAAATTAAGATCAAAAAAGTGTTCCCCTTCAGGTAATAGAGGATGCATGATGCCAGTTTGTAGAGGACTTTGTGGCCATGCGAGTCAGATATACCACTTGAAAAATGACAAAGATGCATCCTTCAATAACCATTGTAAACAAGGAGGCACACTGCCAGAAAATGACAGCAGTCTTCGTTAAACTCATTTGCCCTGTGTCTTTGAACAACATATGGACGCTGTTCTTCGAAACATTCATAGCAAGAAAATGTATGTTGTAGTTGATGAAACCACGGATAGCCGAGACCACATAGTTCTCAAGATCATGATGGGTGAGCAAACATTTGGCTGTATGCTAATTCTTTTTGGTAGGCAGTTCTAATTGTACATTATGTATTTATTGGAATTCATTTAACCAATTAAATTATATTTAACTGGTATTAACAGTCTTTCCCATAGAAAAATGCAATCCTCAGATGCAATGAGCGGTTAAAAGTGAGTCTCTTTCCATTTTTCTGTTTAATTCCCAGATTTAGCGTCTTCCAGATTAGTTAGCCTTTGCTTTGCAATAAATTTTAAGATATGCAGTAGATAAAGCTACCGATGTAATGATGTTTTCAATCTGTAAACATTTTAGGTTTAAGAATCATTAGAAGTAATTTACATAATTACAAGTACTGAAGATCAATACTTTTTGGCAGATGTTATCTTTACGGAGTGCTGCAACTTTTCCACCTTTTCACAACAACTAGCTGAATCTTAGACATTTTAGCAGTAGCTACAGACAATGCATCATACTGTCTGAAAGCATACCAGGAGGTTTTAAAAGGGGTTATGCCTAACAGTGTACATTTAACCTGCTTGTGTCATGTCATCAGTTTGGTGGGAGAGACCTGGCAGCACTATAAATAATAGTGAGTAATGTCTGCCTTCAAGAAGCCTGCCAGGAAAAAGGAGATGGGCAAACTTCTTGTCACTGAAAGAGATTGTGCTGACCAAGCCTACCTGAGGAATGGAACTGCAAAATAAAGGTTCAAAGAACATTATGTCACATCAAAAGAACAAATGCTCTCTGACACCAACACTTACGAACGACTAACCAGCAACAAACAAAACAAACAAAAACCACCTTTAACAGAGTCAACAATACTCTGAGGCAGGTCCGAAATAACCCATTTAAACTCACAGGATTATTCTAGAATGAAATCCAATGATGCGAACTGCCCTCCCAAAAATCCATAAAGCACCTCTAAAATTCAGACCTGTTGTCATCCTAAAAGGTGATCCAACTTATAACTTATCTAAAAGAAATATTTAACATATTATTCAGAGTATTCAGTTAATAGCACTGTGATGGCATTGCAGCGTCTGAAAAACGTATCCATCTCTGAGGAGGAAATCATGGTCTCGTTTGACATCACGTCACTGTACATCATGACTCCAGTTCATCTGGCTATAGGAACACTACAAACAAAGCTAAACAACCACCCCATCATAACAACATGAACAAAGATGGCCACAAACAATGTAATGTATCTAGTTTCACTTTTCCAGAAAACTCACTTTCATTTTAATGAGAAATACTACAGACAAAAAGTAGGCATGCAATAGGAGCTCCATTATTAGGACTCTTAGCTAAACTGGTAATACAGCAATTTGACAGTGTGGCTCTAACTCAGTACCGGCTGAAACTTTGGATACGCTAAGTTGACAACATATTCATCATATTAAAAAGTAACCAGCTGAATGATTTCCATAACCACATCATAATATTCCCTGCGATCCAGTCTTTGCTGGGATATCCATAGTTCAAGGCATGATGCTAGATATTCATAGGAAGTAAATGACTTGCTTTCTTTCAATTGTGTGTTTGCTCCTCCCTAACATATTTCATATTTTCAGTTTCATTGGTTAGCTTGGTTATTTAGTTAGTACTCTATCACCGATCTACCTGATCCATGTACATCTCATTACAAAAATCACAAAACTACTGGTCAACTTATTTTTACATTTGCACAATTTTTGTATATAATGTGTATTATTTTGCGGCTTGGACTCAAACTACTGAATAATTACACTATATTTTAAATAAGGAGGCAACAAATTCAGTTTTGTACTTTGCCATTATTTCTGCTTCTAGTAGTGCATGATATGACAAGAACAACCAAACACTTCACAAGGAAAACAAAGACAGCCCATCACTACTTAAGAAAAGGTCCATCAATCTGGAAAATTTCAGTCACTTTGGAAGGTTCTTCAAGTGCAGTCACAAAAGCAGCATTTAGCAGTGACATGTGGTCCCACCTGGTTAATGGCCATTTTGGCCATAACTTGTTTTTTTAATAAGACATGGACCCAAAACACACCTCCAAGATAAATATATAGCTATAGCTATGCAGCAAAAAAAATGTGTAATGTTGTGCAGCAACAAATGACTTGGCCTCCATTGTCACAGACCTTAAACCCAACAAAGATGGTATGGTGTGAGAAACTGGACAGTGAAGGAAAAGTAAGCTACAATTTACAAGTGCTCAGCATATATGGGAACTGCTTCAAGAGTGCAAGAAAAACAGCCAAGGTGGCTACATCATAAAGCTGGCTGAGAGTATGCCAAGTGTCCAAAGCCATTAGCAAGCTGAAAGTGTGACTATTTTCAAGAAACTAAAATATGGTTTACATTCTACAATTTTTGGTCAGTGCATAATTCCATATTTGTTATTTCAAGGTTTTCAGGTCTTCACTATTACTGAAAACACAGGGAAAACAGTAAAAACAAAAACACTTCTAGACATAGGTATATCTAAACACTTGGACTAGTAAAATATATTTAGAATTATATTTAGCACAGCTCATGCCATTATCTTAACATTTGTAACAACTGCAAGTAGGTTGTCCTATATTCCTGAAGCAAGCAAGAGGAGTGAAGCCACATCTACAAAAAAAAAAAAAAAACAACCACACACACACACACACACCACAAACACACCCCAAGCTGTCACCCAGAACACCTAATGGAACATTTTGTCTGTAGTGTGCATTTTGCCATCTGGGCCTGATATTTCAAGTAGTGAGTCCATACTACTTCACAAAGGAACATTCTGATCTGAATTATAACCATTTTGATTACAGACCTAACTTGGATTAAATGTACTCAATAGGAATGACTCCTTTCACTGTCAAAATCAATGTGGCATGGTAGTACTCATCTGTCAAACCTGGTTGCCTAGGGCAACAACAAAATGAACCAATGGAAATATGTCAAAGCTAGTCAACAGAACATATAAATAGTTAAAAAGACAGAAACTAAAAGTGGACTGACAGCATACCACTCAAAAAAGCTGAGGGAAAGGACAGAGACTGTGTCAAATCCCAAAGTGGCTCTACTACCAACAAAAAAGATATACAGTAGGAAATCATGCCAGAAAGTAAGAAAGGGCAGGGCCCTACTGCAGAGAGCAGGGATGACCTAAATGTTAGTCTTTAGAAATCAAACAGGAGAAAACAGTAAAGCTAAATACATGCATCAAAATAATTTATTGCATAGAAAGACATATTTCATAGCCAAACATTCATCCTGAAATAGGCCAAGCATGCCACTCTTCATTTTTCCCCACAAACACACACTTTTTTTAAGCAGGCAATTTACACAACCAATTCTCTTTTAATCATCTCACAGGACAGTTAAACTACTTACCAAGGCAAAACAGACACTGGTCTCAATTTACCACAACATATACTACAATCCAAACAACCTAACAGCCATCACAGACAATGTTGTCTTCATGTTATTCATACAGCTCCAAAAGTGAACACTTCAGATGTGTCCACAACTTTGAGTACCCATATACTCTACATTAACTCCAACAAGCATATGTGGTAAAATAACATTTCTAGGAGGTGGAAGATGGCTTCACAAATTTGACAATTTTCATACACATTTCAAATTAATTTTTAAATAATAAAATACTACAAGTCTGTCTTTGTTGAACTAGGATGGCAACGGTCTCGCTTTAAAAGGTCACTAACTCCACCCAGGACACAAAAACACTCAGTGGTCCAGGTCCTTCGTTTGGTACCGATCTGCTTATAAAGAACTTTTCTGCTTAGAATGAGCCAACAGTGCCATACAAATAAACTTCTGTATCTAGATATTTGCAGTCAAACACAGGCAGACAGTTTCAAAACTACACTGTCATGCTGTTTTTATACCACAGGGTTAAATCAGAAAAATTAAAAACTGTATATTTTAGAGGTACACATTTCACCAAACTGTTCATACTTATGTGCCCTCACTTTGTATAACATACTAGCACATACACAGGTAAAGCTTTGGAATAAGCACATGTAAACGACCTTGTGAACTGTGTATTCAACAATGATCCATTTATGTACTTCAGGTTTTCAGTCTGTCTGCATAAACTGTGCAAGTGGTTGATTACAACAATTTTTGACCTTAACAACAGACATTTAGTAAAATACTCCTTTCTACATCCACCTAGTTCTGTTTGGACATACACATCTGCCAAACAAAAACTGAACATGGCCACACTCAAATTTAGTTAGTTTCTGGCCACTTGAAAATAAACATTTCACTTGATGGAAACACTGACATTGAGCATTAAAAGAATATATGTTTTAAAATAAGATCTGAACTGGTCATACTTCAAGAATTTGAATTTTATTGCATATAGTAACCATATAAAAAGTACATCTAAAATTACAATCCATAGACTTGATTGTTTGCTTTGCTGTCTACACAGCAGGTAAAAAGTGTCAGATATTCCTGTAAACCAGAAAACAACAGGTCCTGACAAAAAAGGGGAGAGGGCTTAAAGGTGTTAAACAAAATTTCTGTAAACTGGGAGAAAAGTAAAAACGGGGAATAATGAAAAAACATGGAGATGGAATTTTAGCACAGGCCTTTAAAGTAGTAGACAAGAAATATGGTATATACATACACACACACACAACAAACAAAAATAAAATTTTAATTTTACATGATACTGGAAGATTTAGATTTGTGTGACAAGTATTTTACTGCATTTTGCAGGCCAATATTCAACCTATGCAAAGAAAAGCTTAAATAAAGCATCTGTTAAGAAAAAGATTTTATAACTGTTTGATTCATCATTTCTCCCCCTCTGGAGATGAGAAATATATGTCACACTTTCACAAAGCCAACATTTTGATTAGCTTGCTCTACCAGAGATCAAATTTATAGGCTATATATTTTGTTCACTTGCATTACCTTTCACTTTCTATCTCAAAATCTGCTCAGGGTTAGTAAAAATCCAAACATGGTTGCTAAAGTGGGTGAGAAGATATTTTTCAAATATACAAACAAAAAAAAAAAAAAAAAAAAAAAAAAAAGAACAATCACCATTACAGCTAGTGAAGTTAACACCCTACATAGCCGACTCACAAAGCATTAAATCACTGTGTAGAAACAACAGCTCATTTGTGTCCTGCTGTTTCTAAATGTTGAAGCAGTTCTCTTAAGTTTTGTTTGGGTTTGTCAGTCAGTCATTGTCCAAACCGCTATATCCTAACACAGGGTCATGGGGGTCCGCTAAAGCCAGTCCCAGCCAGCACAGGGCGCAAGGCAGGAACAAATTCTGGGCAGGGCGCCAGCCCACCGCAGGGCACATATTCACACACACCAGGAACAATTTAGGATCGCCAATGCACCTAACCTGCAGGTTTCTGGACTGTGGGAGGAAACCCACGCAGACACGGGGAGAACATGCAAACTCCACGCCTTCTTACTACACGGCAGCAGTGCTACCACTGCGCTGCCCAGTTTGTGTTTGTAACTGTGCCAAATGATGCAATGTGATTAAAGACACCCGATTAATATGAACTTCTGCCGTTACTAGACAACTGATAAGTAACTTTGTAGCCGGCGCGCCCCCCCCCCAACCGATTTCTTATTTATAATGCATTATTTACTTATTTAGCTAACACCTTTACCCAAGGAGACATATTTAAGATACAACTGGTTACATTTAGTTTGTTCTTCTAATCAGAGCACAGGCAGGCAAAGTGACACGCACAGTGTCAGCAGTGGGATTTGAAGCCACAATCTCAGGGGTTGAAGTCCAAAGTCTTATCCACTAAGACACACTGCCTGCCTATACAAGAACTGGTGAAAGGAACCAGTAGATAACTGATGAATGGCATTGTTTTTGCCGTTCTTTATATGAATACCCCTATTGCTGTATTGAGGTCTGGACCCTAAAAGACTATAAAAATGTAAATGATACAGGTTTGGATAATGAATGGATGGAACAATGGAAGAAGAATAACCTAAGTGGAGGAAGCTATCAAAAGCATATTAAACAAGATAAACACAACGATAATTCAGTCACATTTGCAGAATTTTTCCCATTTTCATGACCCTGCTGGTCAGCAATGTGGTTCTAAGTCATCTGTGAGCAGGAAGAGACAAGCATACATTTCCTAACATCCTTTCATAAATCCAAAAAATGTGGGTATATTTAGTGATAAATATACAAATTCTGTTTAAAGATTTTCCAGATTAATAAAGAAACTTAACAGTATAGTAGGGGATAATCCTACCAAAGAATGACAGCAGTGAAGATACTCCATACACCAAAGTAGAATGCCATAAAATCTCCAGGGATAACGGTTACCAGGCAGGACTTTAAATAAATAAAAAATAAAAAAAAAAAAACTTGCAATATCTACTGTATTCTCTTTCGTCCTCCCTCACTGCTTTGCTTTTCCACTTCTGAACCTATGAACCCATCATCATTAGTGCAATTACATTAATGCTTTGGATACAGAAAATAAATTGAGCTGCCAAAAAACGCACATTAAATTGCTGTCTGAATTTGAAGGCCGTTTGAAAACGTCAGGAAGCTTTCTCCTTTAAACTGGAAACCCATTCATCTGGTTGGTCTCCACTGGCGCACCCTTTTATCAGAGACAAGCTCCAGGCCGGTCAGGAGAAATCAGTGTCACGCTGTGCTACCTTAGCCCCCTCCTCTGTCTCCCCCTCCCTCCCTCCAGTCACAAGACTTTACCAAGGCTTGAAATAAAACACAAACCAATTTTCTAGTGGGTGCTGAGCAGCCACAATGCCCGAAAATAATAATGCAATAGACCTTTTCAGCCAGATTTCACAATCAACCGCATGTTATGACCCTTTAAAGTCTTTCTGGAAGCAATCCCGTCAATCTTTACGGACTGGTGCAACTGCCCCGTATATTCAGTTGTAAGCAAGCACGCGCACAACCCACGGGGTATTCTCTCTCTAAATCTAATGCAGACTTCCTGGGTGGAGCAAAGATTAATCAAGCACCCCAAAATCGATTAACCTATCCCGACACACCCAATGGTCACAAAGATGTCACATTCCCACATCCACACATCCGTGAGGCCCATTTTTCAGAGATCTGTCGCAAAAACCCACGCCCACCCAGTGTACCCGACACCCCTTCTTTATTTTCAACCAGGCCTTCAATCTACATATACTTCGTACCGAGTAAAAGCAGCTTCAGTTCTCTCCTGGCGTCCCGCTTGTCCCGGCGCAGCTGCTTGTCGATTTCGGCGTTGATCCGCTTGGACTCCTTCGCCTCCTCGCTCAGGCAGCAGGCCATCATAGATTCCAGAGTCATCCCCCCGGCTCTTGGCCGAGCCCCGCTCCACAGGCAGGGGGCCTCGGGCTCGCGTAGTCCTGTGTTGCCGAGGGATGGACGCCTTCACGCCCCAGCGCGCCGTAGGTGCTCCGGGAAAGCAGGAGGGCTGGGTCCTCGGAGGATGGCTCCCGGAGACCCAGCACAGCCTCGGATCTTTCTCACACAAGTCCCCGCCCCTCCCCCGTCTAGCTGCGCCTTTCGCTCGGCGAGCAGGGCAGAGCTGGGCGCCGCGACATCCGCAGGGCCGAAAAAGAAAATGAAAACAAATCCCTACTGAAACGCCCGAGGACAGGTACAGCTTGCAAACATGGTCCGTGGGGCAAGTCGATGCGCCGCTTTGGATGTGAAGGGGAACCCCCGCCCTGATTCGGGAGGGTAGCTGTGTTTTTCCTGCCACTCAGTCGCCGCCTCCACGTTCAGCCGAGACGCGCCGGTGGAGCCGAGTGAAAAATTAAATAAATAAATGAAAAGCGAAACGGGGTGTGGCTGTTATCTATGATTGACGGCCGGCTCTGACCACCCGGCAGCCAGAATTTAGGACGGGAACTTCCGGGATATCCAATAAAAGCGCACATGAGGCGGTGCCTGCTATTTCTTGGTTGTTCACTGTTGCGCCTGCGCACTGAAGCGCGTTTAGCGAGGGCATTTATCTCCGCACTTTATTGTATTTCACTTAACTGTACCTTTTGAGACGTTGCATCCGGAAGTGTTATGGAGTGCCATTTGGATCAGAAATGTCTAGGGGGTAAGCGTTAGAAAAGCGTTTCCAGGCCGTCTAATAAGAGAGTTTTTCGTATTTTGTGTTGTGCGTAATGGAACGTTTAAGGGAACTGGTAAGGCATATATATTTTGCTAATCATGTTGCCAACTGTTTTGTGAACTAAATAAAAACAGTGCTGATAACTGCAAACTCATATTTTGGAACAGTTTGTGGCAAACATCGAAATTAGATAGTAATAAATTACAGTGACTGTAAACTTGCATGGAACAGGATCACAACAAAGGTAGTCTTTATTTTGTGTTCTTATTTGATATCTATCTATCTATCTATCTATCTATCTATCTATCTATCACGCCTGCTTAATCAGTGGATGGTCAAATTTAATTCATTTTAACCTAGGTTTCCTCCTGCCACCCCTATAACTTGTTGCTAACATTTCAGAATGATTTTCGTAAAACAAACACAATTAGAACGTTAAAAAACTTTTGACCAAAACGGGCCATTCAGCCCAACAAAACGTCAAATGTATCACTTAAAGGATAAGTTTGCTATTTTTCAAGTCAAAGTTATTTCTTCACAAACATAGTATATGGTATGTTGTGTTTTAAAGCTAAGCTCTTTCTATAAATGTACAAAAATATCTTGCCCGCACTGGCATTTAACAATGCAGGGCATGGAGTACAAAGGAATAGCTTAAAAACGTGCCAAATGTGGTACGTTCATTTTTCAAGGCAAGACAGTTGTCGAGTTTTGATTCTCGTCTTCCTTGTTTTTGATGCATGTTTGTGACAACAAAAAGGAAGTGTAAGTAATTGTTTAATTGCATGTGACAGGTACTGTACTATTTACTCGAGGAAAAGATGTTTTTTACTCACTTTTGTGAAAATATGTAAGTAAATCAAAATAAAATCAACTATGTGGTATGAAAAGTTTACTGTGATTTTGTCTTTCGAGAGGAAACCATCCTCTGGGAGATGAAAGGTTGTTGTGCTGGAAGCCTCAAGTCATATCTGACTCCATCCTTTTACTTCAAGGTGGACAGTTCGTAGTGCTTAAATTATTAAGCAAAACCGACAAAGCACAAGTTAAACAGCAACCCTTAGATTCTCCTCTGTGTTGTGTTGCACTTCCACTCTCAATCAGGCCTCACCCAACACCCCTCCCACAAAAAGTGCACAATGCTTCTTTTTATATTACAGTAGATAAAAGCAGCATGTGGCGCCCCCTGGGTAAGCTTTGGTTATTTCATCTGCTAGTCTTGCTTCTGTCTGTTTGGATGTTTCACTTGCTCTGAACCAACTGCTGGCACTAGTATGCAAACTGTAGCAAAAAAAAAACACTGTAACCCCCAAGGTCAAAATTTTGGGTTCCAAAGTAGTATCTTTTTCTTATGGTCCTAGAGAGCAACTACACAAAATTTGATCCACATCAGTCAAAGTATGTAGGATTGTATAGAGAACAGACTGAAAGATGAACATTCTTTTTTTTTTTTAATATTTTAATAGGTTTGTTGTTAATGAGTTGTATAGTATTTCTACCTGCTTTATAACATTAAAATAATTCATGCTTTGGCTTTGACACTTTACATATTTACAAATAATTCCTTCATTAATTGGAACTTTTTGCAGTACATATCTAAAGTTGGAAGCATTCATTCAATGTATTGGCTTATTAATTGACAGTATTATAGAGGGTTATCCATATATTTAGTTCAGAGTTGCTATTGTAACAGGATTTGCCTTTATGCATGTCATTCCTCCTTCAGTGTTGTGCACAAGCTACACTTAACACAAAAATCCAGTGTAATGTGGTCTGCCTATATAAACATCCTTTAACCAAGACAGACCTCCAATGATTTTGACTGCAGAGACTGAGACATCACTCATCAAATGCTTACTCTGAACACTGTCACCAGGGCTGAATTTGAGCCCACTTTTGAATGTAAATGGAGAAAAACACCTTTACATGTTAACCTCTTCCAGAAAATACGGCTTCCAACCATTTTTATTATTCCATTCCATTTGTTCCATTCCTATTTATTATTGTATCTGAGATCAGGCATGCCTTTAGACCCCACAGCTACTGGTTCCCCACCTGGTGTCAGCTCACCTCTCATATTCACAGCTAATCTGTGGACCAGGACATAGGCATTTTATCCAGTTGAGCAAAAAAAAAAAAAAAGTCCACTGTAGTGTTGGCAGCATCTATGTCACAGAAACTGAAGGGACTTGCAAACTGAACAATGATGCAATATTGTATACTTGTATCAACAGCAAAAATATTTCTTTATATAGCACATTTTCAGGATGTATCTCAAAGCAAATTAAAATTAGATAAGAATACAGTTACAGATATACTGTATATATGGAAGTGAACGTCTGTAATATGGTTTGCATATTTGAAGCTGGAAATCCACAAAGGGAGAAAATGAATCGCATATCTTAAAGTTTTTTATTCCTAAGCTTTCAATTCCTACCAGGAATCATCATCAGAGGATCATGATTAGGCCTCATATCATCAATCCCCCCCCTTATTTACTATATATTGCCTTGGATTCTTTTAAGTCTAATCATGGCTGGGATTGGCTCCAGCAGATCCCCGTGACCCTGTAGTTAGGATTCAGCGGGTTGTAAAATAGATGGATGGATGATCATCTGATGATGATTCCTGGTAGGAATTGAAAGCTTAGGAATAAAAACTCCCTTTATGGATTTCCAGCTTCATCTGTATATACTGTATATATAAAATCCAACATCTGTCTGTATGTCTGTATGTTTGTCTGCTTTTCGCCAGAGAACTACTTAACAGATTTAGATCGGGTTTTTTCTATAATTTACTTGGACATTTCGGTTGATTTTGTGTCTTCTCTCATTGCGCTAAGTATCATAGTTCACTTACAGGAGTGATTCATTCGCACTAATCTAAGACAGAATCTGCAAGCCAAAGAGAGGGGGAAGCATGATGTCAGGAGTGGGATGCTGGGCAGAGCCCTCCTCACACACGTGCCAGCCTCTTTTCGAGTCAGTGTACCTCTCGCCGCATACCTTGCTTCCGCTTAGCTAGCAATACCTGTTTGTTTATTGATTTTTAAAGTTTGTCCTGTTTCACTACTATGCGGCCAGAGCCGCGGGGGACAGCTAGTATATATAAATATATATAATTAATAGAGAAGTACAGTCCTTATACTGTATATAGAATTGGTTTTTGAGCCTCTTAAGATAAGACTCCAATGGTAAGTTCACATGGCTAGGAGGACAGGAAAAGAAAAAAAAAACTGCAGCTAAGCTAGAGAAAAAAAACATGCGCATGTTCTTCATTCTTTCCTTATTGTTTTTATTTTAGGCTTTGTCATAGAGGATTCAACATAGTGGGTCTTGTAGGAAGTTGCGATATCTGTTTTCATTCAGACATCACAGGTGACTGCACAGTGCTTTGATCAGGTGGTGGTGGCGCAGAATGCCACCATAGAAGAACCAGAAAGAGAACAGAGGAAAGTAGCAATTATTAATGATTGCAAATATATAATTCTATGCATATCTATGTTTTTAAGAGAACTAAAAAGTAGTTTTGAAAACGGCAATTTAGAAAACAGGGTTTTTAGTGTTTTTTTTTTTAATGACACATGGTGTTAGCCTGGCTGTAAATTTCAAATTTACATAAGGAGAAACTAAAATTCTGCAGTCCCGAGTGTTTTTGTCTAGTTCATATTGAAATTTTTCTAGGGCAGGGGTGTCCAGCATTTATCCTAGAGGGCCACAGTGGCTGTCGGTTTTCCTTCCTGATACCTTCATATTCAGTGACAAATTTATGCTGCAGGTTGACTTTTTTACCTTCATTTTATTTGCCTTGTTTTTTTAAGACTCAGTCCTCTGAATTGCTTCTTTTTTTCCTTAAATGGCAGCCAAACAGAAATGAGATGTGAAGCAAGCCAACAGACGACCAGCTAAGTCGGGGACTCAAAGTTCAACCAATTTCACTAAAACTGATCTCTTGATTAGAACCTGATTCTT
Organism: Polypterus bichir lapradei; assembly: GCA_026402145.1. NCBI lineage: Eukaryota > Metazoa > Chordata > Cladistia > Polypteriformes > Polypteridae > Polypterus > Polypterus bichir. The sequence goes on from JANRMT010062789.1 coordinate 24,363,855, forward strand.
GCTGTTAATTAAACCTGTTATTTAATTCTGTGACTTTTGGTGCTCCCATTCTATCACACAGACAGTTCAAACACAGTTTTAACAATTTCTACAAGCACTTTCAAAATGCTTTATGGACCTGAGCAGATCAACATTACTGAAAGCTTCACTTTTTTCTTTATTTACAGTTATTGTATGATGGACACACACAAATTGATGGTCATGTATTGGCTCAGTTGATATCTAATTTTTTGACTGCTAATTAAGGAAAAAAGGAACAATTAAGAGGTCTGAATCTTCAATAGCAAGTCCGTTTAAATTAAGTCAAAAGAAGTTGATTCACAGCAAAAACTGGCTACTAATTAAGAAAATGATTAGAATGAAAACCTGTAGCCACAGCGGCCTTCTACGATGGGAGTTGAACACCCCTGTTCTAGGGTGTCATTCAGACAGTTTTTAAAGGTTAACATGCTTCGACTTTAATGAAACACATCATGTCAAAAAAGAGTACTAAAGCCTGTATCAAAATCCCGTTACCCTGTGACTTATGGTAACCAAAGCCGGAACGTCACTGAAACACCAGGAATAGTTTGACTGCATGAACATTTTTTGCTATCCTACAATATCCTAGACAATTTGAGAAGCATTTCCCACTGAATAAAAACCTGTTTTTGTGCTGGGCTTGTGCCTTTTGTCTGTGTGTGTTGTGTTTGAGGAGTTGGTGCGCCCTCTGCCGGTTACACTGACAATGCCTGCGTCCCCAAATGCATTGAGTTGCTGCCATGCGATTGGCTGATTTGATATTTGTGTTAACAAGCATTTGAACAGGAGTACCTAATAAAGTGGCCTGTGAGTGTATATTCAACCCAATGATTATTCTGAAATTGTAGCTGCTAATGAACTGTCTTTTTAATCTAATTTACTGCTCTAGCTGTTGGGGAGAAAGCTGTAATTGTGTTTCAGTCACTAGGCTGGTCAAACGTTTTCCCGGGAGGTGTCTATTATGGTTTTCTTTCTGCTGTATGTTTGTTTGAGATTTAAAGGGGGAAACACCTAAATATTTTCTGATTCTCTGAAAAAGCATCCTGGGCTGAACTCATGAAACAGTGCTACCTTTTTTAGTCCCATCTTTTCTGTCACATGAAATTGAGATCACCTGTCATTGACCTCCTAAGCTGTAGTTTCCACATCCTGATCTCCTTGACAGATACGTCTCTACTCCTTGTCGTTCTTAGTTCCAATCACTTGGTACCAATTTGTTTATTTGTTTATGATCTAGCGGGTGCTTAATGAAGACAGCACTGACCTACTTGCCACATCGTGCTGACATTTTCTGATGCTGGTCTCTCTGTATTTTAAGCTCTGGCTTATGTAGGTCAGTTTGGAAGTTAAATTAAACTGTATATGGCTTTTTCATTCTGCTGCCTCTTTCAAGGTTCTGTCTCACCTGACTAGCAAGAAAATGCTAAGCAATTTGGATCAACACCTTCAAACTTTAGTTTCAAAAAAGAGGGGCTTCCCATGACATTCCTGCAATGTGGTGTTCACTGAGCTGAGGTGTCGTCGTAAAAGGGGCACTAATTTCCTTCTCTCTTCTGGAAGATTTTCTGTGATTTTTATCTTAATATCCTAATATTAATTTGTCCTTCCAGGTGATTTAGCTGAATCCCAAACCGTAACCTATCCATTGGAACTCTGATATTTTAATGAAATCTGCCTTGTAAAACTCCTTTTTAATAACTGTTGTTAGGAAGTGATGGCAGCACAGTACATTGTTGAGCCCTGCATTGTCGCAACTCAAGAAAAAAAATGGGTAAAATTCTGTCTGTCTGGATAGAGTTTGCATATTCTTCCCATGTCCACGTGTTTATTTTTTATTTATGGTACTCATTTATTCACAGTTAAGTTTAACTGGCATCTTTTAAACTGGCCAAATGGATAGCATAGGGTTTCTTTGGTTAGTGCAGCTTCCACACAGATCCCAAATCCTGGACTGGAATTCTGAACTTGGTCATCTACATGGAGTTTGCATGTTCTGTTTATGGGTTTTCCTCTGGCTACTTCAGTTTTTTTTTACAAACATATTCAAAACATGCAAGATAACTTGATTGGCAGTTATAAATTAGTTCCCCATGTATGTGCATCAGTGTATTCTGCAATGGACTGGTGTCCTGCCAATGGCTGGTTCTTTCCTTGCATCCTAGATAAGCCCAATCCAAAAGACACCTTAACCTGTGTGTCTTGGTGTGGGAGTGACAGCACAGGATGCAACAAGGACATTTTGGGGTGGGGCACCATCTGAGTCATCCCTTTTATTGCCCGGAGATAGCAAATTAATTGAAAACAACACTCATTAGTGTGTGCCCCTTCAGCAGGAATCTTAAAATAAAGACAAAGGTTGTAGTCATTTCATCCAGCAGGCTGCTCTGGCCGGTAGTGACACCTACTTCTGGGACTCCTGGGATTTTATGTGTGGCTGGACAGGAAGGGGCATAGTTAAATCCCTTCACTGTGCAGCTTCTTGGAAATGTGGGAAAAGAAATAGATGACAACTTTAGCGGCAGTGCCCCTCTCGTGTCAATGGGTTATTACATTGACTGAGCTTGTGAGGAGGCCCTCCAACGTGCATGTGTGACACCTGGAATGGGTGGTTTTGAGAGTGTCACACTACTGGTCAAAAGTTTTAGAACACCTCCATTTTTCCAGTTTTTATGGAAATGCACACAGTTTAATGTCTTATTGTTTCAAGAAAGCAAGGAACAAAAAAAGAGCATAGAACAAAAAAAACAATGGCAAATTAAAAACAAAATTGAGTCAAGGAATCATTAAGTGTACAAAATGTTATTGTGATTTTTGATTCATCAAAGTAAGCCACCATGAGCAAGTCAACAGCTCTTCCTCCAGCAAAAGAACCCCAGACCATCACACTTCCTCTTCCATGTTTGACAGCTGGTGTCACACACTGAGGAACCTTCCTTTCACCAACTTTACAGCGTACAAACATCCTGCGTGATGAACCAAAGATTTCAAATTTTGATTCATCAGTCCATAAGACTTTATTCCAGTCTGCAGTAGTCCACAGCCAGTATGTCAAGGCCCTATTTTGTCCTTATGGAATGGTTTTCTTACTGACACTCACCCTATCAAACCTGTTGCACAATCTCTCCTCATCACAGTAGAAACTGACACTTGCTTTAATCGACCTGCAGTGTTACGCTCTGCTTGAAGCTCTTGTGCTGTGAGGCGCCCATCACGCAAGCTGGTAACCCTCAGTAACTTGTCTTCTGATTCACTTGTGATTTTGACTTCGCCAGATCTCTTCCCATCAGAGTTTCTTCCAGTTTCCAGTTGCCTTTGGATTGTGTTATTTCTCTAAATGAAAGGCTTACACGTCTAAAGGTAATAGTGCACTGTCTCATTTCATTTGTTAATTACCGTTTTCTTGCCATTATTACTGGAATATTGTCCAAGCAGTATTTCAGAGGGTGCAGTAACATAGACGTTTTCCAACTCTACTGTAAGACAAACAGATGGTTATTAATATTATTATTATTATTTATTACTACCAAAATACCAGCGCTTCGCAGCGGCGAAGTACTGCATTAAAATTTTTATTAAGAAGAAAATTAAACCTTTTTAAACTGAGGGAAAATATGCCAATAATTATTTGTTAAGGATCTCTTTGTATACCACATTGTGAGTTTGGCCCTCCGGTTGTAATATGACCAAGCTGTGTGCTTAGCTTACTCTTGAGCATGCAACGTATAGTTGGCCATTTGAACAGTAATCTTGTTTCAAATCTCACAGCTTGGATTGCTGCTGTCATAATCGGTTTGAGTTTCATGGTTTGTTTCAATTACGACAGTATTTGCAGGACTTGTGTTGAAGTGACATTCGGCATCTGTCAAGCGTTGTAAGCATTCAACCGGTTTCATCGATAACTTCACATCCAGCTTTTGAGAGTTTAAACGTTCATAAACATCAAAGTGTCCACTACTGAAATCATCACCTGTGAATCCAAGATGTTTAATTGGCGGTTGTCGAAAGGTGTAAAATATTTGGCCATTTCGGTACACTTGAAAACGACAACCAAGCAATTCAGCGGCAGCCATCAACTCACATGCAGAACCATAGGTGAAGGGCTTAAGCATTTCACTCTTATAGTGCTCCTGTGTAGTATAATTATCTCCTGTACCGTCATCAGTCCACACCTTGATCCTGTCCCAGTCATTCAATACATAAGACACAATGTTCCTCCGGATATCAAGAGTGAGCCTGATATGGCCGTGCAATATGTAACAAAGAGAATGGAAAAGGTAGGTGCCATCTCTGGGCATGGAAACCACTCGGTAAGTGACAGTTCTTTGATCAATGGTGATCACCTCGATAGACATGGTAATGGGGGTACGGTTGGAATGATAAAGGAAATGGGTACCTGAGCAATGTAAAGTAAGTCTAAAATACCTACACAATAACTATAATCGTAATAAACGAACAATAAAACAGTGGAGAAGCCGTGGATTAAATAAAAAGGCTGTAGTTATCAGCAGGGAGACGTGAATCCCATGGCAAAGCAAGAAAGGGAATGTAGAGACCGGAGCGACAGACGGCCTTATATAAGCAGGCAGCCAACAACGTGGGAGGTGTTGGGATGGAGGACCCAACACCGCCTCACATGGTGACCGAGCTGCAGGCTATGGACGTATATATGTACGTAAGCAGGATTCAGTTAGCATTGGGAACCGTGTACCAAATTACTTGAAGATGGGCCCATAAGTAACAAAGACTGTTGAAAAGTTCAATATGGTGGCCGATAGTGGCGTCATACCACCGAAATAAGTATGTACATCGGTTTCGGTTAACGCAGGGAAGCTGCCTACCAAATTTCGTGAAGATGGGGCCATAAATAAGAAAGTTCAACATGGCGGACGTTGTTGACCGTTATGACCGTTACGCGTAGAATTTCGAAATGAAACCTGCTTAACTTTTGTAAGTAAGCTGTAAGGAATGAGCCTGCCAAATTTCAGCTTTCTACCTACACGGGAAGTTGGAGAATTAGTGACGTTGGAAAGTTCAATATGGTGGCCGACAGTGGCGTCATACCACCGAAATAAGTACGTACATCGGTTTTGGTTAGCGCAGGGAATCCACCTACCAACTTGGGATGGGGGACCCAACACCGCCTCACACGGTGACCGAGCTGCAGGCTAAGGACATATATATATACGTAAGTAGGATTCAGTTAGCGTTGGGAACCCGTGTACCAAATTTCTTGAAGATGGGCCCATAAGTAACAAAGACCGTTGAAAAGTTCAATATGACGGCCGACAGTGGCATCATATCACCGAAATAAGTACCAAATTTCAGCCTTCTACCTACACGGGAAGTTGGAGAATTAGTGACGTTGGAAAGTTCAATATGGCAGCTGACAGTGGCGTCACACCACCGAAATAAGTACGTACATTGGTTTCGGTTAGCGCAGGACCGTTATGACCGTTACGCGTAGAATTTCGAAATGAAACCTGCTTAACTTTTGTAAGTAAGCTGTAAGGAATGAGCCTGCCAAATTTCAGCCTTCTACCTACACGGGAACTTGGAGAATTAGTGATGAGTGAGTGAGTCAGTGAGTGAGTCAGTCAGTGAGGGCTTTGCCTTTTATTAGTATAGACTAGCAGAATACCCGCGCTTCGCAGCGGAGAAGTAGTGTGTTAAAGAAGGTATGAAAAAGAAAAGGAAAAATTTTAAAAATAACGTAACATGATTGTTAATGTAATTGTTTTGTCATTGATATGAGTGTTGTTCTCATCTATACTAATAAACGGCAAAGCCCTCACTCACTCACTCACTCACTCACTCACTGACTGACTGACTGACTGACTGACTGACTGACTCATCACTAATTCTCCAACTTCCCGTGTAGGTAGAAGGCTGAAATTTGGCAGGCTCATTCTTTACAGCTTCCTTACAAAAGTTGGGCAGGTTTCATTTCGAAATTCTACGCGTAATGGTCATAACTGGAAGTTGTTTTTCTCCATTTACTGTAATGGAGTTCAGCTGGAGGGGCGGAGTTTCGTATGACATCATCACGCGTCTCACGTAATCACGCATTACGTAGAAAGCCAGGAAGAGCTATAAAATGCGCTTTAGAAAACATGCATTATATAATTAAGAAGGCAGCGAAACAATTAGAAGCGAGCGAGTGACATATAAAACCATATTCAGCGGCTCACGTGAACTGACGCAGTGCGCAGACAAAAAGTAACAGTTCCAAAGAGTGCTGAACAAAAACCGAATTACAGTGCTATGCTCAAATAGATAAACCACACGCAGTGGCGCGATAGTAAAGCATTCGCCTGTAGCGCCCACGTCCGAGGTTCGATTCCCGAGAGGGGATGCACTAAGTATGTACGCGCGCTTCTCGATTTATTTTAACCTCGCATCCCCTTAGTTTGAGACGTATGAAAACGCATGCGGTTAACGCAGAAAGACAGATCACCTATTCACCTATTGAAGCTTCATGAATAATGGATACTTTATTCGCGATCAATGATTGTTTTGGTAAAGCCATACTCAGTGTATTCATTAGATGAACGGTAAAAAAGTAAGAGCGAGGGGACGGTAACTTACTGAAGCACACAAGCAAAACCACAATAGCACGCGGGCTCGATGTACTGACTTGCGCGATCACATTCCAAAAAATATTTCTTTTCAAGTTC
>JANRMT010062789.1:24375549-24417956 GCA_026402145.1 Polypterus bichir lapradei
AAGTTGCTTCGGAAGACGGCGTTAGCCGCGGAGCTCAGCTCAGAGCGAAATGAGGTAAATGGGAGGGGAGATGATGACGTGACTCCCCCACCCGCCTTAACTGTCAATCCCCCACAAACACAGTCTCTCGGAATTTGCATAAGCACACCCCTTCACCTGCAATTTTAACGTAGTTACAAAGTGATCAAAACTCTCGTTTATATCCTGCGTCCTCTCATTAAACTTGTATCCCGCATTACCCGTGGGCATGAGAAACGGCCTGTCTATGAACTTAATTTAAAGTTTAAGTTTACACGTTGCTTTCTTTCCGAAGTAGCAGCACTCATGAATATGGTAGTATATGTCACTCGCTCGCTTCTTATTGTTTCGCTGCCTTCTCAATTATATAATGCATGTTTTCTTCAGCGCTTTTTGGAGGTCTTCCTGGTTTTCTACACACTGCGTTGACAGTCAGTTCACGTGATTACGTGGGAGACGTGATGATGTAACACGAAACTCCGCCCCCACGGCTTTCGCGCTCAACTCCATTACAATATATGCAGAAAAATAGCTTCCAGTTATGACCATTACGCGTAGAATTTCGAAATGAAACCTGCCCGACTTTTGTAAGTAAGCTGTAAGGAATGAGCCTGCCAAATTTCAGCCTTCTACCTACACGGGAACTTGGAGAATTAGTGATGAGTCAGTGAGTGAGTGAGTGAGTCAGTGAGTGAGTCAGTCAGTCAGTGAGGGCTTTGCCTTTTATTAGTATAGATTACATGATTTTTTAAAAAAATATGTTTATTGAACTTGCCCTTTCTGTTTGTCTGGGTCAAATTTTTTATCCACTTTATGCACAAATATATGAATTAGTAGTGCTGGTCAAATGGTAAGTGTGTTGGACTTTTAGATCAAACAATCGAAGGTTCAAGACCAATGTAGTAAAAAAAAAAAAAAAAAATTTTGATTAAATGATATTGAAATTTCGTGAAATTATTTCAATATGACAGTTAAGCAGCATTGGTCAAGTGGATAGCGTGTTGGACGTTCGATCAAATGTTCAAAGGTTGAGACTGTTGTACACAAACTCTTTTTTTTATTTTGATTTTACCAATTTTTCATCATTCATATACAAATTTGGCGAAATACTCTTTTCAGTGATTTGACGATATTGACTCAGTGGATTAAGTATTGTTTTTTTCTAAGAAAGATTGATGGTTCGATTCTCCAGTAGACAAACACACACACATTTCCAGTACTTCTCACGTGTAAGATTTCACCATGGTTATGATTTTCTGAAATGAGAAATGAACACAAATAAATGTTATGCTTCAGTTTCAGATGGTAGGTTTGATTCCACTCGCTAATGTCGCAAATGTCATTTCTGTCAAATCACCTTCCCACCCAAGTCAAGGATTTGGTAAGGTGCTGAAAACTGTGTGGCATTAGGGTGGCTGAAAAGTATATAAAAAAAGATTTTTAGTGACACAATTTGCACAGGTGTCCCAGCTTCTGTTGATTACTTAAAATTGCATAAAAAAGATTTTTAAGTGACATGATTTTATTCAAAAATACACTAAAAAGTAAAAAAAATCTTTTTTTCTTATACTAAGATTTTGTTGGTCATATGTGACTAAAAATAAAATTGTGGGGTGCCCATAAAAGAATTAATTTAATTCAATTAAAATGCATAGATTCTTTAACTAATTAAAAAAAGAAAACTCTTACAATTTGAAAACATTGCCAATTATAACTTTTATCCTACATGCTTTAATCAACTTTTATATGATGTATCATTATGAAGTGTCATAAAAATTTCACTTTAACAAGTCTATGCATTTTCATTTTCATTCATTGCTTCAACTTGCAAGGCTTAATTTAATGTAATTGCTACAGAATGTCTGTAGCTTGTGATTGGTTAGTTGTTCCCTGAAGAAGGCCTGTTTCTAATATTCTGAAATTTACTTTTTTCAGTTTTTGCTAACCTAAACTTTCAATTTAAACCTCTGTGAGTTTACTGCTTACCTTTTCATCATTTCAGGTCATTCATTGCATTTCAACTGATTACAATTTGAAGAAAAACTGAAAAAACAGTGGTGTCCTAAAACCTTTGACTGGTAGTGTATGTTATGAAGGTCATACAACTAAAAGAGGAAATGGGTGGAATTTACCATATTGGGATTGTTTGGTGGATCTCAATATTATTGTAATCTGACTTCAGAAAACACTGATCTACTTATCACAAAGTTTCAGATTAGTAATAAAAGCAATTAAGATATGCAATGTACTTGCTGTATAATAATGGAGAAGAAAAAGAAATGCGGAAATAATTGCTTCCTCGGTGCTTGAAGAGCTTATTCTAAAATATTATTGATTAGATCCTGCCATGTTTTGAAAAAAATATGTACAGATCCTCTAACTTAGTATTTAATTTTTTCCAATTTCAGATAGTATAAAACATCGGTTTCCCACTGACTTAAAGGAGGAGAGTTAGGATTCTTCCTGTTTAGCAAGATAAGTCTGCGTACCAAAAGTGTAGTGAATGCAATCACAGTTTGTTTGTCCTTCTCCACTTTAAACCCATCTGGAAGAACCCCAAACACAGCTGTTAATGGGTTAGGAGGGATTGTGACACCAAGCCTGTCTGAAAGGTAATTAAAAATTTTGGTCAAGAATGATATTAATTTGGTGCAGGACCAGAACATGTGACGCAGTAAGGCTGGGAATTGATTGCAGCGTTTGCAGGTTGGATCCTGCCCTGGAAACATTTTGGAGAGTTTTAGGCGAGACAGATGTGCTCGATATATAATTTTGAATTGAATAATTGTATGCTTTGCGCATATGGAGCTCGAGTGAATTCTCTGTATTTCTATTTTCCACTCCTTTTCTGATATATTGATTAAGAGATCTTTTTGTCAGTGTCCTCTTGGATCTTTGACAGGGATTGACTGTAAAATAATTTTATACAGTTAGGTCCATAAATATTTGGACAGAGACAACTTTTTTCTAATTTTGGTTCTGTACATTACCACAATGAATTTTAAATGAAACAACTCAGATGCAGTTGAAGTGCAGACTTTCAGCTTTAATTCAGTGGGTTGAACAAAAAGATTGCATAAAAATGTGAGGCAACTAAAGCATTTTTTTAACACCATCCCTTTATTTCAGGGGCTCAAAAGTAATTGGACAAATTAAATAACTGGAAATAAAATGTTCATTTCTAATACTTGGTTGAAAACCCTTTGCTGGCAATGACAGCCTGAAGTCTTGAACTCATAGACATCACCAGATGTTGGGTTTCCTCCTTTTTAATGCTCTGCCAGGCCTTTACTGCAGCGGCTTTCAGTTGCTGTTTGTTTGTGGGCCTTTCTGTCCGAAGTTTAGTCTTCAACAAGTGAAATGCATGCTCATTGGGTTAAGATCAGGTGACTGACTTGGCCATTCAAGAATTTTCCACTTCTTTGCTTTAATAAACTCCTGGGTTGCTTTGGCTGTGTGTTTTGGGTCATTGTTCATCTGTATCATGAAACGCCACCCAATCAACCTGACTGCGTTTAGCTGGATTTGAGCAGACAGTATGTCTATGAACATCTCAGAATTCATTCGGCTGCTTCGGTCCTGTGTCACATCATCGATAAACACTAGTGTACCAGTGCCACTGGCAGCCATGCACGCCCAAGCCATCACACTGCCTCCACCGTGTTTTACAGATGATGTGCTATGCTTTGGATAATGAGCTGTTCCACGCCTTCTCGATACTTTTTTCTTGCCATCATTCTGGTAGAGGTTGATCTTGGTTTCATCTGTCCAAAGAATGTTTTTCCAGAACTGGCTTTTTTAGTTGTTCTTTAGCAAAGTCCAATCTAGCCTTTCTGTTCTTGAGGCTTATGAGCTGCTTGCACCTTGCAGTGCACCCTCTGTATTTACTTTCATGCAGCCTTTTCTTTATGGTAGACTTGGATATCGATACGCCTACCCCCTGGAGAGTGTTGTTCACTTGGTTGGCTGTTGTGAAGGGGTTTCTCTTCACCATGGAAATGATTCTGCGATCATCCACCACTGTTGTCTTCTGTGGACGTCCAGGTCTTTTTGCATTGCTGAGTTCACCAGTGCTTGCTTTCTTTCTCAGGATGTACCAAACTGTAGATTTTGCGACTCGTAATATTGTAGCAATTTCTCGGATGGGTTTTTTCTGTTTTCGCAGCTTAAGGATGGCTTCTTTCACCTGCATGGAGAGCTCCTTTAACCGCATGTTGTCTGTTCACAGCAAAATCTTCCACATGCAAGCACCTCACCTCAAATCAACTCCAGGGCTTTTATCTGCTTAACTGATGATGACATAACAACGGACTTGCCCACACCTGCCCATGAAATAGGAGTCAGTTGTCCAATTACTTTTGAGCCCCTGAAATGAAGGGATTGTGTTAAAAAAATGCTTTAGTTACCTCGCATTTTTATGCAATCTTTTTTTGTTCAACCCACTAAATTAAAGCTGAAAGTCTGCACTTCAACTGCATCTGAGTTGTTTCATTTAAAATTCATTGTGGTAATGTACAGAGCCAAAATTAGAAAAAAGTTGTCTCTGTCCAAATATTTATGGACCTAACTGTATATTGCAGAGATGGTGCCTAAGTCCTTGAAATTGAGCATTATTTTTTCCAGCATGGACGAGGATGCAAGATGAGGAAAATCGGGCAGGTTCTGTTTAACAAAGTTTCTAGTTTGAAGATAGTAAAAGAAATGTGTAGCTGGAATGTTAAATTTGGATTGTAATTGTTCATAGGATGCAAAGATGTTGTCTATATAAAGATCTCTAAGCAAGTTAATCCCAAATTTTTTCCAGATATTAAAAACTGCATATGTTTGCGAAGGCTGAAAGAGGTGGTTTTCTTGCAGAGGTGCCACAGATAAAAGCTTCTCCATCTTAAAATGCTTTCTACATTGGTTCAATATTCTGAGTAAGTGAAGCACAATTGGGTTATCAGTATATTGCCGATAACTTACATTTATTGGGGCACAAAGCAGGGAATATAAAGAAGTACTGCAGGATTGCTATTGCGGACCAGGTCTGTGTGTGTTCATCTGTTTGTGTCCAGGTTTTTATAGCTTGTATGTTTGCTGCCCAGTAATAAAACTGAAAGTTAGGTAGAGCCATGCCACCTTCTGCCTTTAGTCTTTGTAGGGTCGTTCTTTGGATACGTGGATGTTTTGAGTTCCAAATAAATGAGGTTATTGTTGAATCTAATTGCTTAAAAAATGATTTATTGATGCATATTGGAATGTTTTGAAATAAAAAAAGAAGCTTAGGAAGAATATTCGTCTTAACAATGTTAATTCTTCCAGCTAGAGTGAGATGAAGGGTTGACCATCTATGCAAGTCTTGCTTAATTTTTTCCATGCAGACGGCGAAATTTTGTTGATAAAGAACTTTTTGTTTACTTGTGATGTTTACCCCTAGGTATTTAAACTGTTCTACAATGATAAAAGGTAGGGTGTCTGATCTAATATTATATGCTTGAGAATTCACTGGAAAGAGTACACTTTTATTCAGATTAATTGTGAGACCAGAGATCTTTTGAAATTCTGTGAGTGCTGTTAAGACTGCAGGCACAGAATTGTGTGGGTCTGATATATACAGTACCATATCATCTGCATATAGATAAATTTTCTGTTCCAGTCCTTCTCTGATAATCCCCATCATCTGATCAGTATTTCAACAGTGAGCCGCCAGTGGTTCAATGGCAATTGCAAATAGCAGCGGTGACAAGGGGCATCCCTGTCTGGTACCTCGTTCTAGTTTAAAGTAGTCTGAACAAATGTCGTTGATACAAACTGAAGCTTCTGGATTGTTATACAGTAGTTTGATCCATGCCAAACCCAAATTTCTCTAATGTAGTGAAAAGGTATTTCCATTCAATTATTTCAAATGCTTCTTCTGCATCCAATGCTAATAATATCTCTGGGGTGTTTGACTTTGTTGGTGAGTATATTGCATTAAACAGGCGTCGAAGATTGGAAGATGAGTGTCAACCCTTGATAAATCCAGTTTGATCTTGTGATATTACCAAAGGGAGCACTTTCTCCATCCTTCTAGCTATGATTTTGAGAGTATCTTAACGTCAGTATTCAGAAGTGAAATTGGTCTGTATGATGCACATTGTAATAAGTCCTTATTGTGTTTAGGAAAGACGGTGATTAATGCTTGGCGAAAGTTTGAGGAACATATTGATTGTCTCTAGCTTCTGTAAAAGTTGCCAATAGGAGGGGATTTAGCTGAGCAGAGAATCTATACTAATAAAAGGCAAAGCCCTCACTGACTGACTGACTCACTGATTGACTCACTGACTCATCACTAATTCTCCAACTTCCCGTGTAGGTAGAAGGCTGAAATTTGGCAGGCTCATTCCTTACAGCTTACTTACAAAAGTTAAACAGGTTTTGTTTTGAAATTCTACGTGTAACGTTCATAACTGGAACCTACTTACGTACATATATACGGCCATAGCCGTAAACCTTAAGTGTAAATTAAGTTCATAGACAGGCTGCCGCAGGCGTTTGTCATGCCTACGACGATATTCGCAAGATACAAGTTTAATGAGAAGACGCAGCGCATAAATGAGACTTTTGATCACTTTGTAACGGAGTTAAAATTGTTGGTGAAGGACTGTGCTTATGCAAACGAATAGGAAAGCAAGTTGTAAAGCTTAACTTTAAATTAGGTTCATAGACACGCTGCCGTTGGCATTTGTCATGCCTAAGACGAATACGATATTTGCGAGATACTAGTTTAATGAGAGGACGCAGGGTATAAACGAGACTTTTCATCACTTTGTAACTGAGTTAAAATTGCTGGTGAAGGACTGTGCTTATGCAAACGAAGATGAGATGGTCAGGGATAGAATAGTGTTTGGCACAAACTCAGCAAAAGTGCAAGAGAAACTTTTAAGTGCCGGGTCTGAGCTAACATTAAATAAAGCCATGGACATCGCAAGATCGCACGAGATAGCATAAGCACAGCTGAGAACCTTCGATGCATGTACTCCGAGCGGCTCACAAGAACTGACTTTTCAGGACTGGGAAAGGTAAACCTGTGCATGCAGTGTGTGATGTCTCAGATAAAGAGGAAGACGATCTGCTTATTGATGCAGTAGGAAAGGAACAACCCTCTGACGCTGAACAAGCCTTTGTAGACATATCAATAGGAAAGCAAGGTGTAAAGCTTAAGTTTAAATTACGTTCACAGACACGCTGGCGCTAAATATTTGCAGGCAAATCCACAACTTAATACCGGGAATGCCTGTTAAACATTTTAGATTCACGAGTACCGATTTGGGTAGTGATCACTTCGATGAATGAAACCTATTATCTTTACAACGGTTGACAACGAAGATGAGATGGTCAGGGATAGACTAGACAAACACGGAATGTAACTTGAACACAAGCATCCTCCAAATACGATCCTGATTGAAAGAAATAATGATAATCAAATCCTTGATGACAGCAACACTCATAACAGTCACAAAACAATTACATTGACAATCATGTTATGTTATTTTTAAAATGTTTCCTTTTCTTTTTTGTAACTTCTTTAACACACTACTTCTCCGAAATCAGGGAAAATACGAATGTGGTTATTTTCATATATAATCTCTTGCTTGTGTCTGAGGAGTGCCATCACCTCTAGTTTAAATAATAATCTCTCGAAGTGGATAATAAAAGACCCAGGTCTAACGATATTTGATCCGCGTATGCGATAAGCCGCTGCTATCTCAGAATCTGATTTAAAGTCCTCTCCAATTATTTTAGAGAATAGTTCAGCTGCGAATTTCACTGGGTTTGGACTTTCATGATTCTCAGGTAGACCTTCGATTTTAATATTATTCCTTCTGCTTCCATCTTCCACAGCAGCAAGTCTGTCTCCGAGTTTTTTGCATTTGGAGTTGGCAGCTGTTGCTTTTCCTTCAGCAGTGGAAGCTAGATTTTCGGCTGTTTAAATCTGAGTCGTGAATGTCTCCTTGACATCCGCCAGCTGATCGGCAAGTGTGCTCAGTTTAGACGTGGTTTCCTGAATGTGCTCTTCAGTTTTACCCAGCATATCTTTAAAGACTGTCTCAAAGCGAATATATATGCGTTTCTCCAAGTCTTTATTATCCTGCTGCAGCTTCTCATTTGCCTTCTCGCTTTTCTTTATATCTTTGTTTATCTATTGCTTGAGCTCTGCTTGAACTTGCTTGAGCTCAGCGATCATCACCTTCAGTTCAGACAGATCATGTCTGCTTTCGTGTAGTTGAAAGCGCGGACTGCAAGGCCCTTTCCAGTTTCAGATGATCTTCTCCAATCGGCGAGGTATCATGACCTGCATCATTTGCACTCGTACATTCGCTCACCATTTCGCTCTCAGCCGGAGACCATGTAGCGGACCGTGGGCCCGTGGAGTCTGGGCTTTCGCCCATCTGATCCAGTTCAGTCTCTGAAAGGCTGTACCTTGAGTTTGAACTTGGACTGGTCGGTCTGAGCTTGGATGTAGCTTTAGTTTTCATTTCTTTCTGAGCCCCCTTCTTGACGGCCATGTTTATATATGCTTGCATATACTGTAGTAGTACCCTCAGGTTGGATAAATAGATAGATAGATAGATACTTTAATAATCACAAGGGGAAATTCACATAATCCAGCAGCAGTATACTGATACAAAAAAAAAAAAAAAAAAAACAATATTAAATTAATAAGTAGTAAAAATGCATGTAAAAACAGACAATAACTTTGAATAATGTTGACAGGAGTTTGCTTAATGCCCGTCGCTCTGCTGCAGATGTTAAACTGTCCAGCTTTATTCCTACAATAGAGCCTGCCTTCCTAACAAGTTTGTCCAGGCGTGAGATGTCCTTCTTCTTTACGCTGCCTCCCCAGCACACCACAGCGTAGAAGAGGGCACTCGCCACAACCGTCTGGTAGAACATCTGCAGCATCTTATTGCAGATGTTGAAGGACGCCAACCTTCTAAGGAAGTATAGTCGGCTCTGACCTTTCTTACACAGAGCATCAGTATTGGCAGACCAGTCCAATTTGTCATCCAGCTATACGCCCAGGTATTTATAGGTCTGTACCCTCTGCACACAGTCACCTCTGATGATCACAGGGTCCATGAGGGGCCTGGGCCTCCTAAAATCCACCACCAGTTCCTTGGTCTTGCTGGTGTTCAGGTGTAAGTGGTTTGAGTCACACCATTTAACAAAGTCTTTGATTAGCTTTCTGTACTCCTCCTCCTGCCCATATACAGGATATCCCAAATACAGGATATCTCAGGATAATAAGAAGATAATATAAAAAAAATAACACAGCTGCTAACAGCTCTGCTTCAGACGTCCATTTCTCGCAACGGACGAGACCAAATCTCAGTCCTATTCTCTAACCCTTTCTATAGGTCAAATTATTCTTTAAATCCCGATGGAAGTGCCTTCACGGGTTTAAATTCTTGCAGAAAAATAAATTCAACAGGTTTAAATTCTTGCAGAAAAACAAACCATTCTCCGAGCTTTGACTATATTATAGTTCTTAACACATGTTGCACTAATCCTCACTTGTTTCTCATAAACAATTTCTTATAAAACAACCAAAAACTGTACTGCTTGTTGTTGCATATCAGTGTAATATTTTGCTAATAAATAAAGAACCATTTGTTTCACACAGATGTTCTGTTTATGATGGAATGTTCTGTGCTTTTCTTTATGAGAGTGAAAAAAAAGATAGCAGTCAAACATGTCAGTAAAGGAGAGCACAGGCTGTTATGGGGAAGGAAGCCCCACAAATATTCTGGTTGCCATGGAAGGGAAGCCTGAGTGAAAACATGCAATGTTTGCCTCTGATGTTGGAGGTAAGAAGACGGCTTAGATCTATATTTACATTTGTGAATGTTTAATTTGGAATTTATGACTATAGTACTAGGGTGTTGTACCGTGTTAGCCATTATGAATGTAGTGAGAAGTCAAGCAAAATGACACCTTTTATTGGCTAACAACTCGGGCCTCTTTTTCAAAATGCCTGAGGGAGGGCCCTGAGTTGCCTCAAAAGCTGGCATATTGTAATCTTTCTTGTTAGCCAGTAAAAGGTGTCATTTTGCTTGACTTCTCACTGAATTTATGACTAGGAAATCTCACTTGATGTACATAAGAAACATGCTTAAAACAGTGCCAGAGCATGGATTGGTACTGGTAACCATCTACGTATTTTCCAGCTATTTCATCTTTCACTTCTCTGATAAGCACTGCTGTCCTTTGCACTTTCAGGAACAGCTGGAAAAACTAATAAGAAGGTTTTTAAGCAAAATGACAACAATTTATTTCTTATATAGCCCCAAATCACACAAGGAATGCTGCAATGGGCTTTAACAAGCTCTGTTTTTTGACAGCCTCCCTCAACCTTGACTCTCCCTGAGATGACAAAAAAAAAAATCCCCAAAAAAAAAGACCCTTGCAGGGAAAAAAAAATGGAAGAAATCTTGGGAAAGGGATTTCTTAAAGAGACCCCTTACAGGTAGGTTGGGCTTGCAGTACTTGCCAAAAAATATGGTAAATACAACACACAAATAGTCCTCTTCATGGAGTGAGATGGCTGATCTTCCATGGCCACCTCAGAAATACAATCCAACAGTACAAACTACAAGGTATAATGCAAGAATAGATTATACCACTCACTAAAGACTACCACACAAGACAAATCACAACCGCCAACAGCTCTGTTACATGTGTATCGTTATTAGGTTCTAACTTGACCTTTACTTATAGTGGAGCCAACACTCAAGATCACCTGGAATTTAGATTAGATTAGATTGGATAAATGTTTTTAATCCCGTGGGGAAATTCAGAACCGGATAATAAATGTAAACCACACATCATCACTAGAGTGGGAATTATGTACCCATCACCTGTGAAAGTACATGGCCATGTATGGATCAGCTTATTCTGCTGTGAATTTTAATATCTGCCTTATTTTTTTTTTTATAAAAAAAAATTAGGAATTTCTGGATTTGTCTTTTAAAATAGGTAGAAGGCAGATGATCCTGATTGTTTTGTCATCTGGTCTGTGCTGTCCAAAGTTTAAATGAAATCAACTTGTTAGATCTGGAGGGGCATTTGTATCCTGCATTTACAATAGTTATCCTGTGTAAGATGTCGCTGTGTTCTTTTATATTCCAGAGTTGTAATGCTTGCAGTGGACAGCTGGGACCCTTACCTCGCCGGGATGCCTGGAGAAGGGAGGAACTGGGAGAGAAACAATATCTCCCCTGGGACATGAGAGGGCAGCCACCCTGGTTGGTGTTAGAGCCACGGGAACAGAGCTTGAGAAGCTCATCCCTGAGGGGGCCCGTAGCCACTGCCAGGAGATGCCTGGGCATTTATTAAACCCTGGAGTGCAGTACTTCTGCCACACCAGGACGTGCTGCCAGAAGAGAATCTGGGCACCCCTGGAGTGCTTCCGGGTGTCCATGCAGCACTTCCGCCACACTAGGAAGTGCTGC
Organism: Polypterus bichir lapradei; assembly: GCA_026402145.1. Taxonomy (NCBI): domain Eukaryota; kingdom Metazoa; phylum Chordata; class Cladistia; order Polypteriformes; family Polypteridae; genus Polypterus; species Polypterus bichir. The sequence goes on from JANRMT010062789.1 coordinate 24,387,045, forward strand.
AGGAAAGTCGTCAGGGTGCACCTGAAGCACATCTGTGTGCAACATAAAAGGGGCCGCCTCACTCCATTCGGGGAGCCGGAGTCAGAAGGCACAGGACAGAGCTTGCAAGAGAAGAGGGAAGGTGTGGAGATGTTTATTTTCTCCAGGGATGTTGCTGACTGCAGATTTAGTTTTCCTTTTGTCTGTTGTCAGTTAGCTATACAGTAGTTCAATAAGTAATAACTGCTGGGTTCCATTTAGAGTACAGTATGTTAATCAGTTTGAATCTACTTTGTTTCCCCATCTGTTTAAACAAATCTGTGTCTTTATGTGTACTTGTTATGTAATTAGTATTTTGTAAAATTTATACTTGCATTTTACCTGAGAACTTGTCACAGGGCTCTGTGTTTGCCCTCAGTGAAGAGTGCTACACCAAAACAAACTGAATTCAATTGAATTAAATGTGTAGGAGGATATGTTTAAATTATATAATGCACTAGTGAGGCATCACCTGGAGTGCTGGGTACAGTCTCAGTCTCCATGTTACAAAATGGATGCAGCAGTGCTGGGGAAAGTCCACAGAAGAGCAGCTAGGCTGATTGGGACTGAGAGTTATGAGCTATGAGGAGAGATTAAAGGAGTGGAAACTGTTTGGTGTAGGCAAATGGAGATTAAGATGTAACACTACTGCAGTGTTTAAAATCAAGACAGACATTAGTATAGTGGAGCCAGGCTGTTACTTTAAAATGAGTTCAACAAGAACCCAAAGGCACAGTTGTTAAATATTAAATTCCACACATCTGTTGGAAAGTTTTTGTACACACAAAGAACAACACATACATGGACTAAATAACCGATTATTGTGGTGGAGAGTAGGACTGTGGAGAAATTAGGTGAATAGGATTGACAAGCTTTGTTGGGCAGAATGGCCTGTTTTCATCAATTTGTTTAACATTCTAATGGTCTAAAACTGTTTTTTATGAAAATATGAGGGATGTTCAAAAAGTTTCCTCACTTTTTTTAACTCTATTAAGGATTTCAAAAACAAATTACATTGCTTTTCTACATGGTCACCTTCATTTGCAATGCAGTTTTCCCAGTCACATGACCCTCTCAGACATGACCAATTACTACTCCTCCCATCTTCACCGTTTCCAACGAAAATATTAAAGTGCGGAAACTTTTCGAACGTCCCTTGTATAATTGGGAACCTGAAACCTGAAAGAAAATCTTATGAAAAGGTTTTAGACATCAAAATGGACTCTTACTACTATTACTGTGTTCATGTCCTATCAGACTACCCGTAGCTTCGAATTGTGATGTTTCACCTTCCCACTTCAGGTGACTTTCTAGTCAGATGATTCAGATAAAGGCTGTTGATTTGTTACTTCGTCTGCAAAAAAAAAGCAATTAAAGATGAACTACGTTCTATGACATGTCACACACGTACGCATGGGAGGCAGCTAAAGGGCTTGAGTAAGGGCAATTCTGAATCCATCCATCCGTTATCCAACCTGCTATATCCTAACACAGCATGTTAAAGCACCAACACGGGGTCAAGCCTGTCTGGATTTAGTATTTTGTAATAATCAGGATAGAATTGAGGATGTAGAGGTAAATGAACCACTAGGGTCAAGTGACCATAATGTAATACAATTCTCAGTATTTTGTAGGAGTGCAGATGCAAAGACTAAACTTGTTAAGTTGAACTTTGGTAGGGCTAATTTTGAGAAGATGCGACAATGTCTAAGCAGTATACATTGGGATAAGATTTTAAGTCTGGAGACAGTCGAGGAGCAGTGGGACAGGTTTAAAAATGTTTTACATGTAATGCAGGACAGATACATACCTAAATTTGGAATTAATAGGAGACTAAAAAAACTCCACGGTGGATTAATAAAGATTTAAAAAAAGAAGTATAAGACTAATGACTGCAAAGTGAATCGTAGAGCATATGAGAACATGAGGGCAACCATTAAGACGGATATCAGGGAGGCTTAAAGACAGTTGGAAAGGAATATAGCAGATAAGGCGAAAAAAGACCCTAAGAGATTCTTTCAATATTTTAGTAGTAAAAGAACAGTTAAGGAGGAGGTTAAGTGCATCAGGAATAGTAAAGGGGAATTAAAAGATACAGACAGTGAAACAGCGGATGCCCTAAACTTACATTTTTCTGAGGTGTTTACAAGTGAGCAAGTGGATAACCTCCCAAAGGTAAACGCGGCTACTAAGGAGGTACTGAGGGATTTGGAAATTGTAGAGGGATAAGTGCTGCTGATATTAAATAAGCTGAAATCAACCAAATCACCAGGACCAGATAATATTTATTCTCGTGTTCTTAAGGAGGCTAGTGAGTACATATATAAACCCTTGACACATATTTTTAGGAAGTCACTGCGCACTGGAGAGATTCTGAAGGACTGGAAAATGGCAAATATCATCCCATTATAAAAAGGGTGACAGGGCAGATCCAAGCAACTATAGGCCAGTAAGTTTAACATCACAGGAAAATTAATGGAAGGAATTATTAAGGATAAGATTGAGCAACATCTGGCAAGGACAGGAGTTATTCTGAACAGTCAAAATGGGTTCAGAAGAGGGAGGTTGTGTTTTACTAACATGTTGGAATTCCATGGAGGGGGAAACAAAAGGATACAATGAAAGTGGAGCAGATGATATTATTTATCTGGACTTTCAGAAAGCATTTGATAAGGTGCCACATGAGAGGTTGGGCATCAAATTAAAAGAAGTGGGAGTTCAGGGTGATGTTTTTAGATGGGTGCAGAATTGGCTCAGACACAGGAAGCAGAGGGTGATGGTGCGAGGAACCTCATCAGAACTGGCCAATGTTAAGAGTGGTGTTCCACAGAGGTCAGTGCTAGGGCCGCTACTTTTTTTAATATATATAAATGATTTAGATAGGAATATAAGTAACAAGCTGGTCAAGTTTGCAGATGATACAAAGATAGGTGGATTAGCAGATAATTTGGAATCCGTTATATCATTACAGAAGGACTTGGATAGCATACAGGCTTGGGCAGATGAAATTTAATGTTAGTAAATGTAAAGTATTACACATAGGAAGTAAAAATGTTAGGTTTGAATACACAATGGGCGGTCGAAAAATCGAGAGTACACCTCGTGAGAAGAATTTAGGAGTCATAGTGGACTCTAAGCTTTTGACTTCCCGACAGTGTTCAGAAGCCATTAAGAAGTCTAACAGAATGTCAGGTTATATAGCGCCTTGATGTGTGGCGTACAAGTCACAGGAGGTTCTGCTCAAGCTTTATAACACACTGGTGAGGTCTCATCTTGAGTACTGTGTGCAGTTTTGGTCTCCAGACTACAAAAAGGACATAGGAGCGCTAGAGAAGGTCCAAAGAAGAGCGACAGGGCTGATTCCAGGGCTACAGGGGTTGAATTATGAGGAAAGATTAAAAGAGCTGATCCTATACAGTTTAAGCAAAAGAAGATTAAGAGGTGACATGATTGAAGTGTTTAAAATTATGAAGGGAATTAGTGCAGTAGATCAAGACTGTTATTTTAAAATGAGTTCATCAAGAACACGGGGACACAGTTTGAAACTTGTTAAGGGTAAATTTCGCACAAACATTAGGAAGTTTTTCTTTACACAAAGAACGATAGACACTTGGAGTAAGCTGCCAAGTAGTGTGGTAGACAGTAAGACTTTAGGGACTTTCAAAACTCAACTTGATGTTTTCTTGGAAGAAATAAGTGGATAGGACTAGTGAGCTTTGTTGGGCTGAATGGCCTGTTCTTGTCTAGAGTGTTCTAATGTTCTAACTACAGGGTCACGGGGGTCTGCTGGAGCCAATCCCAGCCAACACAGGGCACAATGCAGGAAACAAACCCCATGCAGGGTGCCAGTCCACCGCATCAGTGCTATCATTTATTTGCAATTTGCAGCCAGGAAACCAAATATACAGGTGACTGCCCCAAACCTTGCTATGGCTCTTTGTAGAGTTTGTGACAGACAATAAAGTGAACATATCAAATGTGTATCACTTTGCTTCAACTGCAATTCAACAATAAAAAAGACGTTTCTGGCTGAACATTTTATGTCTTTTATTTTATACAGTCAACTAGGGTGAAAGGACATTGTTATATCAAACCTTTTACAGTTTGGGGAGCTTTGTTTTCTTTGAATTGTCTGACTTGCTTCAAGTTCATTCGGCATTCACATGACATTTCCAACTTGGAAACTCGTATTTACCGCCAATCCAAAAGCACATGAACACCCAGGACTCCTCTTGTTTATATTCATAGTGTTATTATTAAGAGGTAAATTTTAAAAATACAGACGTAGCAGATGGAATTAAAAGCTGAGACACAATCATACTGTGTATACTTGCTAAAGTCGGAGCGAAATCCAAACCAAGTGCATATCCTTAATCAGAGAATGTGCAGCTAAGAAGTTCAAAAGGATGTTGGAAGTGAACACAATGAGCAGTCGAGAGGTTATGAGTAAGCCTTACAACTCATTTGTGAGGCCTTTTCGGAACTATCACAGATTTGGTCTTTATTTATAAAAGAGATATCAGTGCTATAGAAAATACAGAGACAAGTGACTAGATCAGGGGTTCTCATAATCAGTCTTGGGGGCCTTCTGTGGCTCCAGGCTTTTGTTCCAACCAGATTCACAAATCAGTGATAATAACTGATCTCATTTAATTAGCTGGTCTTTTTTCTCTTCTCTTATTCTAAATTCAGAAAAGCACAATAGTATCATTTTTACATTTATAAAATATTTAGAAGTATTTCTATTTTTTCAATATCTTTAAATGCATAACTCTGTTTTTCTGTTATTTTGATCTTTTTTGTGTAGTTTGCTTCTTTTGTTGTATCCTAATAATGACAATTATAAAGAAGCAGAGCAGATATCTGGGCAAACAACACTGAATGATGAAAGGCTGCAACTACTTTAGTGTCAGACCCGCTCATTAGTAAATAATGGATTAAATAACCAGAAAACCTGTAAAAGAACAATGCAAATCTGGGTGAAAATATTGTTAAAAATGTAAAAACTACATATAACTGCTTGGTACATTTTAATAAAAATTTACCAAACTTAGTTTTGTCATTTTCACATTGACTCCAAAACACAGACACTGAGTAATAGCAGATCACTTCATGAGGCTAGCAGTCCAATTAAAAACAGAAGTTGGTTGGAACAAAAACCTGCAGCCATAGAGGACCGAGAACTGAGAACCACTGGCCTAGATTGCCTCCAGTCCTGCAAAACATGAATTGTGAAGAAAGACTGAAATAAGTGAGCCTTTAAAGTTTAACCACATAATGCACAAGAGGTGATGAGATGGAGCTGTTTTTGAAGGAAATTAGTATCTTAGATTTTGGCCTACTATGGCCGAGATGATAGCACTTGAAGCCATGCAGCCACAGCCAAAATGGCACCTACTGTAACGACTATTTATAAAATGAGAATATTATATAATTGTATATATATAATTAATTAGGGCTAGAAACACTTACTATAAATGCAAAAAAAATGGTTAGTTACAAATCTGCACGCTCTAAAACCTCAAGTCATAACGCTCTTTGCTTCTCCAAGACGAGACCTCCTGAAAGGAGTTTCTTTGCTGTTGTAATGTGAGTGCCATTAAAGCCTCTCCTCCTGTCTCCCCCTCAGTGACATTTCATCTCTTTGTTGCTCCTCAATGATATCTCTTCACATTTATTTCCTTGACACTCCAAGCTGAGAATTTTCCCCTAACACTAATACATACAGAGGCTGGCACTGCAAAGTTTAAAAAAAAAATCCTCACTACGGCTTTTTCCCCTCTGTCTGGGGGGAGCGTTTTCTGGCAGTCTTGTTAAGTGGGATACACAGAGGGATACATTAGCTATGCTTACTTACTGGTTGACAATCTCCCCCCCATTCAGAATTGTCTAAAGTGAAGCGTGTTTTCCTGTTAGAATATCATAGATCCAAGTAACTGTAGTCAAGGCAGAATATCTGGTTTTAGGTGCTTTATGAATCTGCAGAGACCGACAAGGATTAATTATGAACCAGGCCTGGCCCCTTATCTGGTGTATTTGAGAAAAGGAAAAAAAAAATATCTCACAAGCCCTGCAGTCACTGGAAGCTGTGGTCTGTGTTCACATAGCAGAGCGAGGGAATATTTCCGCTGCCAGGGGAGTAAACAACCCACACAAACGTGGGTGTAGACTGCGCATAAATAATGGTGCAGCTTTGCTATCTTGTCTGAAGTGTCTCTGTGCAGAGAGCATGGCATGCTGGGATGACTGCTGTTTGAAATCAGGGGGTTTGGTTACTGTGTATCCTTTCATTTGCTATCTTTTAACTAACTCAAGCGTCTTAAAAATGGTCTTTTGCCTTTCATCCTTTAATTCATTTGATTAGTGATGAGGAAGGAATGGAGGCTGACATAAGTCCAGCCATGGATGCCCATGTAAGGATAAGTGCTGCAGGTAATCGGAGCACAGGATCAAAATGTTTGTGTTAGTCCTTTATATTTTAAATTAGCTCGTAAGCCTTACACACAACTGATGCTGGATGTCAGGTATTACAGTGAGTATTTACCCAAAGCCTTTGACAAAATTGCAAAATTAATGTGAGAGGAAGGAGGTTGACTGTCCAAGTGGAGAATCAAACAAGCTTCGGAGATGAGAAGACAATGTGAGGACATATGCATAGAGGATAGGGCCTTAGTATCTGAAATAGAAGCTAATAGAAGCCTCGGAAAATCAATACTTGGGAGGGAGTTGGTAGGGTTTGAGGTTTAGGAGCAAGCACTATTGGTAGGGATGGCAGAAAATGGAATTCTGCAGACAAGTTCAAAGGAGTGTGAAGGGTCTCCATAACTCTTTATTTGCTCTACTATGTTCTGCAGGACAGACTCTTTTTCAAGTTTCTTCGTCTACAGGCTAGGGGTGGGCTCATGAGTGTTGACCATTTTGGTGCCACCAGGAGCTGAAAATCATTCTTATTCTTTTGCTGAAAAAACACCTGTATAGCCATGGACTCGCCACATGGACCATCTTGGTTCACAGATTTGTACTGTGGTGAGCTTGAGATGTCTCGATTGCAACAGTTCTCATAAACGGTTTCTAATCGGCCTGATCTTAACTCTTTGAAGGCTGAATATTTTTCCAAAAAACTCTGTTTTCTGAAAAGCACACAAAGCAATGGTTTCACACATAAATCAACATAAATGTCTGTCTTTGTGTGCTGTGGCTGCTGTCAGTGCTTGTTCAACGTTTCTGGCAGCAGCGTGTACTAATGGAGGTGGCCCGATGGCCAGCAGGAATACATGGTGGGCTGACTGCTTGGTTGTTTTTGCGTGGCAGTCGCAGTGCGACACCATCTGTTTTGTGTCTCTTGTCATTATAAGTGGCAGTCCTACCAGGTGAACATTGCTGTAGGCACGTCAGCTGCACGAATGTGTTCAGTGCTGCAATCAGCTGGGGGCGGTCAGCTAATGCTGGTACCTCACTTTTGTTTTCGATCTCCATCTCCAGATCACTTGCATCAAAATCCGAGTCCAACAAATACGCATAACGTCATCCACAAAGTATTTTGCATTGCATGTTCGCTTTGGTCTCTCACCAGATGTTGATGCCATTTTAGAGGTTCTTTACTCTTCACTACTTATGCACGCAAAGGGAATCAAGGTTACATCAATGAGGCTAACTTTCCTTCTAGCAAAGATTATCAAACTAAAATGTCACAGTTTACATCTGATTACTGTTCTCTACCCCTGAATTTCAAAAAAAAGTTGAAATCTGCCCTGACAGAGTTAAGGGAGCCTCCTGGTCTTGGCTGAGAAGGTACTACTTCTGAACAGTGTAAGCAGAGAATGATGGTGTCACATCAGCTGAGCTCTCTCCCTCAGCCCCCTACTTATTGTGTAGCTCCACTGCCTCCACACACCACAATGCAAAGGCTGCTCATTATGCCAAGGGTACTGTCATAGACTCATCACTTAATTCATCTCAGTTCACAGATTAGCACTGTGGCGGTGGAGAGCCAGAAACTCAGAATGTGTGGATTTACAACAGCCTTCAGAAGAAGTCTCTTATCATCTTCGTTTATCCGTTTAGTTGAGTGCAACTCTCAGCCTTAGTTTTTAAAATGAGCTCCGAGGTTATCTCATTTGGGTGTATCTTATGGAATTTGATCTGCTGATCACAAATACCACCTTTAAATGTGCCTATCATATACCATTTTATTGCAATCGCCTACTTTTGCGATTTCCTTTCCTATTGTTAGTCTGCATATCCAGTACAACAACTACAATTGGAACATTTGTGATGATCTAAATGTTATGGCCCTGCTGTTTAAATACACCAAGTACTGCAAATGGGACAGCCATGCTAAAGAGTCTCATCACATTCAAAAAAACTGGCCACCCCGTAAGCAGAAAATTGGGGCAGATAATCCAATTGCTGACCCAACAAAGATATTTTTGCCTCCTCTTCATATAAAACTTGGACTAATGAAAAATATTTTGCAAAAATACCATCACTGGTGATGTCTCCTATAATACAAGTGATACAGAGACCTGTAGTGATGTCTGTGAACACCAATACCCCTGTCACCCCCTACTGTTGATATTTTTATTAATGTGTGATTAAAGATTTATTTGTGAAACCACACTAAATCAGGAAATACAAAGAAGCAGCATTCATGGTTCCAAATCAGCAAGGTGTTATGGCAATTATGGAATCCAGTCAAACACAAAAAAATAACTTGACAGATGAGAGCAGAGAAAAGATACAAAGGTAGTGGAGATGGTGGATGAAATAGCCAGCAGTGAAAAAGGGGTCAGCATTTACAAAACACATAAATATTAGCTTTATTACCTTAACACATTACAAATACTAGCCACATTACCTGTCCAAGGTAAGTGATATAATAAATGTTAAAATATTTGATATCTTTACCCCACGTATACCTTCAGCGCTTTTCCTTGGTATCCATCTGAACTAGTGTGGCGCTGAGGTGTTACCCGTTGCATGGCTGCACTTGGGTCCTAATCTGGATCCTGAGTTGGTTTGTCATGTGGTGGGTGAGGCAATGCGCTGTATCAGCGCATGCTCCTAACATCCTCCTCCTCCCCTCTGCCAAGCATGTTCCTGTAAAGCCGGCTTCTCAGATTCTGTCAATATTTTCAAGGTGCCTTGCTTGCCTTGTTTGTCCAAATTTATATTTTCTGTCTTTGAAGGTGACTCTCTGCGTGACCTTCTATGCCTTTATTCCTCCTTGTGTGTCTCACTCACTCACACTTCCTCTTTTGATCACATCACCAAAGCAAATTATATGTATGGATGTATACATGTATGGATGTGCCTTCCAAGAGGAGCCGGACTACCTGTGCAACTTGAATCGACTGCAGGTGCCACCTCATGCTACCAGTAGTGACAAGGACATTAACAAAGTGCATAATTAGAGAAGAATCAGTCAGAAAGGATAAGAAGAGAGTAACTGTCTGTGGCCACCATCTACAAAAACATTCCTTTATTTGGGGGTTGTCTTGCCATTGCCTCTCCAGTGCACCTGATGTCACTTTCATTATATATATGCTGTATATAAAAGAGAGAGAGAGAGTAAAAGAGGGTGCCAGAAAACCCGAAACAACAGATAGGGCTGCACTTCCAGACTCCATTTCCCTAGCACCCCTGCAGGTGTCCTGACTGGGTTCTCATGCCACCTAGTGCATGGGGGATGGAGCCAATTCCAAGTTCTGGCTTCTGCTGGTCCATCCTTTATTTTATATCACAGAGTTATCTTTATGCGCAGCCAGCCAATCTGTCCATGATTCGTCTCAGGCAGGTAATTACCCATGCGCCTCCCTGGCAGGGATGCCCGTTTTCCTCCTACTATATATATATATATTGTCACAAACTTGATACAGAGACATAGAAAGGTTTGGGGCAGCCACCTGTGTAATTTGGTATCCTGGCTGCAAAGTCGAAAAAAGGAATACAGCACTGATGTACACAAAACCGAGTCCAAAACAGAACAGAGGGAATAAGGAAAAGGTGGAGGCTTTTAAAGGGGAAGACAGGAAGTGAGATCAAAGGGGCCAGGCTCATGAAGGTCTTCAGCCATAGGTTCGAACCCGGACGTGACATCACAGGGGTCGGAGCCGGCAAAGTCTCCTTCCATAGGCTCGGTCCCGGAAGTGACGTCAAGAGGACCAGGTGGAATCTCCCGTCAATGGTCTGCAGGAAAGGGAGAAAAAGAGTCAGTTCACTCTGCGTTGACTCGGAACTGCCCTTACTCAAGCCCTTTAGCTGCCTCCCATGCACACGTGTGACAAGATATATATATATATAGCCTGCATGATTTTTCAGACTTATGTTTTGTTTGTTTTTAGCCATGTTTGTTTTTAATTTTAGTTAACTGAACTATCATATAATTTGTTAAATACTTAAAATGCAGATCTCAGCTTGCTGGTGCATGTCCCAGTATTCTGAATATTTTCATTGGTTTTGTCTGTATTGTTATGTAACTCATACATGAAGGCTCCATGATTTAAAGAAAAAAAATAATGAGGAAAATCAGATGTACGAGCCATCTGTGAGCGACACCTACTGGAAAGATTCTTAAACTGCATTCCAACAGGACTTAAACATCTGGTTTTAGTGATGTTTCCGATTTCCTGCATTTACTTTTAATACACTTGTCTAAAAGATTCAGTTTCCACACAACCTAAATAAAAATAGTTCAAGCTTGAAAAACATGATTCCAAGGATAAATTCATAAATTCATAAAGGATAAAAACCAAATTTTGTATACAAGTATTAGGTACAAAACAAAGATTTCTATCAACTTTTGGGTTATTTCTGTTAACCAGAAAGAAAATGCAGTGTTTCAGTCCATCCATCCTGAGTCCACTTAATCCAATATGGGCCTAAGCACTGAAGCATATTCAGGCTGCATCACATCAACTGCAAAGCACAAATGAGCTCTGAACAGGTACTAAGATCATGTCACACGCATAAACTGTAATTCATATTAGCAGAAAACTGTAAACCCTGGAGGAGGCAACCATACAGGCAGAGGGAGAACACCCAAGGAAATGGCTTTGGAGCCCACAATACTAAACATCTGCCCTTGTGATTTGCACATGAGAGTGTCGGTCAGGGAGGCAGCAGCACTAACCACTGTGCCACCATGCTTGCTTTACAATACATTTTACTTTGTGTTTGGGCCAGGTACTGTATTTTTCATTTGAGCTATCTAAAGCCTTGGAAATGTACAACTTAAAAATAGATGGGTATGTTTGTCATAGAATATTTTTGATACCCAGATTTACTGGCTTGTTTATATGCAAGTACACCCTCTGAAAAAGCGAGTACACCCTATGAAGTGTTTTTTCTTTTTTACTTTCTCGTATATAAAGTATAGAGAAAGTATTTTAATCATCCAAAGATCGGAGGTCGAAATTTTGATGAATCTCGACATTTTAGATCTTTCTGACTTTCTCATATACGAAGTATAGGAAAAGTATTGGAATTCACCAAAAACTATATTTTGAGATTTTGATGAATCTCGACATTTTAGACCTCCCTGAGTCCGAAAATACAATTTTTGGAATTATGTCTGTGTGTCTGTCGGTATGTTTTTGCATGTAAACACGATAACTTGAGTACACTTTCACATAGGTCAACCAAATTTTGTATACAAGTATTAGGTACAAAACAAAGATTTCTGTCAACTTTTCATTTATTTCTGTTAACCAGAAGTGGTACTTTACCTTTTATTCATGTAACTTTATTCAACTTTACTTTTATATTAAATGTTCAATTATTATTAATTTAATTTGATTTGTTGTTGATGGTTCTTCAATGTACATAATATAACAATATAATCATTGTTTGCAGTTTACTCCTCAAATATCCCCATACCTGAGTATACAAGAAAGTTGAGGGGAGTCCACTCCAATATTTATTTAACACTAGCAAAATACCCGCGCTTCGCAGCGGAGAAGTAGAGTGTTAAAGAAATTATGAAAAAGAAAAGGAAACATTTTAAAAATAACATAACATGATTGTCAATGTAATTATTTTGTGACTGTTATGAATGTTGCTGTCATCAAGGATTTGATTATCATTATTTCTTTCAATCAGGTCCGTATTTGGAGGATGTGTTGTGTTCAAGTTACATTCCGTGTTTGTCAACCGTTGTAAAGATAACAGGTTTCATTCATCGAAGTGTTCACTGCCCAAATCGGTACTCGTGAATCTCAAATGTTTAACAGGCATTCCCGGTATTAAGTTCTGGATTTGCCTGCGAATTTTTAGCGGCAGCGTTTCTATGAACTTAATTTAAACTTAAGCTTTACACCTTGCTTTCCTATTGATATGTCTACAAAGGCTTGTTTAGCTTCAGAGGGTTGTTCCTTTCTTACTGCATCAATAAACAGCTCGTCTTCCTCTTTATCTGAGACATAAAACACTGCATGCACGGGTTTACCTTTCCCAGTCCTGCAAACTTTAGCGAAGTGGTTCAATTTACCACATTTTTTACACTGTCTTCCTTTAGCTGGACATTGACTTTTTCCACTGTGTGCTTTGTTTCCGCAGTACCTGCACTTATGAATATGCTTGTATGCGTCACTCGCTTCATATTCTTTTGTTGCCTTCTCAATTGTGTAATGCATTTTTTGTTCAGCGCTCTCTGGAGCTCTTGCTTGTTGTCTGTGTACTGCGTTCAGTCAGTTCACGTGAGCCGCTTGGAGTACATGCATGGAAGGTTCTCAGCTGTGCTTGTGCTATCTCGTGCGATCTTGCGATGTCCATGGCTTTATTTAATGTTAGCTCAGACCCGGCACTTAAAAGTTTCTTTCGCACTTTCGCTGAGTTTGTGCCAAACACTATTCTATCCCTGACCATCTCATCTTCGTTTGCATAAGCACAGTCCTTCACCAGCAATTTTAACTCCGTTACAAAGTGATCAAAAGTCTCGTTTATACCCTGCGTCTTCTCATTAAACTTGTATCTTGCGAATATCGTATTTGTCTTAGGCATGACAAACGCCTCAAAATGGTCATAATACGTTTTCAGTACCTTGGCTTCCTCCTGGGTAGAGTCGATGTGTTAAAAATGTCTCTTCCTTTTTCTCCAGTCCACAGGAGCAGGTAGCTGCATTTCTCACTCTCGTCTTTGCCTTTTTGCAGGCCAGAAAACATCAGCTCCACATGCTGTTGGAACTTTTTCCATTCTCCCGGCAGGTTAAGAGAATCCCAGTCAATTCGTGGCGAGGGAACTCCAACAAAATCCATGACTGCCCTCTATTCTGACACCATGTCTTGTTTTCACAAATTGTGAAAACTGAAATGATGGCGAGACTTTCTTTTAAAGTATGCAGGGGAACTTTATTTATTACAGCTCTTACATTCATGGCATCCGTGCTCTAAATTAACTTCCATAATAGTAACCTTGAGGTCCCTTTTTCTGGTGCCTTCCTGATGACATAGGTGCCTAAACCATGCCTGATAATAATACATTTCAATGACATATAAATATTACAGTGATCACCTTGATAGACATCTCGCCACCCAAATCGCTACTCGTGAATCTAAGATGTTTAACAGGCATTCCCGGTATTAACTTTTTGATTTGCCTGCGAATATTTAGCGGCAGCGTGTCTATTGGATTGCTGCTGACAGACAGCCTTATATGGGCAGGCACTCAATTACGTGGGAGGCGTGGGTATAGGGGACACAATATAGGCAGGCAGCCAACTACGTGGGAGGCGTGGTGATGGGGGACGTAACTCTGCCTCACACGGCGACCGAGCTGCAGGCTATGGCCATATATATGTACGCAAGTAGGATTCAGTTATGACCGTTACGCGTAGAATTTCGAAATGAAACCTGCTTAACTTCTGTAAGTAAACTGTAAGGAATGAGCCTGCCAAATTTCAGCCTTCTACCTACACGGTAAGTTAGTGGAGAATTAGTGATGAGTAAGTCAGTGAGTGAGTGAGTGAGTCAGTGAGGGTTTTTCCTTTTATTAGTATAGATGTGTGACCTTATCAAGATTTGATCTTCATTTAAACAGTTTCTATAGATAAAGGAGATGTAAGAGAAAAAAAAACAATGCAAATTTGACTTTGCAATATTTATTCAACCAAAAAGAAACAGTTCTGTCATAACAATCTGCATAAAAATTAAGTCCACCCTTGACTCTAATAGCTGGTGTTGCCCCCTCAAGTCAGCCCATTCACATTCTTTCTGGAGAGCAAAGGATTCCTGCCATGATGTGCAGCCCCTTTCCAATACAGATTTAGATAGAACTTTATTTGTCACTAGGGGGAAATTTGGCTTTTTATTGATGCTCTTTAAATACACACACACACACGCGCGCGCACTATGGTCTGAACACACGTGAATGGCTAAGAAGGAAGAAAATTTAAAAGGAATGAAAACGTCTGACTTGGCAGTCCCAGTCACAGTGAGGCATATTGCTGTTGGTGTAAAGGACCCCCCCGTCATGTTTCTTCACACACTTCTGCTGAATGATTTATTGGCTGAAAGTCCTGTGTGTGTCAGAGAGAGGATGTGCAGCATTGTTCATAATGACACTAAGTTTTGTTTTAATTCTTCTCTTTACTGTGACCTCCAGGGTTCCAGAGTTCATCTCATAACTGTGCTTGTCCTTTTAATTAACTAAATGATTCGGTGGGCCTCTCTTGAAGTGATGTTACCATCCAAGCACACCACAGGATAGAAAGTCACATAGTTGTAGAAGATGTGAAGGATGTCACTTCCCATTTTAAAGGAAGGCAGTCTCTTAAGGAAAAAGAGCCTGCTGTGCCCTTTCTTCTGTAGCTCCTCTGTGTTACGTGATCAGTCCAATCTATCATTAATGTGGACCCCCGCACTTTGACATCAACAATAGTAGGAGCTACCTGTAAGTGTTAGGATGAAATCCTTAGAGACTTCCTTGAGTGTCTTGTGTTCTGCTTTTGGACTATACACACTGGGTTGATGAGGCCTGGGCAAGTTGGCAGATGTTTAAAATCTTCTCCACTTGCATAGGACTTTCCAAGCAGTGGAATGGCTCATTTCCAATTGTTTGGAGATACAGTATTTGTAACTCCCTTCCCAAAGGCATTTAGAATCTTCTTTCTGAAGACCGCAGAGAGCTCTTTCTATCTTGACATGATGATAACATACACTTCCACAACAATGAGCAAACCAATCTAAATGTCCGAGGTTTCAATAAGACAGGTTCAGGACAGTACCTTCTCTTATGATGTGCTCATCATTTCCACCCATTCTAAGGTGAGGTATCTGAGGTAGTAATAAATGGAGGGGCATATTTACTTTTTCCGCATTTGAAATTAACATTTATGTTTATTTAAATTATACAGCAGACGACAACATGCAAATGTGACATGATGTTTTTCTACAGATACAGTTTAAATGAACATCAGAGCTTGATATGTCCACACATTTCCTGCTGTGTCCTTACTTTTTATCTTACAGCACATATACCCAAACCAGTTGTGTCTGCCAAAATTAGTGAACGGTCCGGGCCCTGGGGTGCAACATGCACTGTCAAGCCCCTCCTGCAGCCAGGTCCTTGTGGAAATTATGCTGATAACACTTTTCACTTGTATGCATATAGAAATCACATGTTTCAATGCTAAAAATTAAAATGACACTCTTGGCCAACAGACTTGGGCTGGAATATGTTTGCAATCTAAATAAAAAAAAAACACTTTCAACATTAAAAAAGAATGCAACATTTCTGCAATGTGAACAAAGTAACCAGAAACAGATTGAAGCAGACTATGCACAGGGGCTTTGGGTTTTGTTTGCTAACTGTAATATTTAGAATTAGGCCTTTTCTATGCCTTGGTGCCCATTGGACTCTGTCCATGCTCCACAAAGAGCCACCTGGAAAGGGCCATTCAAAATGGCTGCTAAGAGTTTAGTTTGACTCTGGCCTCCCAGAACTCATCGGCCCTTGGAGGTAATGGGACATGTGGAATGTGAGGGGAACCAAAGAGCTTTGTGGGGTAGCATGTGGGTACATCAACAGTGAGGGTTACATGAGCTTTACATTTGACAGATTTGGAAATCCTGACAGGAGAGAAGGTCACTGCTAGCCATGTGACTCCTTAGACTCTTGATATCTAGTGTGACCCAAATCAGTGTTTCTCAACCCTTTTGGTGTCATGACCCAATATGGGGAGTGGGGGGTTCCCCTTGGCAAGAACTGGTGTGGAAGGTCCACCTTGATTAATCGAGCATAATTGTCAGATCTCTGCTTTGGTGAATCGACAAATGGATAGCACAACGAAATGAACACGCCAAGACCCACCGTGACCCACCGCCATTATAAACAACTAGCTGTGTAAACCTGTGCTGTAAAACGCCCAGGCTCCTAGAAACCATGGATTCTGGCACTTCCTTCAGTCAATCACATCGGTTGTTCATTAATGGTTAAGGTTCTCTTTTCTCAGCGGTTTCATTTTGCTGACGTGGCCGTCTACCTTTTCTATAAGCGCCTAAGCGAGTTTCTCTCTCCTCAGAGGTTTCGTTTTAAGTGAGGTTCACTTTCCTCTGTGGTTTCATTTTGCCGATGTGCTCATCTTGCTTGTGTATTAGCGGCTAAGTGAATTTCTCTTTCTCAGTGGTTTCACTTTGGCGAAGGAGTCGCTTTCTTTGAGCATCATGCTGTAGCCTTGCACTTCCATGTGTAGACATTTATATATAAGATAGTAACTCACAACTCACTGGTGACATCTCACAACCCAAAAGTGGTTGAGAGACACTGACCCAGATGACATGAGGATTACTTTAGAAGCTGTTGGGCTCTGCTTTCCAAAAAGTGATCTATAAATGTTGCTCTCCTGAGATGAACAACCAGGCAATGAAATTGCATATGGCCCATAAACGCCAGAATGTGCGCAACTAAGTACAATGTGATTTAATGGCCTCGACCCCAATCTCTGCCTCCAAAGAGTTTTGGAGCTTTTTCTTGCCAAGGCCTTCAGCATCCTTCTTAATGGTTTAACATCATCCATTCAATAATCCAGTTCAGGAGCAGGGAATATTAACACTGCAATCAGCACTGGATGACAGGTTTGTTTTTTTAGAAAATTCTAGAAATATTGTTTTTCTCTCCTAATAGAGAAAGACCCGAAGCAAAATTTTACTTTGTAGCATCCATCCAGTTTGCAAACCCAAGATATTCCACTACAGAATAACCAAGTGCCTGGGCATAAGCACACCACATTGGGTGCAAGGCAAGAGCGAATTCTGTGCAGCATGCCAGTGCAGCACACAGTTCCAGTTTTGGGGGTACCAATTAATATAACTAAAACTCTTTGGGATGCGGGATATAATGGGAGCACCTAGAGAAAACGCAGTGCTAGAACTTCAAAATGGACAATAGCCACAATAA
This sequence comes from Polypterus bichir lapradei, assembly GCA_026402145.1. Taxonomy (NCBI): domain Eukaryota; kingdom Metazoa; phylum Chordata; class Cladistia; order Polypteriformes; family Polypteridae; genus Polypterus; species Polypterus bichir. The sequence goes on from JANRMT010062789.1 coordinate 24,404,454, forward strand.
CAAAGAGCTGGGTGAGATTTGAGCACAGAGTAGCCTTGAGGAAGTAGCACTAAGCATTATGCTTTCAATCATCTATTGCTCATTTTCAAAGAGCACACCACAAAAAAGATAACAATGACAAACACATCCATCATCCATTATCCAACCCTCTATATCCTAACTACAGGGTCACGGGGGTCTGCTGGAGCCAATCCCAGCCAACACAGGGCGCAAGGCAGGGAAAAAATCCCGGGCAGGGCGCCAGCCCACTGCAGGACACACACACCCCAAGCACACACTAGGGACAATTTAGGATCGCCAATGCACCTAACCTGCATGTCTTTGGACTGTGGGAGAAAACCAGAGCACCCGGAGGAAACCCACACAGACATGGGGATAACATGCAAACTCCACACAGGGAGGACCCGGGAAGTGAACCCAGGTCTCCTAACTGTGCCGTGCCGCCCATGACAAACACAAACAATAATAAAATACAAGATAATGGAAGAGAGCAAGTGGAGGTTTTGTGACATGGTGGGCATTATTGACAAACACTGCTGTCGTCACTGCTTTAAAGACATGAGCTGTGCCGTCTGCATTCACTTTTTCAGTCCTCGACACAATGGGCACATAACGTAAATCAAGTCGTGATACCACGTTAGTCCACCAGAGGGTGTAGCAACACACATGGTGGTGGTGCTCGTGCATTCAGGCTCAGTTTGCAGCTCATAGTGCAGGATGACAAAATGGTGTTTCCTGAAAAATGTAATGATTGCGATAGACAGCTTCAGGCTGAACAGAGTTGTGCTTTCAGATGACTAAATCATGTAGGAATTTGGAGAAGCACGACATGAGAGGTCAAGCAAAAAAGACATCTTTTATTGGCTAACACAAAAGATTACAATATGCAAGCTTTCGAGGCACCTCGGGCCTGATTATGTCTTGCCTGAAGAAGGGGCCTGAGTTGCCTCGAAAGCCTGCATATTGTAATCTGTTCAGTTAGCCAATACAAAGCATCATTTTGCTTGACTTCTCACTACATTCATAATGGCTAACACTGTACAACACCCTAGTACTACGAGAAGCATGACATTAGCTGTTACTGAATTTAGTGTGTTTAATCAGTGTCACAAGAATGAGTCTTAGACATCATGAAGGTTTGGGGCAGCCACCCATATATTGTTCAAAGGCTGAAAAATGAGGTTAATTTTAACAGAGATGTTCACAGATTCGAGTCCAAAATAGAACTCAGGTTAGTGAGACAAGATGGCCAGTCAAGAAAATGACGTCATCTGGGGCAGAACCAGAAGTGACATTGTCGTGACTGGAAGTGGCATCATCAGTGGGACCAGGAGTGACGTCCTTATCCACACCAAAACCGGAAGTGATGTCATCGGGACTGGAAAAGTGACGTCATCAGTGGTGCCGGTACCTTGCGGGATTTCATGTGTACGATCTTCAAGAGATTGAGAGAGACAGTCAGTGTACCCCACCGCCCCCTGGTCTGGCGTGGAATTACTGTCATTTAGGCCCTTCAGCTGTCTCCCAATTGCACATGTCTGACATCACCTAGCAATGCAATAGTTCAATGGAGCTAAAAATGTTGTGCTGCTGATTTTTGTCTGTACTTCCCATCTGACACTTCTCAATTCAGTATCCAGTATTGATGGAATCCACTTGTCCTGATACCGCTCTTCCATCATTTCAGTGTCCTCATGAAACCTCTCACTTGCCCATTACTGACTGCACCAAGACTAGCAGGGAAAAAGTCCAAGTGTAAATGTGGAAAATGAATCTCGAGCGACATGTTGCACTTCATGGTTTTGTATACTTGATGCTTGTTTTCATCTAGCTTGGTGCCATGCAGTGGCCATGAAAATTCTCAACATCGTCCTTGAATACTTCCCGTGTAATGTCCTCCAGCCCCACTAGCAGATCTTTGAAGCATTTGTCATTGACTACATTTCTGATTTGTGGAGTAAAAAAAATTAAAAAATGCCCTCCTTAATCTTGGCATCAGTTTTTAGTGGGTGCCACCTGTACTATTGGCCTTTTGTTCGTTTGCCTCTCCTTAATGTATACCTGAGAAAATGGTTTGCTGTGGGTTTGCCCCCTAATGGGGATCTGCACCTTTAAGAAGGACACACGGCATGGACAAGACTATTGGCCTAAAGGGGACTTAATCTGGAAAGAGAGGAAGTGAGAGGGAAGCGAAGAGCAACAGAGTGCTAACTCAGGGAGCCACCTCAGGGCCGTCTAGACGCACAGGCATGCTGGACAGTACCCCAGGGGCTCCATGCTAATCTATGGCTGTTGTGACTTGCTGAGTGGTTGTGTAGGTAGGTAGGGTCCCCAGTGCACTGCTTTGCCTGGGGCCTATAATGCTGTTAAAATGGTCACCTGCTGGAAGATGGATTTTTTTATTCTTCTGGGTTACAAATGAGACGCAAACTTTTTTTGTATTTGTTCTGTTCTTATTGACTGGTAACAGAGAACATTACTATTATTGGCATTGTCTGGCTTTGTGTTCGGCATTTCATTGTCCTTTAAGGACAGTAAATCCAGACTGTGGTATTTGTGGGAAGCAGATTATCTATAGCAATTGCATCTCACACCCTGATTTGTTAATTTCCCACTTTGTACCAGAAATATGTTCGTTATTTGCCAGTTGTCTCAAAAGTATATATCTTGTCTGTAAATATGTAAATTTACTTTTTCATTTCTTTACTGATGTTCACTGAGTGCTGGTCTGGGGATTGTGGTGAGTGGGTTAAAAAAGGGCGAGTGTGGGTCTCTGAACCCCAAAAGGATTTCTGATAATAAATTATTAATTATTGTTGCATAGCGGTAGCAGTGTTCTGATGGTGCAGCTGCACTGGGCTTAGTTAGACTCATGGGGTACAGGTACACGTTCTTCATGGAAGCACTACCATTTTCTAAGCCTTCTTAATACAGAACAGGGTTGTGGGGAGATGGTGCCAATCCCAGCTGGCACAGGGTATAAGATAAGACAGTCATACCGCATACACTTCAGAACAGGTCATCCAGTATTTGGATGGGAGACCAACCAGGAAAAAAGTTGGGTTGCTGCTGGAAGAGGTGTTGGTGAGGCCAACAGGGGGCGCTTTATCTGTGGTCTGAATGAGGATCCCAATGCCCCAGCTCAGTGACAGGGACACAGTACTGTATAAATGGCACCGCCCTTCAGTTGAGACATAAAACCGAGGCCCTGGCTCTCTGTGGTCATTAAAGATACCGTGGCATACTTTGTAAAGAGCAAGGTGTATCCCTGGCTAAATTGCCCACCATCGCCTGGTAATTCTGGCCCCCTAATCATCCCCTGTCTCTGATTGGCTAACTATCTCTATCACCCCTTAACCCCCTAACAGCTAATGTGTGATGAGTGGACTGGTGCAAAATGGGTGCCGTCACAACATCCGGGTGGATGCTGCACATTAGTGGTGCTTGAAGTGGCTCTCCACTCACTGTGTAAAGCACTTGAGCACCTTGAAAAACACTTTATAAATGTAATAAATTATTATTATTATTAACATGCACGCTCACACTAGGGCTAATGTAGTGTCACCAATCTACTTATCCTGCGTGTTTTGAACTGTAGGGGAAAACTGGAGCACATGGAGGAAACCCACGCAGACAAACTCCACACTGGGAGAACCTGGGATGTGAACCCTGGCCAGCAGTAATGGGCACAAGGTAGGAACCAGTCCAGCTGCTGTGCCAGGGAGTGTGTGGGCCTGCTAAAGTTGCGTAAACTGAGCACTGTTCCATGACTTGGGTTGTGTCTATCCAGCCCATCATTAGCCCACTGGTGCACACGCCTGCAGAGAGCTAATTTAGGAGTGCCAGTAAACCTAAAGACCCTGTCACATGACATGAGTTTTCCAGTGCTTATCAGTCGTAGACTTGGTTGCATACTTTTAACGAATCAGAGGCAGTCTCATCACACTCCCGTGAATGCTGGTCGTGTAGTTTGACTTCCCCAGCAACTCGGTCAGGCCTGTCTGTGAATCAGTCTAACAAAATCAAGTCGTTGAGGTGGGCTGTGTGTTTGCGAGAGCTGACAACCAAGGAAAGGGGGGAAGTGTGTGATTTGGACATTTCAAGCAGAAGAGAGATTCATGTTTCATGTTTTACATACCAAGACAGAATGAAAAAAAAAAACCAAGTTAGAAAATATACACATGGCAAAACACTATTTCAGTAACACAGAGCCCCATTCTGTATTAATTAATTTAAACGGATTATTATTATTTTTCCACCTTGAAGTCCAGTTCTTATTACGCAGCCCTGTGCAGTTTTCCTGGTATACACGTCAGTGAACCGTAAGTGAACTGAAAGTGTGTGTGTGTTTGAAGACCACTGCAGTTTAAGCAGTTCTTTTGAGGTATCTTGGAATGAGTTTCAAATGTAGAAAAAGTTACAAGAATGGATTTATGGAATTTTCTCAGAGAACGTAATGTTCCGAACTCAGTGATGGAAGCATTAATAGGAGGAAAGGTCAGTTTAAAATTCAGTCAATAATGGCACTGAACAGTGCAGAACAGACGAAAACTACTAGCTGGCTATACTCTTCCGGTTCTGGATCACTAAACTGCATACCAGAAAAAATAAATTAAGAATAACCTGTTTGAATGAATTACATAATTAATTTGAATGAGTTAGTAATTCGCTCAGACAAATTATGAATGTATTTTTCTTTTTTTTTGCCTGACACTTACGGGACTCTACAGTTGCATTCAGGGACTTACTTAAGAGATATAAGGAGCATTTTACTTTAGATTTGTTAAAAAAATAACATAGATAACAGAACACAGTTACAAGCATTAGTAGACTACGTTACTATTAAATAGATGCTTTTTAGCAGTACTTTACAATATCTGGTAGTCAAAAATGGAACACAAAATCGACTTGAGGTGGCTCAGTAGATTTTCATATTTCTAAAATGGTCTGCAACTGTATTTTTTTTTTTTAAAAAAAGGGACCCCAAAATGATAAAAACCATAATAACCAACAAACAAGTATTTATTTTAGCCAATGCAATCCCCTGATTCCCAACCTTAGTAATTATACAACACCACTGAGTTAAAAAACTCAATTCTAACTCAAACTATATCTCTATATATCTAAAATCCAATGTCTGTCTGTCTGTATGTCTGTCTGCTTTTCACGAGAGAACTATGTGGGATTTTTCTATGATTTACTTGAACATTCCGTTTGATTTTGTGACTTCTCTCATCACGTTAAGTATCATAGTTCGTTTGCGGTACCGATTTATTTGTGTGAATCCGAGAGACATGCAGCGGGCTTACATCCACTTAGCTAGCAAATGAGAGAACTACTTAACAGATTTAGATCTGGTTTTTTTTTTCTAGAATTTGCTTGAACATTCCGGGTGATTTTGCAACTTCTTTCATCGTTCTAAGAATCATAGTTTGCTTGCAGGAGTGATATATTCGCGCTAATCCGACACAGAGGCAGCGGACCGAGGAGAGAGGGCAACGTGACTTCAGGAGTGGGGAGCCAGGCAGGGCCCTCCTCGCTGTCCTGTTTCACTACTTACACAGGTGAAGCTGCAGGGCACAGCTAGTCAACAGTAAAGTGAAATTACCATAATAAAAAGTAACTATAAAAGGAAAATGAATAATAAATAATCAATATTACTCTATGAAAGAAGAAAATACCTGAAGGAAGTTCCCCATCTAGCTATTCACATTAGTTATAACACAGTCATTTATTAAAACTATCTAAATAACTATGAACTTGAAAAAGAACTGATTTATTGTATAAAGGTGACACAGTCTTAAAGAGTTTAGTTCCAGTTTAAAGATACACAGAAGGAAAACCGGCTCTTCAGCCCATAACCCCAAGTCATACGTTTTACCGGTAAAGCTGCTAAAGCTTCCTAGCTTCTAGTCGTGGGGTATGTCAGGTTTGCTGATGCTGTTGCTGATCTCTTTGCCCAGCCATGTCAGTTTACTTAACTGAAAATCACTGGCCATGTCACATTAACTGATGTAGTGCTGAGACAAACAATAATGGACCGTCTAACAGAGCTGGACATACTGACATGTCTACCTCAACAGGTGTTTTATATGTGAATGCATCTAAAAAAGGGACGAGATTGTGGAAAGCATTCACACAGCACCAATGTAATCAAGCAGCACGTTATTAACTGTCAGAAAAGGAGCAAACTCACAAAACTTTGGAAATGAGAAACTGTGCTGGAAAGTCGTCATAAAGTCATGTAATTGGTTATCCCCTGTACTCTGACATTTTAGAGCATTAGAAGATTAGAACAATGGAGGCGAGAACAGGCCATTGAGACCAACAAAGCTCAACAGTCCTGTCCACTAAATTCTTCTAAAATAACATCAATTCAAGTTTTGAAAGTCCCTAAATACCTACTGTCCACCACACTACTCGGTTTCCTATTCAGAGTGTCTATTGTTCTCTCTCGTGGCCTGCAGGGGGCACACCAGCTGCCCAAACCCAACCCAGACAGACACCAGGCACACATTCAGCACACATCACATGTTTGTTAAGTGGGGAAGCACTTCACCTACACTCCCCAGAGCCACACAGTACAACAAACACAGCTACAATAAATACAAGTTTCTTCAACTTCTTCTTTGTCTCTCTCTCTCTCCCTTCATTCCTCCTCCAGTAAACGTCATCTCTCTCTGTCCGGACTCTGGCTCCAGGTGGCTCATTAGCCAGGACTGGAATCACTCCCAGGTGTGGGGAAAGACCAATGTGGTAGGTCTCTGACGTCTCCGTAGCTCCCCCTAGTGGCTCCCACGGAACACAAAAGAGCATTAGTGAACTCCAACTTCCATAGTACCCTGCAAGAATTCACGGTACCACAGCAACCCAGATGGGGCTGCCCTCTAACATCCTTGGGGAGATAATACCCTGAGCATGCTCTCTCTATTGGTCTTTCCATCCAGCCAGCATCCTGGCCGGCTGGGTCCCTAGCCGTACGTAACACTGTCTAAAGAAAAACTTCCAAATGTTGGTGTGAAATTTACCCTTCACAAGTTTCCAACTGTGTCCCTGTGTTCTTGATGAACTCATTTTAAAATAACAGTCTCGATCCACTGTACTAATTCCCTTCATAATTTTAAACACTTCAATCATGTCTCCTCTTAATCTCCTTTTGTTTAAACTGTAAAGGCTCAGCTCTTTTAATCTTTCCTCATAATTCAACCCCTGTAGCCCTGGAATCAGCCTAATCGTTCTTCTCTGGACCTTTTCTAGTGCTGCTATGTCCTTTTTGTAGCCTGGAGACCAAAATTGCACACAGGACTCCAGATGAGGCCTCACCAGTGTGTTATAAAGTTTGAGCAGAACCTCCTATGACTTGTACTCCACACATCAAGGCGCTATATAACCTAACATTCTGTTAGCCTTCTTAATGACTTCTGAACACTATCTTGAAGTCGATAGAGTAGAGTCCACTTCTTCTTCTTCTTCTTCTTCTTCTTCTTCTTCTTCTTCTTCTTCTTTCGGCTGCTCCTGGTAGGAGTTGCCACAGCGGATCATCTTTTTCCATCTCTTCCTGTCCTTTCCATCTTGCTCTGTTACCCCCATCACCTGTATGTCTTCTCTCATCACATCCATAAACCTTCTCTTAGGCCTTTTTCTTTTCCTCTTGTCTGGTAGCTCTATCTTTAACATCCTTCTCCCAATATACCCAGCATCTCTCCTCTGCACATGTCCAAACCAACACAATCTCTCCTCTCTGACTTTGTCTCCCAACCGTCCAACTTGAGCTGACCCTCTAATGTCCTCATTTCTAATCCTGTCCATCCTCATCTTAGCATCTTTAACTCTGCCACCTCTGGCTCTAGTCCACTATGGCACCTTCTCATAAGGTGGAAATTCTATTTTGAGACCTTCCATTGTGTATTCAAACCTTGCATTTTTAATTCCTACATATAAAACTTTATATTTGCTGACATTAAACTTCATCTGTCTCAAATCTGCCCAACGCTGTCTGCTATCCAAGTCTTTCTGTGATGATTTAACAGATTCCAAATGACCTGCTTTCTTGGTATCATCTGCAAACTTAACCAGCTTGTTATTTATAATTCTATCCAAAATGGCATTGATTAATGTGCTGTTAATAGTTCTGGGAGGACTGTAACTAACTGTATTTTTTTTTAACAAAAGGAATCCCAAAATAATAAAAAATATCTTCAGTCAATGAGATCAGCGACTGCAGTCATGAAGTTGAACACATCTTCCGATTAGAAGTCATGTAATATGATGGTGGCTTAAACTATAAGGGGAGCCTCATGTGTGTACAAGAGCAGACAACCAAGGTGAGCTCACCTGTAAGTACAATGTGTATGACTCGGTCCCGAGGAAAGGGTGTTTGTCGTCCCACGACAGAATGGATAAAATGAGGAAAATAAAATGGCAGAGATTGGGGCTGATCTTTCCATACTTGGAAAGCTTCTGTACAAGCAATGCTTTAATTAGCCGTCAGCATGCAGCGAGTTGGCAGGACTTTGGAGATCTGAAACTATGCAGTGTCATCCCCTGGGACTCCCAGTCATTTAATGTGACATCTTCAGGCGACGAGATCAGCAATTGCAGTCAGCAAGTTAGACACCAAGTTGTGTGATGTGATGCTGGCTTAAGATGCACATCATGTTTTGGGGGGGATACTGAAGTATTAGGAGAAAAGGCCACACAGAGACGACGAGAATGTACAATCACCTCATAGATATTGTCCAGGCACAGCACTGGATTCTGGGTTTATGGAGGGCAGTGCTACTCTCTGCGTTAAGCAGCCTTAATAATAACATATAAACATCGACGCACAGGAGCCTAGAAATATGTGAAAAAAAGCAAAAGAAATATGTCTGGAACAGTTGTCAGCAATAAAATAACATGGAGCCACTTTACTGTTTTAGACAGGCTTAACTGCATAGGTGAAATAATCAAGAGATCCGAGGCATCAGCAGAGCTCTGCTTGTGTTTGCACAGCTTTGCTGGGGGGATCCAGCCCAGCCCCCTCTCCATTTAAAGCACTGAAAGCTAGTGTGTGTGTGTGTGTGTGTGTGTGTGTGTGTGTGTGGCAGGATGGATTTTCACAGGATAAAGCCCTCCAGCTGAGACACCCACCTTCTTTCGAGAAAACGGATTAAGAGGAAGCTGAAGGTTTGGATTTCACTTTGCATGTACTGCTCAAACCAGTCAAACGAGTTCTGGCCCTTCTGCCCTTCTGCCGTCTTTCTTTTTTCTTGCCATCGGATCAAATGCTTTTTACCCGTGAATGTAAAAAGGCTCAGCACTTCCCAGCTTCTTTTGTACAAAGGTTTTACATTTAAATTGTCTCATAAATCACAGCTGTATCACCATTGTAATTGAGATAGACACCTTTACCCCAGCCTACTTTCACAAAAAAAAAGAGTATTCATTACAAATGGTAATGCAGCATTTTTTTTACATGTGAAAATGAATGAATTGACTGACTTTTCAACCTGGTGGGTTGTTCACAGCGACAGTCACCTGAGCTGGAATTTAAAACCAAGACTTTGCTGGAAGGAAGCAAAGATGTGCGTGTGTGACTGGAAGCGAATCTGCATTTACAGTTGTGTTACTCGTGGTCACTAATCACGTCTGACCACCTGCAAATGTGGTTTGGTCACAACTCACTAGGAAAAACTGACGTAATATTTTACAGTAAATTACTGTCAGCAAATAAATATTACAATAAGAAACTCATTCATGCATTCATGCATTCATTCATTTTCCAAGTCAGGTCGCAGAGGCAACAGTCTTATCGGTGGGGCCCATACGTCCCTTTTGTAATTTCATTTTTTTTTTACAATTGCAATGAAGACTTTCTGTTCTACTTTATTCTGTTCTGTTCTGTTCTGTTCTATTCTTTCCCCAGCCACAGTTGCCAACTCATACTGTGTGAACCTAGGACATTTCCAGGCCATCCTCCCAGTGAGCTCTGGATCTTCACTGGGGTCTCCTCTCCAGGAGGCATCTGTATCGGTTGCCTGAATCACCGCAATAGGCTCCTCTCAATGCAGAGGATCAGCAGCTCTACCCTGGGCCTCTCCCAGATTTCTCTAAGGGAGAGCCCAGTCACCCAGTGGTGAAAACTCATTTCAGCACATTACAGTAAGAAATTGTACAGGAACATGCCAGTAATGACTGGAGAGTATCCTACTGAAAAATAAACACTTCGTAATCACTCACACTGTAAAGAGGGATGAGTCGATAGAATGAATGGAGTTAAAATCAAAAGCCAATCACCCATATAGGAATCAAAAAATCGTGAGTGCGCTCCCCTCGACTTTCTCGTATACTGAGATAGAGGAAAAGGTCATGAGAACCACTTCCAGTTGCACAATATTTCTCAGATATCATATCTCTTTGTTTCTCATCATAGCTAATTGATAATATCGATACACAATCATTTATCTCTATGTATAATCAAACTTTATATTAAAATGATATTTTTACACTTAGGGAGGTTGAAAACAGTGGTGGAATTTTTTCATGATTACATATGCATTACCTACAGTAGATTATATGCAAAGTAAAAAGAGTTATAGTCACCTAAAAACATAGAAAAAGTATTATAGTATTATATAATATTTGTTGCAATAAATTGCGATGGGTAAAGTTGCATTTAGCTACATTTAATTATGATAATGATGGCAGAAATAAAAAAATCTATATAAAATTAAATGTATTACCAGGAACACGACAGGGATGTAGCAGCTTCTTGTTCCCATTACATCTTTATATTTACATGGCATATTCAATGTGTACACATTACTGGTAAACTGATGATGTAAATTAAAATAAAATTAATAACAGTTATTGAAAGAATATGTGTTATATTGAATACAGTTTTCAATATCATCTAAACATTTATATTTCCATGATACAAAAAATTCAGATGGTTGTTTAAATAAATAAAATGCTATTATTTTCTCAATTTTCATATCATTATAAATACACTGCACAACAATTTTTTTGAAAAGTCTTGCTTCCTGAAAAGTTTTTGCTGATTGTGACAGGTACGTACTGGGTATACACAAATATAGTTCTGGTTTTACTGCATCACGTAGGAACTCTGAGAAATAGACATTTATATGTTTACTGACAATAACGTATTTAGTCACGTTTATGTTTCGCATAAGCTATTAAATTCAACAGAATTAAAAGTGTTTTGCTCCTGATTTTCTTTTGTATTCAATGTCTGGTGCATCACGTTACAGTGTCCAACAGTAGTCAGCAAGCATTGACGGATTCCAGTTGCCCTGGTATGCTTCTTCATCATAGCAATGTCCTGGTGAAACCTTTCACCGTGTTCATCACTGACAGCACCAAGATTTGCAGGGAAGAAGTTCAAGTGTGAGTGGAGGAAATGAATCTTGAGTGACATGTTGCACTTCATTGTCTTGTATGCTTTGAGAAGTTTATCTACCAGCTGAATGTAGTTTGGGGTTCTGTAATTGCCCAGAAAATTGTCAACAACGTCTTTGAAGGCTTTCCAGGCAGTTTTTTCCAGTCCAACTAACAGATCTTCAAACCGCTTGTCACTCATAACATGTCTGATCTGGGGGCCAACAAAAATGCCCTCTTTTGCTTAATGCCCTTTTTTCTTGGGAACATCTGTCTTAAATAACGAAAACCTTTGCATTCCTTGTTCAATGCCTTCATGAAATTCTTCATGCATCCCAGTTTTATGTGAAGAGGAGGCAAAAATATCTTTGCCGGTTTGACAAGTGATTCATGTACCGCATTTTTCTGTCCTGGAACTAACTTTTTACGGAGTGGCCAGTTATGTCGAGAATAGTGTGACTCTTTGGCACAGCCGTCCAATTCACAGATGAAACAACAGTACTTTGTATAGCCGAGCTGCAGTCCTAGTAACAGAGCAACAACTTTAAGATGTCCACAGATATTCCAGTTGTACCTGCTATACAGGACGTGCTTCAGCAACAGTTCCATATTCTCATACGTTTCTTTCATGTGTGCTGCAAACGTTGCCATTGTGTAGCAGAACAGCTTTCAGGCTTAACATTGACGAATCAATGAAGAGACGCCACTCTTCCGGGTTGTGATCACAACCCAAGTCCGAGAACAATCCTTCAATGTCACAACAGAAACAGAGACTGTCGACTTGTGCAAAAAATTTGGTTATATCATGATGTCGGCCTTGAAATGCAGAAATTTTCATACCTGGTGACAGCAAACACCATTCCTGCAGTCTCAAACCCAGCAGCTCGGCTTTTGCTTTTGACAGACCCAAATCTCTGACCAAATCTTTCAATTCGGACTGTGTTATCAGATGTGGATCGCCTGATGAGCACGGTTCAAAATCCGGGTCAATGTCTCTGTCAGTACCCTGCATTGCAGTTTCTTCATCTGGTTCGTCTAAGGTCCAATCCTCTGGTGGTTTTGGAATTGGAAGACTATCATTATGTGGCACGGGTCTCATTGCTGAAGGCAATTTAGGATGTTCAATTGACTTCTTGTTTTTGTCAGAGAAAACAGATACATTAGTCAAACAGAAGTAACAGTCCGTCACATGGTCTTTCTGTTCTCGTCATTTCATCGGAACAGCAAATAGCATCGTCTTTCGAGTGCCTCTGAGCCAGGCTCTCAGACTGACAGCACATGTCGCACAGCAAATGTGAGGCACCCATTCCTTGTCTTGATCACCGATTTTGCAGCTGAAATACAGATGATAAGCTTTCTTCACAAGAGCAGTTATCCAGCATTTCTGAGGCGCAGGTGTATATTCGCCATAGATGCAGTATAGCAGAATGTATCGTGGCTGTTACGAAATTGACGAGACATATTGCCCAACACCAAAATGTCTATAGCATCAAGCTTACTTACTGTTATATTGCTACAGATACTATACTTTACTATACTGACACTATACATACACACTGACTATCTATATAAACCAAATGAGCAGGATCAGTGTATGCAAGCCACCATAGCATGCTGAGACAGTGTCAAGCTCAAGTGCGTGCAGAAGGAACTCCGAGTCGCGCTCAGGGCGGCGAAAGAGCAGTACAGGAGAAAGCTGGAGCAGAAGTTGCAGAACAACAGCATGAAGGAGGTGTGGGATAGGATGAAGATTATCACTGGCTGCAGCTCGAAGCGGGGTGCCATCATCGAGACAGACATGGAGAGAGCAAACCAAATGAACAACTTCTTTAATAGGTTTGATCACCCTAACCCACTCTCACCTCGGAGTACTGCATCCTCCAACCATCCTTCTGCTGATACCAGCATAGGTGAGACATCCCCACCCACAATTACAGCAGCCCATGTGAGCAGAGAACTGAGAAGACTTCATGCCAGCAAAGCAGCGGGTCCAGATGGTGTATCGCCACGACTGCTGAAGGCCTGTGCGTTGGAACTGGGGAGTCCTCTACAGCGCATCTTCAACCTGAGCCTGGAACAGGGGAGAGTCCCAAGGCTTTGGAAAACATCTTGTATCACCCCAGT